>CAJNOP010000107.1:234443-275257 GCA_905250075.1 Rotaria sp. Silwood1
ACAACAAAATAAACAAGATAAGAAGGACAAGAAAAATAGCCATCGTACGGTTCAGTTAAAATAATGTTTTTTTTTTCCTGATTATATCAGTTTTTTGTTAGGATTTATTATATAAACGAAATAAAGGAAGATAAAATTTGTCTCAAAACCTGAAGTCAAGAGGGTTAGGAAAGAAAAATTTTATCTTACAGTTACCATACTTAGATTGTAATTTAAAATTTAAGGGATCTTGCATTACGGACGTTCAAGAAATGTTTCAAACATTTCTGATAAAGGCGGCCAATCATTTTCTCGAGCAGTAATATGAATGTTGTTACATTTGTGAGTACCATTGATATTGAATTTTATTTTTTACACATTAAAACTGAACATATTCGAAGAACAAAAACTTTATGATAAGTAAGATTTTTGTTTGTTGTTTATCAAAAAGACATGTTTTGGCTACACTCTCTCCAACTTCATATACATCCTTTTGTGAAAGTTTGTTTATTTTTACCTTAGACATCTAGTAGGGAGCAGAGGGCCGACAAAACTGAGCGGCGCGACGAGTGAAGAGCTGCGAGTTCGAATTCAGAATTTGATTAATTGCCGAGTCCAAGTACACGACAACTTCGATTTACAGCTCTCTAATATTATGTTTGAGCGAAAAAGGAACTCAGGTCTAGACATGATCGATCGGATTCGGGTTCAAAAAAACGTGGACCCGCAGCTCTCTAACAAAGAATAAAAAAAAAGCGAGATTTTTATCTGAACCCCCTTGACTAATCGCATATTATACTGGTGATGATATGAATAAAGGTGTGACATCGGTTAGTTATAGATGTCTATCGAAAACATTCATCCCAATAATATGTATTCTGTCACATATTTAAATCAACTATTTTTGTTTGACTTGTATAAAAAAAAATATTCTTACTGTTTGATAATTTTCTTAGCAAATTGTTGAATGATTTCTTTTCGTTGTTTATTTGGATGTTGTTCAACAGATCGAAGTAAAAATATTCCATAAGATAAAATAATTTGTAAAGTATATGTTGATTGTTGTAAATGATTAATAGCAATATCAATAATAGTTTGAATTGAATTAATATTATTTGATAAATATTCTAAATTAAATCGCATATTATATGAAGTTAATTTATTTAAGAAACTTTCAATAACATTTAATTGTTCATTAGTAAATCTTTTTTCAATCCATTCAAGAACTTGTTTAACATATTGTTCATTTGTTGATATAGCACATTGAAGAAAAAGTGGATAATTTATAATACGTTGATCAACATTTGAACCTGTTTTTTTTAAATAAAGATAAAACTTCATCAAAAATTTCTTGTGTCATTAAATGATAACGAAGCAATGATAAACGTTCTTAATCATCACTTGTTCCATTACGTTCATATTGTGATAATATATGAATAGAAAGTGGTGTTGTAAATTCTGGATACATTTGAAATGGTCGAAGACTATCTTCATTTCCTTCTTTTAATAATTTTTTTTAAAAATAATTCTTTTTCAATATGTTTTTCAATAACAATATCAATTAACCATTTTTGTTCTTTTTTTAATTTATAAAGACTTAGTGCCTGTTGTCGATTTTCTAAAATATATTCAAATATACGAATTGTATGATTTGATGACCATTTACATGTATCATATAAAGCAAGAAATAAACGAACGTAATTCTCAATAGAAAATGAACGAGGTATTTGAAGTGAACTGAAATCAAATCCTTCATTACACCAGCTAGATGTATGTTTCATTTGACCTATATTAATAAATAAATAAAATCAAATTAAAAACCTAGTTGATTTGAACTGACCATTATTATTATTTGAATCATTTCTTCTGGACATTTAAAAAAAAATATTTTTATTTACAATGAATAAAATAAGGTAAAAATCTTTTATGTTTTTCTAATTGATTTAAATACTCAATTGTTAAATTCATCAATCCTTTTGGTTCTTTTTTTGCAATTAAATCAAATATTTTATTATTTTCATGAAAATAATTTGAAAATTTTTCATAATCATTTTTATTTTCATTTAAATCACCTTTCATTAAATGAATAATAATAAGAGGTTGATATAATGAATTAATTTTAAATAAAATGCTGATATTAAACTAATTTGTTCAACACGTTTTAATGACCATCGTGATAAAAGATCAATTATTTGATCGTATTTACAAAATGGTACTAAATATGCATCTATATTATATTGATCATGATTATTTGATTCTGTTAAATGACAAGCAAGATCATAATAAAATGATGAAGACTTTTTTAAACAATCGACTCGATGAAGATCTTTCAATATTTTATTTTTTAAACTAAATGAAAATTAAAAACAAGTTTAATTATTTTCAAAACAAAAAAAAAGAAACTTACTATCGAGGAAGATTTTTATCATTGATTGATTCAACAATTAAATTATGAATTTGTTTTTCATCTTTTTGAAGCAGAATCCAACATTGACCAGCAAAAGCTCGTTGTTTTGTTGGTAATAAATTGTTTTTAAATATGTCGAATAAATATTTTTTTCATTTTTAATTGATAATGATAAAAAAATCAACATTTTTAAATCATCATAAGATGACAATGATGATTCTTTTAAATGTTTTTCTATTTCATTTTTATCAGTCAATGATAAAACATATTTAAGACGATCTTTCCATGAACCATCTTTTTTTAATAATTCATATTGGTTTATTGAAGACATTTTTGCTTAATTAAAAATCGAAAGAACTAATTAAAAACTAAACATATTCTTTTATATATCAGTAAAAGAATTCCTATGGATTATGAAATATTCATGAAGGACACTCATGTTGATATAATCAAGGTATTGCTCTCGTTCTTTCTTTCTCAAGAGTAACGATGAATAAGTGGTTATTTTTAGTTTTTTAATCGTTCTCAATATTTTCTTCTAGCCAAAATAATATTTATGTTTAATAATGAGAAATGAATGTCCTTATAAAAGTAGTTCATTGAAATATATAATTTTTCTGTTAAGGTTAATCTATTCTTTTAAAGAATAGTAAATAAAGAAATTGCAGCAATTTATTGAAATAAAAACAAACATTTGTCATTATGATGAATGCTTTTATTCATATTAGAATTACTCAAAAAAAGAATAGATACTTTGTATTTCACAACAAGTAAAATATATTCAGCAATACATCATTATGAATTTCATTTATGTCTTACGGTTGAAATCAGTCACAAAAGTGAAACATTCATACCATTCGTTGGCCAAGAACAAATAGAAATTACTTGTACAGTTGATGATGAAATATATCTGTTTTTTGATATTGACATTGATTCAAGGAAGAAAAAAGTACCTATTAAAGATTTTTGAAACTTTGAATGTCGTCGTCTATGCTTTCTTCTTCTGGTTAGTAGCACTAGTTGAGGTGTCGTGAAATAACAATCAAGAATTTTTTTAAAAATATATCTTGCTTTTTTTTTTTAATTGGATTTTTCACCCTCATTTCACTGATATGGTAAGTAGAGATCAGTATTCCAATTGACGCATTGCTCATACCTTTTACAAGAAAAAAAAGTGAACTATTTGAAAAGCATGTAGCTTTCACAGTTGTACGAAATAATTCTTTGAAATTTCATATTTTTTCTATTGACGATGTTTTTAATATGAACAGTTGAGCTTAGTCGATACTTATTAGAAAGACGCAGGAAAAATAATTGTTCTCTGTTTGCTATACAATTGATTAAGATAAAAGTAATGTGCTATGATATTTGTTCACAGTGTATCATGAATAATTACAATTAAATATTCAATGTTGTGCCACTAAGTAGTAGAATTATCATCTCTTTTAATTTCGGGTCCGTCCAATCTTTTTGTCAAAAAGTCTTCGCATATGACTAAAGAGCATCCAGAACGCTGCATACAACAAATTGTAGTCTTATGTAGTGGTCGAGTTCAAACTAGTTTAAATGATAAAAGTATAAGAAAGAAATTTTGTATCTTTCTTGAACTGTAATTATAGCATTAAGACATTAAAAATAGTTTTTAACTGAAGTTTCTAATTATTTTTACAGTCTTCTAGGTTTAAAAACATAGCTTTGTATACACAGTTATCTTCATGTATGTCTTTGTACTTCAATTTCATTTTGTACTTTTAGTAAAAGAGTGTAAAAAGTTTTTGCTCTTCAACTGGATTGAATATGTTGGAGAAACAGCATACTAGTCTAGATTCTCTTACTCGGTTAGTTTCAATTACATACTGAATAAATAAGGATAACTGCGTAACCCTTTGAGTCCTGGTCACGCATATATGCGTCCGAATGCAGTTACTTGACAAAGATGCTCCTGGTATATTTTTTAATTGTTGGAAACATCTTTTTATCGTTTATTAGGTGTGGGGTGGATGGGGCTACTAAGCAAAAGAATCACATCCGTATCATCGATGTGAAATTACCACGATAGATTTAGGTGATCTCGTAATTCTCAATGTTGGAACTCAGAGGCATAGAGCCTACATAAGAGTGTTGAGTGTGTCCATCTGAGCATCCTCATTCAGTCTCTATGCTTCTAGGTTCCAAAGTTGAGAATTCAGAGATCACCTACATCCGTCGCAGTAGCTTCAAATCGCCATCTGCACCCACACACTACACCTCATCCTACACGATATATTTGTCCTGACTGTGATGCACCTCTATATATTGCTGATTGTTTCAACGACAACCATACAAAGATGGACTACTAATGCTTTTTTGAGACAAATATGTAATTTCTTCGTAAAGAAAAAAGATCATATTTAAAATTTTCAATTTTCGCAAAAAAAAGCCGGAACTGAAAGGGTTAAAATGATGCCTGCATGGATGCGGGTGCGTTTGATTTAAGAAAAGACTCACATTCACGCTCAAATACCTGCACTATTTGATCGGAGAACTGTAAATGGTCGTGAGAATAACCGGAATTTTCCAAAAAAATGAAACATTGAAAGAATAAACATTTTCTTAACTACGAAGAATAAATTTTATTAAACAAGTTCCTACGAGATTAAAAAATTACTTTTCGAGAATGCCTTCGGGCATGAACTTTCTTTTTCGTTCCAGAAATTTATAAAGAGTCTTAAGAGCCCACTTCAAAGAGTAATAAAGCATCTTCAGAACGTGGTTTCAGACGTTCTTTTCTATCAGCTTTTTTTCCCCATAGGATATGCACGTACATATTGTAATACCTTGTTTATCGTCTAAACTAACATTAGATTTCTATTAAATGACAAACAGGTGATGTTCATTTAATATTCAGCATAACAAAAATATTGAATTGAAAAAAAACCGATTGAATATAATAATCATTTGAGATGTTCATCAATCTATCTGAAGACTAGATTATTTTTATTAATGATTTCTGAAGATAGGAAGCAAGGCATAGGCTTCTCTAAAATTAAAATTTTTTTCTTTTTCATAATACTATTAACTTTAAAAATAAAAATCTTTTTAGAGCACCATCTGTCAATTGTATTTGATCTTGAGATTCCATTGACTAACTCAAAGATAAATAACAGCCAATGTTCAAATTAATACACAACTTGATATTTCTATCTTTTATTTCGGTTGACATAACAAAAACACAATATCAAAAAAGTTTTCATATATACTGTCACAAATTCTTGATCAACCTAAATTACTTATGTCACTGTCGATATAACAGTTATTGGTGGCCATTTTATTCTTTTCATTAAAGGTTTCACCGGTTCTGTCATTTCCAAAAGAGCAGCCATCACAAATACCAAGGATATATCGGCGAACAAAAGAGCAATACGAAAATGACATCAAAATAAAGATCAAATAAGGAAAATCAAGTGCGGCTAAAATGGATATAAGTGAAACTATACGTCGAATCATTGTTAATTCTTGTTGAGCATGGGATAATCTATTAACTGGATTTACATGTTTACTCATTTCTTGTGCATATCTAACCATTTTTAAATAGATAAATATTATGCTTAGCATAGGCAATAAATAAATATAAATTGCACTAGAAATTGTTAGTAACGAAAATTCTAGAAGTACTTAACACATTTGATTATCAACACCAGCCATGCAGAATCTACCCGTGTGAGCGGACGGTCGTCAGGGGAAATGTTGCAAAACTCATGAGCACCTGAGGAAATTTTTGAAAATTTAGTGGCACCTAAGGCAGCGTTTTGACATTTTCTTTCATAGGGAAATTTTGAAAATGAAACTCGGTTTATCTATCCATCTATCTATATATTGGGTGTGGGTGTGGGGTTTCTTTTCATTCACACTCACATCCACACCCCACAGAGGAAGAGTTTACAATCTCAAATAAACTAAATATCATGTCGCCTAATTAGAACACCTAATCAATGAAAGTGATCCATATAGACAAATCTGTTGTTTTCTTGTCATTTATTTTTTGTATAAATTTTTCTCAATTAAATATAGAAAACTTTAAAAAATAACGTTGAAAATATTAAAAGCCATCTGAAAGTGAAAATTAGAAAGGATTTTTCGATGAAAGCAGATGCATGAATTACTGCTAATACCAAACTCTCGTTAATAAATAGTTTCCTCAATGATGATACAGATTGCTTTCGTCTTCAGCAGTGAAACTGTCGTAGCGCCAATCGAGTGTGGTGAATCTCTATATTGAAATATAATGACAAACGTACAATAGATAAAAAAGAAAATTAGTCTCACCGTATTATTTCGTAATGACTGAGCCAGATATTTTGCCCCTTCAGCACCAAAACCGTTGTAGCACAAATCGAGTGTAGTGAGTGTCTGTATTGAAACATAATGGTGAATTTACGATGGATAAAAAGAAAACTTGTCTCACGCTATTATTCTGTAATGCGTGAGCCAGATATTGTGCTCCTTCAGGACCGATTTTGTTACAATAAAGATCCAGTGTGGTAAGTGCCTGTATTGGAACATAATAGTAAATTTATTGGCGAGGAGAAGATAATTTGTCTCACCGTATTATTCTGTAATGCTTTAGCCAAATATTGTGCTCCTTTAGCACCGATGTTATTTTTTTTAAGAATGAGTGTAGTGAGTGCCTATAATAAAATATAATAGTGGATTTACAGTCGATGAGAAAATAACTTGTTTCACTATATTATTTTGTAATACTTCAGCCAGATATTGTGCGCCTTCAGCATCAATGTTGTTTTGCTCAAGATTAAGTGTAGTGAGTGTCTATATTGAAACATAATGGTTAATTTATAGTCTATGAGAACAAAACTGGTCTCACTGTATTATTCTGTAATACTTGAGCTAGATGTTGTGCCCCTTTATTACCAATATTGTTGAAACCGAACTCGAGTGTCGTGAGTTTCTATTATGAAACATAATGATTAATTTATACTCCATGACAAGAACCCTGATCTCACAGTGTTTTTCTGTAACGCTTGAGCCAGATACTGAGTCCCTTCAGCACTGATATTGTTTGAGTTGAGGTCTAGTATAGTGAGTGTCTGTATTGAAACATAATGTTGAATTTTTAGTTAAAGACAAGAAACCTGATCTCACAGTGTTTTTCTCTAATGCTTGAGCCAGATATTGTGCCCCTTCTGCATTGATATTGTTCCAGGGCAAATTGAGTGTAGTGAGTGTCTGTATTGAAATATAATGAAGAATTTAGAGTAGATAAGAAGAAAACTGTCTCACCGTATTATTCTGTAATGCTTGAGACAAATATTGTGCTCCTGCAGTACCTATACGCAACCAATCGAGATCGAGCATGGTGAGTGCCTGTATTGAAACATAATGTTGAATTTATAGTTGATGAGAAAATAACTTGTCTCACTCTGTTATTCTGCAATGCTTGAGCTAGATATTGTGCTCCTTCAGCATCGATTCTGTTGCTTCCAAGTTGGAGTGTAATGAGTGTCTGTATTGGTAAATAATGGTTAATTTATAGTCGATGATGAGAAACCTGTTCTCACTTTATTATGGTGTAATGCTTGAGCCAGATATTGAGTTCCTTCAGTACCGATATTGTTTGATCGAAGATCTAGTGCAGTGAGTGTCTGTATTGAAACACAAATGCTGAATTTATAGTCGATGAGAAGAACACTAATCTCACAGTATTATTCTGTAATGCTTGAGCTAGATATTGTGCTCCTTGGTCATCCATGCTGTTGACGCATAGATTGAGCGTGATGAGTGTCTATATTGACATATAATGATGAATTTGTAGTAGATGTGATAGCTGATCTTACCATATTATTCTGTAATGCTTGGGCCAGATATTGTACCCCTTCAGTACCGATGTAGTTTTGCTCAAGATTCAGCGTATTGAGTGTCTATATTGAAACATAATGTTGAATATTTACTTAATAAGAAGAAATCGGGTCTCACGGTGTTTTTCTCTAATGCTTGAGCCAGATATTGTGCTCCTTTAGCACCGATGTCATTTTGCTGAAGGTTAAGTGTAGTGAGTGTCTATATTGAAACATAATTGTTAATTTATAGTCAATGATAAGAAACCTAGTTTCACGGTGTTTTTAAGTAATGCTTGCGCCAGATGTCGTGCTCCTTCAGCATCAATATTGTTAGTCCCAAGATAGAGCGTGATGAGTGTCTATATTGACAAATAATGATGAATCTATAGTCGATCAGAAAATAACTTCTCTCACTGTATTATTCTGTAATGCTTCAGCCAAATATTGTGTCCCTTCAGTCTTGAGATAGTTGTGGCGCAAGTCGAGTGTGGTGAGTGTCTGTATTGAAACATAATGGTGAATTTACAAGAGATAAGAAAAAAAATGGTTTCACCTTATTATTTTGTAATGTTTCAGCTAGATATTGTGCTCCTTGAACACCGATGCTGTTGCAATAAAGATTCAGCATGGTGAGTGCCTGTATTGGAATATAATAGTGAATTTACAATAGATAAGAAGAAAACTGGTCTCACTGTATTATTCTGTAATGCTTCAGCCAAATATTGTGTCCCTTTAGCACCGATGTCGTTTCGCTCAAGCTTAAGTGTGGTGAGTGTCTATATTGAAACATAATGATGAGTTAATAGTTGATGAGAAGACAACTTGTCTCACTCTGTTATTCTGTAATGCTTGAGCTAGATGTTGTGCCCCTATAGCACCGATTCTGTTGTTCTCAATATCGAGTGTAGTGAGTGTCTATATTGAAAGACAATAGTTAATTTATAATCGATGAGAAGAAGACTGATCTCACGGTATTATTGTATAATGCTTGAGCCAGATATTGTGCACCTTGGTCGCCAATTTGGTTGACCGGAAGACGAAGTGTGATGAGTGTCTATATTGAAACATAATGTTGAATATTTAGTTAATAAGAAGAAACCTGGTCTCACATTGTTTTTCTCTAATGCTCGAGCCAGATATTGTGTCCCTTTAGCACCAATATTATTCCACGGCAAATTCAGTGTAGAGAGTGTCTGTTTTGAAAAATAATGATGAATTTATATTTAGTAAGAACAATTCTCCCACCGAGTTATGCTGTAATGCATATGCTAAGTTTTGTAATGTTTGATCGTCGCTAGTTATCTGTTTCATGTCCAGTTTGTTGAACGTCTATAGACAATTTTAGAGAAAATTAAATTTTTTTTAAATAGGAGATTCTCGTTAAGCAGCGTTCTTTCTAGGATCATTTTCTTCTATTAACAAGGATTCTCAAGCCATCTTTGGACAGTTCTTAAGAGTAGTATTTTGTGAAATAAAACATGCAATAAGAGATTCGGTGTAGTAACACATGTATAGCATTATGATCTGTATACTTGAGAAAGAAGATTTCAATGATTAATACAATTGTAAAAATTCGCCTATATTTGAAAAAGAAGATTAAGAATCATTTTCTCTTGCATTCACTCAATTGAACACGAATGTTTTCCAAGTTGGATTTTGCAAAAATATTGGACTATAATGACTTCCGTATGAATTTTCGTATCAAAAACTAGATTCAAAAACTAGAATTGAATTTTGTTGGTTTCCTTTAACATTTATAAATAAGTTGGTATTTATCAACGTCGGATGAAATATCCTAAGAATCTTTGAATAATATTGTTTCCATTCAATATGAAGAGTGAAGATCTGTTGCACTATAAATCACCAGATAGAAGATTGAAAAGCATATGGTATCAAAAGATTGATGTAATTAAATTTCTTCAATTGTATCTAAAGTTTTATTTGTCTTTGATAACTAGAGTGTTTGATTGATTTGAAAAGTGTTAGAAAATTAGGAAACTATTCAAAATGATAATATTCGATTGTTACATATTTCTTATGTTTTAAAATGATGAATATGAGTGTGTTATTTTTTTTTTTTACAATGATCACCAAATACAACCTTTGATCGAAGATGTTAATTTAATTTATTTATGCTTTATAGGATTGTCATTACAAAGCAACTAGGATTAGTGAATTTGTTTACTAATTACAAAATGGATGGAAAAATAACTTCCAAATTTCGATGATTTTTCAAAGGTATTTTCGTTTCTCATCGACATGGTACATAAAGAACTTTCTGTTCTGACTTTGTCTTAGTCTTTGCAATGTATCAGAATTCATAGTCTTCAACATCTGTCACTAAACACTTAGTGAAAGATTAAGAAGTAATAATGATGCAACTTTTAAGATATTACATACAAGGTTTTACTGCAGATCTTTTGAGATGAACGATAAATATATTAGAATTCTGGAACTGAATGCAATTTAATTCGATCGCTAATTCAAATTTAGTTATGTCAAATAGGATCGAATTTGGGTTTGAACAAGTTCAAATCGTGTTGAACTCTAATATTAATGCATTACTAACTTCTCTGAGTTTTGAAGATCACTCAATGTCTATGTGTTCGAGGGGAAATAATAGTTGCATATAGCCTTTAGCTTAGCATCATATTATAGAAGTTCTGTCATTTACAAAAAGTGAAGCTGTAGTTTACCTGATATCGCTGATAAGTATCAGTGATGGTATTGAGACGTGTGCACACATTTCGAACTGAGAGAAGAATGGTTAATTGATCGAGATTGTCCAGAATACGGTAGATCAATTCGACTGATAATGTAAGAAGTGAATGAGTCATATTGTTAGATATAGTTGCGTTCTATTTGTTATAAGGTGTTTTTTTGATGAAATGTATGAGCGTTGAAACAGTATGTTATTTCTGAAGAGCACGTTTGTGTAATGTCGTGTTGGTGTAAATAACGATAAAATTGCAACGAACCTCACATGAGAAGAGAAATAGCTTTAAATTGCTTCATCAAGCATAGAAAAGGAAAGAAAAAAAAATACATTAAGACAAACTGTTTGGAAGAAGGCGAGAAAAAAAAGCAGGTGAAAACATTTCAGTACAGTCGTTAAGAAAAATATCGATATGGACATTATTAAAATGCGTCGATATTCAAGAGTACCGTAAAAATATCTCGATAGATGGTGATTCTAACAAGTAGTTTTATTACATTTATTTTATGAATATTTCCATCATAAGTGTATTCTATCTCCTACATTGCAGGCTGTAGTTATCACATCAAATAGATTTTTAAATTTTTACAAATAGTTTTTTCAAGATTAATTATGTTTGACGAAATAGTAATCATAATAAATGAGTTGATGAGAAAATAACAAACAAAAATAAATTTGTTTTATACTCAATTGTTATGATATTTCGATTGAAAATATTTGATGCAGTGAATATAACAAACTGGTCAAATATAATTCATATTATATCAGAGATATTATCCATTCCAATATTAAGAACAGAATATGTCAGAATTTATATCGATCAGATAACAAATGCCATAAAACAGTTTTCATCATTATTCATTTGTTTATCAGTCAATTTAGTTGACATGAATATTCAAATGAAAGATGAATGTTCATTTAATAATATAAAACTTCAACAATTCTTAGAATCAGTAACAGAACTTAGACAATTCCATCTTTACCCACGGAAAAAAATTTTCGGGGTGTGGGTGGGGTGTAGGTGTGGATGTGAGTGAAGAAAGAAGACACATCCACACCCACACTCACTCACACACCGACATCCGCATGCACGCCCACACTCACACCCTCTTGTGCTCTCAACACTCCCACACCCACTCACCAACTCAGATAGTTACCAACTGAGATGGTAACCAACTGAAATAGCTACCAACTCAGATGGTTATCATCTGACTTGGTAGTCAATTCAACCGACTTGGAAGCCAATTCATGAGGGGTCTAACTGACTTAGTGCCATGAACTAATTATCTAAAATATAATTCTTGTCTATATGATCGATTAAATTCATCTTATATTCATTTCCGGGGATAAATTCATTCGGCAAAAATGGAATCGACGAACTTTATTTTCGGCGAAGTTGTTGTCGGCGAAAATGAAATTTACCGTCTTTTCATCATTCTCTGACGAAAAGAATGATGTTTCTTGACTACTAGTATATGAAGGGTGATAAGTCTTTCCATTGTTCTGTTTCTTTTCTTAAGTTGTTGTTATCATCGCATCGCGTCATCATCCAACATCAACGATTAAATGTGTTGTTTCGTTTCTTTTTTTTATATGAGACGGGTTAGAGAGGAAAGGAGTGATGACCGTTAAGGGTAAGGTTTCGCGTTATATGAGGACTTCCGAGTAATCCCTAAAATCTTGGCCAGAAACTGTTTTGGTGTCCGTAGCACACGATGGGAACTCTAGACTCATTGATATGTGGTATCGGATGAGTGCATGTGGATGATATGAGCCTTCCTACGCGTGCGAGAATAGAATAGCTTTCGATACATTTTACATTCAGTCGTGATTTATTTGAACGAGAAAAGGAATAAAAGAAAAAATATTTTTGTATTGAGTTTATTCGATATTATGTCTTTGTATTCGATTATTCCAAGAATCAGCAACATAGAGATTGCCATGGCAATCGAATGATAAACCTGCGGGATAATAGAATTGATTCGACTGTGCTCCTTGATCGTTTCCACCAACAATGACACTTCCCTGTGTGGCTCCTTTTGGCCAACGCATGATTCGCTTATTTATCCGCTCAGCTACATAGACAGTCCCCAATTGATCGACAACGACTCCTCGAGGACCATGCAATTGTATGAGACTATTTCCTGGTCCTTGACCACCGGCTACGACAATGCCTTGTGTTGCACCTTCTTCCCATTTCATTACTCGATGATTTCCATATTCGGACACATAAACTGAACGATCTCGATCAACAAATACGTAGTGGGGTGCAGAGAGTTGATCGAGACGATATCCTTTTCCATTGCCACCCGCAACCACTATTCCTTTAGTGTCACCAATTTTATATCGTCTCACTTCATGTTTTTCACTGTCAACGACATAGAGAGAACCATTTTCGTCCATTGTCAAACCGATGCAAGAGATATTCGAAATAATTGTTTCTCCACTCGTACCATTTCGACGAGGCCATCGGACTACTCTGTAGTTCCATCTATCGCTGATGATGAGAGTATCGCTCTCTTTGTCGATTATCACATCTATTGGGTTATTTAATTGATGAGCTCCATTTCCTTGTCCATTTCCACCAGCAACTACTTTACCATTCATTGCACCAGATTTCCATTCTACAATACGGTTATTTCCCCAATCAGCGACATAAATCGTTTGATCATCGTCGACGTAAAAACCATACGACCAAGAAAGTTGATTGGTTCCGCTGCCTTGTCCATTTCCTCCAGCAACAGTGATAGCATTCTGTGACCATTTTGCATTCGTATGAATATCAACCATACTTGCACTTAGTGGCACTGAAATAGAAAAGTATGGAGCAGAACTAATCACTGTTTTCATTCAAATGCGTTATTCATTTTGCTTATAATTCAGGGGATATTTGCAATTTAACTGATATGATAAGAAAGGATTAATCAGAAGAAATAAATCTACAAAAATATGAACTTATGAAAACTATCAAATTGTAAATGAAATTTGCTTTGATCTAATGTTTTCGACATACTCATTTTACAACTGTAATCTAGCTTCATTGTGAGTCAGTGGTGACAATGGCACAATGCTAAAAAATCTCGATAAACATGCATGTTCGAAGATTCAAGTAATACTATTTCAACAAATCGTTTCTTGTTGCTGTAATTTTTATCTGATAAATTCTAACTTTTCTGTCGTGTATACACTTTCATTAACACCTTCGGGACGGGCCACGTATATATATGTGATAACTGTATCAACTTGTAATTTGATTTATTAGTGTCTCCTATGATATGATTCTGGTCTGTTGGAGAACGACGATCATGTATCTTAACTATTTCTATTAATTTTCTATATATATATAAATTATCGTCCTGTTCTATGTTTCAAAATCTTTGTGGTTACTACTGTATTGAACATTAACTTAATAACAATAAAAAATAGCGGAAGTAACTATGAAAATGAGAGATACGTCGTCGCTGAGGTAAAAAAGAATATTTCAGAGTATACATAAATTGATTAACAAAGGGAAATTATGATGTCAGTTTACAATAATGTAAAGAAAGAGAACATCGGAGTGGAATCTGCATGACAGAAGCAATGATTTATGATACTCATAACTCTATAATTTTTAACATTCTGTCATCTATATTTAAGCGTATTACATTTATGAATAGTCCTTCTATGTGTTCACCTTTATTCATTCTTATTCTGGCATATTCTATGTTGTTCTTAGCTCTCTGGTCCTCAAGTATATGGTACTTTCCATCACTTACATAAAGGAGTTCAACTATATTACGAAATACTCTGACAAATACTTTAGTATTTAATACTTTTTATCAATTGAAATGGCAACTGCTAAAGAAACTGACAATTGTGAAATCAACGAAATTTTCCAGTATCTTGTATCAGAAAGTGAACCACGAGGTTAAAGTAGCTCCAAAGCTGAACAACGCAGTGATTGTATTTTCGAAGGTTGTGCAGAGGTTTCAGACAGTGAAAACACTTCGTCATCTAGTCGTTTGTCTCATACTTCAAGGTCATGGCAACAAGCAACCTTCTATCCAAGACTATTTCAATTTTAAAGCAAAGGCTGTGGAATTAATAATTTGAAGAGAAGTTCACGATTAAACTTTTTCAAGCTACTTTTTGATCAAAGGTTAATCAAAATCATTGTTGACGAAACTAACAAGTTTCAGACATATTCAACCGATGATAATTCATCGTCAGCATCACATCGAACAATATGATCTGCGACCAAATCAGATGAAATTTTTCTGTTTTTGATAATATTTATGTAGATGACTCATGTGAAAAAATACAGAATTAAAGACTATTGGTCGAACGATTATCTGATTTCAACACTTATCTTTGGTGATATCATGCCTAGAGATAGATTTTTTTTACTTTTGAAATTGTTCCATTTCAATGATGACGTCAATCAATCCGAAGGAGATAGATTATACAAAATACGACCTATTATGGAAGATTTAAAGAAAAAATTTAGACATATTATAGTTCCATATAGAAACCTTTTTATTGATGAAAGCTTACTGCTGTATAAAAGACGACTAAGTTTTAGACAAAACATTTCGTCAAAACGAAACAAATTTGGAATAAGAATGTTCATTTTATGTGATTGTCGTACTGGATTTATATTAGGTTTCCTAGCTTATACAGGATCTCATATAGAGGTTCTCAAAAAGGAAGAGTTTGAAATTTTAGGAGCCGTTGTAATAACACTTATGCAGCCATATCTTCAAAAAAGTCATAATCTATTCATTGATAATTAGTACACAATTCTAGCACTTTTTGAATATCTACATGAAAACTCAACTGGTGCCTGTGATACAGTACAACAAAATAGAGTTAGAATGCCAACTTTTATCAAAAAAAACTAAGAAAAGATAAAATCACTTATTGACATATTGATATTTTGCTTGCAGTAAAATGGTTTGACAGACGCAAAGTCACCATCCTTTCGACAATACATGAGTCAAAAATAGTGAGCACCGGAAAAATAGATCTAACAACGAAGGAATCAATTCAGAAATCCATCTCTATCATAAAATCTAATCAAAACAGAAGTTCTTCATCTGTTGAATATATCTGTACTGAATTCATACGTCCTACATAAGCAAAAGACTGGTCAAACTATTGGATTTTATGAGTTCCAACTACATCTGCTTCGTGAAATTATTGAAACGTACAGGGAATCAAAAACACCCAGGAGTCTGTCTAGTAATGAAGAAAATCCTACTAGGAAAGTTGACAGTCATTTTCCATCATTGATACCTTCAACAGCGGCAAAACAAAATGCTCAAAGGCAATGCATAGTTGGCGCAAACACAACAAGAAGACCTAAGAAGAGGAGCGACTATAGATACGAATGTACTGAATGTAATGTCGAACTTTGCATTTCTGATTATTTCAAGGATTATTATACTCTAAAATATTTCACAACAACTTTTTAAAACTAATATAAATATGTTATACGAAACGTCCGAAAAATCTCATCTCTTTCCTCAAAAGTAACCCCGTCTGGAAGGTGCTAAGCGAAAGTAAATAATGATCATACTTTCACCAAAAAATCAATACTGATCCAAATTGAATCAATTGGGATTTCATGTAAGAATTTGGGATATGAGTATAAATTGAGATTTAGCTATCTATTTAGACAAGTATGGGATACAAGAAAATTGAATAGATATACTGATTTCTATCTTTGATGAGAAGAGTAGCTCTAGACACACACATTGCCATTCTTATTCATTTGGAATTAACTATGACTCGACTAGATATGTTATTTAAGACATTAAATTAAAGAACGAAAGTAATTTTCATCACGAAATATTCGAAAATTCTCTCGATTGTTGTAAAACAATTCAATTATAATGACAAAAGTAGCCAATGAGAAGCGTTAGAATTCTTTTAAATCTTTTCAATGTTATCTAGTTTATATTTTCATTCTATTTTCTTTGATTAAAGATGAAAAAGTTGTCCGTGAGTAGACAAATAGATATGAAATTTAGTTTTCAAATATTCTTGTATTTCTATAATTGTAATTGAACAGGTTGTCATGCTCGTGTTTGAGTTGAAAAGAAAACATTTTCATATGGTGTGAGTGTCTCAATTGGGTGTAGCTAATGTTTTTATTTTTCATAAAGGACGTAGACTTAGAAATAACGGGAGGGGTATTGTCTACACAAACGAAAAGAGAACTCACCGTGAAAATTGCTTACCATGACCTGGATTGCCGTAATTTCTGGATACTTTTTATTGAATAGAAATAATACTGATAATGTTCATTTTATAATAAATAAACACTTAACAATTAATAATGATGTTAATAATATCAACAATAATAATATTAAATGAAAATATGGAAAAAATAATAATAATAACAATAGAAAAGACTAATAACAACAACAGAACAGAATGAGATGACGCAATCACATATATATATATGAATCACGAGAGTCAGCGATAACAAAACGAATAATAGAAAAAATCGAAGAGGATTAAATAACTGATGGTACTTGATTATAAGTTTAGCGTCAATGAGCGACAGCTTTTGACGCTAACATATGGAAAGAAGAAAAATTATGTTTTAGTCTTTAGTATATTAATACATTGGAAGAAGACTTTCTACCAGTCTCTCTCAATTCACTTAAAATTAATTTTAGATGACTAGCTCAGGTGAATATTATGTTGTTATTTTGCATGATCCAGTAGTTACCAAGGAGGTTCGCTCTTACATTAATTAGATAATCTCATGCTAATAATGTACAGAAATAAAGAAAACTTTTAATTTCAATTATATTTGCCCAACACAATCATTCAAACTAAAATTTATGTCAATTAAGTGTTCAGTAGAAAAACTTAAACTTAATATTAACCATAAAGTGGAGTGTTAACACATAATAGTAGAAATTGAAGTGATGTCTGTTGAATACCTCCTATCGAGAGTAACGTTTGAAAAATTAATCTTAACCCAATTTTCGGCTTGAGTAAATGCTCAATCTCCATAAAAGAACATACGGATCTTTCAACAGATTCGATTTCATCTATATACGAATCTCTTACTTGTAATTTGATGAAATATTTGTTTTGTTGCTTTGTACAAAAGGCATGTTGAGAGAAAGGACAATCTTGTGCAAACAAGAGATAAAGCAAGGTGAAAAAACAATCCTACGTTTTTTTACTTGTGAAGCAATATGAAATAGAAGAAAAAAAGCTTGTTCGCTTCGAATGCAACACCAGAATAGTTGCGTCTGAAAAGTGGCATCTACAAAAACTGATTTGCTTCAATTGAAAGTATTATGGGAGAGTGTCGTTGGTATACAACAACTATGATAACAAGAGAACTGATGATATGGTCTAAGCGATATGTGTATTGAGAAGGCATTTTTCTGTGTCCCTCTGTGCATTTTGATTTTTTTTCTCGATCTGAATAATGTTTGTCTGCTAGAATTGATCCGATCAAATTCAGTTTTCTATCTAGGACCTTCAATATATTAATATTCAATGGTTTTTCATTCGTTGATGATCAAAGAGAAAAGAACTATTTGTAAAATGAAAACAATTATTATTTAAATACTTTCATTTTTTTTTAAATACGACTTTTATCTTGAAATTCGATCAAATTATGAATCTTCTCGATGTATACGAGATTTTTTCAATTATTCATCTTCAAAAGAGAGCCATCTTCGACATCGAGATTTACAATTGTACTCTTGTTTGAATAATCGATCATCAATCCACTGATAATGAAGAATAGAGAAAATAATTTATAATTTGAATTTTATCTCTTCACCAAAGATTTGATTTTCCTTTTGTCTAGAATAAGAATTATTAAATAGTCGAAACTTTCTGATCATAGTTAATACCCAGTTAATCTTTTCTGACAAAAAGTCTTCTCCTATGAGACAGACATTAAAGGAATTTTTATTGCGCAAAGGAAAAATAATCCAAGTCAGTGAAATCCGGTTGCAAATGATCAATAACTATTTTTATGTGTGGGTGCGGATGTGTGGGTATAGAAAAGAAGAAATATCATACTCACATCCATCCACACCCGCACCCATAGTTCAAGCAGTATCTCTTACCAGTTTTCAAGCATTCTTCCACTACAGCTCGGAATCCCGGATCTTGTACTATTTGAAAAGATCGCCTTGAATGAGCAATCCATTGAGCACATACTTTTGTGAAACACGATCTGAAGGGAGTGTTGAAGTGTTTAGGGGTAGAAATTTTGGACCCACTCCCCGCCTCCTCCCCCCCAAGACCATGACAGACATTTTAATTAATTAATTAATTAATTACTATGTAATTAACTAATTACCCATCACAGATCGTGACAGACATCGTAATTAACTACTATGTAGTTAATTAATTACTCATCACAGACGGTGACAGACAGGACTCGGGGTTCATTATAGACTGCGATAGAAGACTTCAAGGAAATATCAGAAATGATGCATAACTCACATATGATTGAAGCATATATGGAGTATTATCCTATTGAAAGTCTATAATGTAACGTAAAACTATTATGAAGAAATGGGCTTCAGTATGCATAAAAAACAACAGCTTTTAGAATATTGGCTATAGTAGCTACATCGTGTTTCACATTTTTAATCCCGCAAGGGATTGCGCTAACAGCTTCCTTCATGTCATCGTTTTTCTTGGCGATAATTTATGTTGTCATAGTCGTGCGCTGTGCAGATTCCAAATATGGTGGTTGAGATCGTGAGCAATATAGATCGACCGATGTTTGAATCGATGATGATGATAGATGAAGACACTTGTGTGCACTGATGTGAGTTGTACTTGAATCAACGCAGCGATACGTTTCAAAGCAATTCGAGCATGATGCAAATGCAAGAATGATGGTGAATTCATTATCTTTGTCGTGCACTTTGTGAACTGGTAAACCCGTACCAGTTCTTTCCAGCATGCAGCTGAGACACATTTACTGGGATTTGAAACGACTTTGTAGTATGCGTTGTCATTCTTCAGCAATTTTTTAATTAACTTCGATGTATAGTTCTGATCAGACAAGATAGATGCAGTTCGTGATGATGACAGTTGGATTGACGAATGAGAAACAGTAGAACAATGAGAAATAGTAGAAGAATTCGGTGATGACATTTCGGACATAAGCAGAACAAATTATATCGAAAAAACGCGCACACTCGCACACCAAGCACAAAACAGAGTGAATGAAAATTGTGCGGATCATTCATCGCATGTTAATTCGTCGACAACTATTCCTCGCAGTGAAGAGCCATGAAAAATCAAAGAGAGAAACAGTCCGCGAGTGATCATCCTATGACCTACCAAGCTGACGATCTGACGTCATGCAAACAATGAGCCTAGTCGTGTGCAAGAGAGTGTAACAGAATAATTACTACCGTAAGCATTAATTCTCTCTGTAGCATATCACAATCAATCAACACTCGCTTCAATACATTGAAGCTACATACCCATCACAATATCGATTGTACAGTGGAAACTGACTTTTAGTCAGGTTCGACTAGGTTCGATTCCAATTTTTGAATGTGGGTTCGGGTTCGGTTCGCTTTCGGGCTCTGATCACTAACGCAGAATTTCGGCACATAGTGACATAGTAGATTTCGTAGAGCAAAATTTGCTCTACACACCCATATATAACACTTTTTACGAGAGTGCCGAACAGAGGACCATTTTAGCATTGAAATTTTATCGTGTAACGACATATATATTTATAACTAGATTAATTAGGAAATAGTTTCGTACGGAAATGGCCTTTGTTTGGTACTCCCGTAAAAGGTGTTATATATGGATGTGTGGAGAAATTTCTGCTCTACAAAATCGGCTATGTCACTATGTGCCGGAATTCTGTGTTAGCAATATATGATGATGGACATTTTAGCTTTATTTACAGTGTTTTTGTATTGCATTAGCGATATTTCGCATTAATTTTGTGAACCGCTGATCTATTCAACATTAGAAGTTTTAGAGGATCATTCGTTATCATAGTAGGAAAATCGGTTGTACTCTACATGATTTTAAACATGAAAATCAATTTGGAGAAAGTCATGTATAAAATGTCACATATAGGGTGAAATTATCCTGTATTGTTCCAAAATTAGTGTCTGCTCCTGTTTGATTAACTTCGTACATTAATGTCGATCAAAACGTATACGTACTGCCAAATTTTTCGGACGACAAGCAAGTTTTTCTTCATAACCACCGGTATTCTCTGGAGTATCTTCGAATATGATTCCATGTTGCATACATCGAATAATAACCAATTTCAATACTATCCATGCTAAATCTTGTCCAAGACATGCTCTATGTCCACCACCGAATGGGACCATAGCGTATGTATGATAATTTTTATCTTCGATTAAAAATCGTTCTGGTATAAATTCCTTTGGATTCTTATTCCAATATCGTTCATCAGTTTTCATATTGAGTAAACCAATGAGAATAATTTGACCAGAATGAATTGGGACATTATCAATATTTGTATCACAAGTTACCAGGCGTGTGGTTACACTAATAGTAGGAGCCAAACGAAAGACCTATATTGATAAGAAAAAACAATGAAAGTAATCGAAAGTCTTATGACAGAACATATACAAGTGTGAAATCGTTTTTTGAGTCAGGACTATGTGCATCATGTAGATCGTAATGAGTTATGAATATCTTTAAAAAAGTTCGGGCTATTAGCTTATCGCTACCTAGGTCTTGTGTTTTTATGTTGTTTTTTTAGTACAAAGCCGTAGTCCCCCTCAGGAACACCAAGAAAGCTCAGTTTCGAATCTCAACTTGAAACTTTGCACAGAGACAGATCTTAACGAGAATACTTTATTGTGAAGGTTTTAGATGTTTTTTTGATTGCTTATATTCTGAAATAAGAACATCAAGATGTGCCGGTGTATATGGAAAAATTAAAACGTACTTTTGCAATAGTCGTATCTTAGGATAGAAAAAATACAATGATCTGAAACTTCCATAATAAACTATTCTCATTATGATCTGTCATTGTGCAAAGTTTCAAGTCGAAATTCAAAAATTAGTTTTCTTGGTGCTTCTGAGGGAAATACAGCTTTGTTTCCTTCTCTGAAAGAAAAAACCTACACCACTAAAATGTTTGTGCGTCTGTCTATCTGTCCAACCAATCAGAAAGCAGCAGAGGTTCAGCATTGAGATATACTTTGTTTTCGTAAGAAAAACTTGACCGAATGATTTTCGAGCATGGAGAACATGATTCTGATGTCGATTTTGATCCACTCAACGGTTCAAGATCCGATCGACGTGGTTTTCAAGTTTCTGATGGAATTTTAAGCATGAAAAATATAACTTGTATAATTATTAGCCAAACCTTTTCGTCACAGAAGCTCAGGAGGAAGGTCAAAGCAGATGCGCAGCAAAGTCTGTTCACTTTTCTGAAAGAAAGAATCATGCAAACGTTAAGTATTTGTATGTATGCTCAATCAATCCGGGAACAGCATCCATCCAGTATCAGAATTACACCATATTTTCCAAGAAAGGTTCTCGAAGATAATTGAGGATGGAGAATTTTAATCTGAGTTCAGGTTTTTATATACTTTTGTTATGAATATTAATAATTTTCCAATAGCGTGAGGTAAAACGTCAGTAACGATAATCGAAGGCAGAAAAATTGAATCGATGTAATGGGTTTTTTATTAAGCGTGCTTGTAGTAAAACGAAATCGTATCAAGGATTACGTATCAAGTGAAAGTGTTTAAAGTAATCACATCATCTACATAATTTTTTTTCCAGAAACTGACTATGAATGGCAATACCCATCGTCGACGTTGAATGCAAAATTCTGGAAAACTTGATTATAGATAGTTACAATATAAAAACCCTACTCCAATGTCGGCCTTCTTTGAATTTCAATAAGTGTTATTTTTAAAAACGAATTTGAATCCTCCTATAACATTTCAAAAACTTTGTTATAAAGTTCTTCAACCACAAAAGTTAGCACACAAACCTTCGATTTGAAAATTTTCCATGAAGAATCTTTCAAAATCGATTAGTCTTTCCAGAAGGATCGAAACCAAGTGAAGTAAATCGTAACTGTAGTGGACCATCGATTGTTAGTGAAGGCATAACGCAGGAGACGGCTAGCCGTGAATGGAGCGCCGACAGACAACTAGATGTTTAGTATAAAAGTTCACTGACGCAGGGCTTCAGGAAACACTCGTGAAAAACGTAGAGGCACTAGTACAATTCGTCGCAATCAATTCGTCGCAAAACAATTCGTTGCACATGTATTGTAGAGAATACATTGATTGAATTAAGTGATTTAGTTTAGAATGTTATCTAATTAATCGTCTAAACAAAAATTTTTCTTTAGACTCTTAGGAGTCTTTTTCAGGATACAATGGTTTTTCAAAAATAAAATAGAGATATCAATTTAAAGCCTATTTTAAAATTTAATTTAAAAAAATTGAAATTTGATTTTAAATAAAATTCTATGTAGATAAATGAAAAATACAACTCATTTCTTCCAATTGAAATTTAACTTTTTATTTAAAAAACGCTGAAAATTAAAACAAAAATATAAAATTGAAAACAAATCTTACAAATCTAAATTAAAAAAAATAAAGTTTTTTATTTACTGAAAACATGAATTTTAGGTGTCAAACAAACTAGAAAAATTAAAACTGAATTAACCACTAATTCGTCTTTAAAAGATGATTTAAATGTGAATTAATCAATCACGGTTCTTAATTCAGTTTTAATTTTTCTTGTGTGTTTGACCCCTTAATGAAAGAAAAATGCAATTTATTTTTAATTTGTCTACATATAATTTTATTTAAAATCAAACTTTAATTTTTTTAGATTAGATTTCTGAAATTTTTTTCGATTTTATATTTTTGTTTTAATTTTCAGCTTTTTTTAAATAAAAAGTTAAATTTCAATTGGAAAACATGAATTTTATTTAAAATCAATTCTCAATTTTTTTAAATTAATTTTTAAAATAGACTTTAAATTTATATCTCCATTTTATTTTTGAAGAACCATTGTATTCTGAAAAAGACTCCAAAGAGTCTAAAGAAAAATTTTTGTTTAGACGATTAATTAGATAACATTCTAAACTAAATCACTTAATTCAATCAATGTATTCTCTACAATACATGTGCAACGAGTTGTTTTGCGACGAATTGATCGCGACGAATTGTCGTGCGACGAATTGATCGTGCGACAAATTGATTGTGACGAATTGTACGCGACGAATTGTCTTGCGACGAATTGATCGGTCACCAAACGTAGAATCATTTTTCAAAAAACGAGCACATAGGATTCTGATGCCGATGAAATTCTACGAGAATGCGAATTTTCTGGAAAAGAAGAACATTTTCACTCTGTTACGGGATTAGAGGCTGATAGGAAACAAAATAATTGCGCTTCGACTTGATTCGATATGACACTAAATGAGCTCCAAGTCGCTTCGATTCAGTCCGATCCTCTCGCAATAATGGGATTCGATTCGGTTCTGATCGATTCTGCTCAGTCGAAGTGTACCGAGTCAAATTGTAAAATAATGAGTTTGGTTTCGGCCTTTGCACAGAGTTCACAGGGCACACTTATGTCTATAATTTTATCATGTGATATTCGTGTATCAACAATCTTTTAGTTTCTGGAGAAGAGCCAAAAGCGAATAGAGTAATTCGTGTGGAAATTGGACCATCAATTGTCCCATGGCACTTGAACGAAGTAAAAAAGCCCTACACATTCTATATCGTTTTCGGCGTCAGAATTCAGTGTACTTCTTTCAGAAAAGGGCGAGCGAATCCGTAGGATGAGCGCTACCTTGTATTAAAAAATACCGTAACAATGCAATATTTCGACAGCAATAAAACAATAAACCGAACTTTTTCAGGGTACCCGTAGCTCTTTCGAATCTACATGATGCACATAATCCTAGCTCAAAAGCGATTTTACATTTGCATATGTTCTCTCGTTAGAAGAAGTCATACCTCTTTTGTAACACATTCACAATAGATAAGTGAAGACAATTTTTCTTCAGTCAACGGTGACGCACATTCAACATCATCTGTCATCATAAGATTATGTTGACGTAATTCTTCTTTCATACGTTGTTGTACGTGAGGGTTTTTACTGAGAAAAAAGATGAACCATGATAGACCTGCCGATGTAGTACCATATCCAGCCATTATTGACAATAATACTTCATCAAGCATTTCTGCACGTGTCAAACCTGATGAGATTTTTTGATCATTGGCATCTTCATTAACTGATGAGACAAGCGATGCAATAAGATTCTTTGGTCGACGATTTTCTGTTTCATATTGTTGATTTTGTTCTTCTTCCACAATCTTTTCTGTAACTTGACGAATAAATCGATGAGCTCGTTGATATTTCAAATTGAATTTCAAATAGATTTTAGCCAACCATCGAGGTAGCCAAGGCATCATCATTATATGCACTGCATAGAAAACAAAATCTTCAAATGCTATTTTCAATGGTGAATCTGTTTGAACATCGAAATCATAGTCAAAACCAATAAATCCAATGAGATTCATCGTCAATGATTGACAACAACTTACAAGATGTCGATGTATTTGACCATCATGAAGATTTCGATCGATAAAACGATCGGTACATTGAAGAATAGTGTCTAAATGAGTTATCATCTTTGCTCGCTTGAACATTGGTAACATAACTCGAATATGACGTTTCCATTTAGCACCTGTTAGCAAAGAAATTCCATAAGGACAAAGTAAATCAAAATTTGGCATAATTAAAGGTGATTGTTCGAAGTTGTGACGGTCTGTAAATATAATTTGAGCATGTTCAGGTCTACAAAATACTATACATCTATGTGGCCCGAACCAAAACATGAATTTGTCACCATATCGACGTTGATAGTCAATCAATATTTCAGGAAAAGTTCTTTTTCCTGACAATAGACCTGAATTAATTAGATTTCCAACCAAAATTTGAGGTTTCATTCCAGGTGGATCATCAAATGATGGAGAAAACTGTCGTTTCAAATATAAATACCCAAGAAAAATTGTTAAACAAAGGAGACTTGTGAATAATAACAATTCCATGAAGAATACAAAGTAT
Organism: Rotaria sp. Silwood1; assembly: GCA_905250075.1. NCBI lineage: Eukaryota > Metazoa > Rotifera > Eurotatoria > Philodinida > Philodinidae > Rotaria > Rotaria sp. Silwood1. The sequence continues at coordinate 260,479 of CAJNOP010000107.1, forward strand.
CACGAGAAATGCACAGCTTCAGTACAATGGAGTAATAGTTCGAATAAAAATATTACTTGCTTTTATTTTCTTTTCTGTTGGCAGGCAGAAACAAGTTTTTCTTGTCGACACGCGCAGTGATAACCGTGTGCAACACAACAGAACGCGTCACACTATTTTCTTTTCTTTTTGAAAATATCTATAAGAATGAAAGGTTCATTTTCTCTATTTAACGACCTTACTCATTTTAGTTCGAGCGATTTCGCCAGTTCCGAAAGATAGGAACAACAAAAATAGTTCTGTAGATGGTTTGCACTGTTAAAGCTTTTTATTTTAAAAAACTCTTCAAAAGCAATGATTCAATTTTTTTAAAAGGGTCTCCCAAGGGACCATTCGATAGGTATTTCGACCCGTCAATTGAGCATCGAGATTCTAGATAGAGTCTTCAGCGTGCCATTTTCCTATAGGTCAAGGGCTTGGCGTTAGGTCATTTCGACTAGCAGTTGCTAACTACTGGAACGATTATCTTCGCGGGGATCGAAATTCGATCAAAATAAAAAAAAGGTTTTTCTTCGATAGATGTCTCAGTTTCGAGTCTTCGAAACCTATCGAATATATGCGAAAGAGTAGATTTGAACATGGGGACTTACGATTCTCTTTCATCGAACAATTAACCTAATTAATCAACAGACGGTATCGTCAAACTTCGTCATATTGCCGCCAAAGTGGAAAGCTTTCCAACTATACGATGTGCATCTGAAGAAACAATCGATGTTCTAATAGAAGCTGCTACTCATGCAGAATATGATCGATTGAAAGATGTTTCAAGCAATATTTTTCTTGGTCAACTAGCCAAAATCGGTACCGGTTCGTTTGATATATTCACATCCGTATAGTTCAGTCGAATAACTTCACTTTGAAGTATGGCAACCGTTGCATCTTTCAGTTCGGCTTGTTCCTTATCACTCACTGTTCTATATAGTTGGTCTCGTTGGGTTCGAAATTTAATGTTCCAAAATCGCAATATAGAGTAATCACCTGGCACAGAATTGAACGCTTCAGTAAGACGGATGAGTTGAACATCGCTCTCAGATGAATGCTCAATGTGTTCGACAGTATCTATATCAGAGTTTACTTCCACTTCTACACAGATTCGAGCATCATTCTTGAAGTATTCAACGACAGCCCGAAGAAATTTTTTCAACGTTGCTCATTAGTGATACGACGTATGACCTTGACACCGGCCTCAATACCCATTCTGTTCCCAATAATATTGTTCTATGTGAAAATTAGTGATAGTGTGTTGATATAATCCGCTCTTTGTACTTTGCGAAAGTGGGAAAAAACCCAGACGTAAAAGAAAAAAGATCGACTTCAGAAAGCAAGAGATTGAAACAAAGACAAATAATGGCATATATTCTCCATAGTAGTGAATCACACAACTGTGTAAATTTTTACAGAGACTACTGCGAAGAATAAGAAATGCAGCAAACAAATACAGGGTGAGCTAGAAGTCCCGATTCGACTTGTATAATAAATTTTTATGAAGTGAAACACGTGGTTGAAAAACAGTTGATTACTGTAGGAAAGGATACTATTGATCATATCATCGTATACATACGATCGTGTCTCTTTTCAGTATGTCGAATAACATAGTGTATCCAACAGTCGACCAATTAATAATGTTTTAGATCTTAGATGTTGACGATGATATTCGATTACATTTACAATCATTACTTAAATGTGGACCTCGACTTTAATCTATCATATCAGAATGTTGGCAGTGATGTGGTGGTTGTGCATGTTCAGTTGGTTGGCACAATTGTCGACTAAACAAAGAAAATAATCATGTTTTTATCTTCATCTCTGGAGCAGTATGAGAACGAAAGCTCTTAATCTGATGGCATAATTTTTAATTTCTTATAAATACTTCGATTATTTTTCTGTTCTGCTTCTCCATACAAGGCTAATGCAGCATTCAAGCCAGAGTTTAATCCTTCATTTCGAGATGAATATCAACTAATTGAAATTCCAGTATGTGTCATGCTCAGTCCGCTATTTTAGTCTAAAAAGGATAACGAACGAATGTTCGGAAATACAGCCCAGTTTTCAATGCGGAGCTCGTTGTTCTTTGTTTGAAAGCCGAGTTCATTTCCAATGATGAAAGTTCTCTCGTCTAAACTGCAATTTCAGCCAAACTACCGTCTTGGATACAACTTTCAATATTTAACAATATGTAAAATTGTTTATTTTCTGTTACCGATTGTAGAACTGCAAATGTTGTTTATTTAGATAGATTTCATGCGTTGGAATCTCTGAAGGTGAGCGTATGAAAGTAATGGTGAGGTGTTGCCAACTATTAGGCTCAAAAGGTGGATGAGAGTGTATTTTAGCATGACGAATAACCGTAGGAAACAGATGATAGTTTATGTGTCCTTGTTCGTCAATGCTCAAATGTAAGTTGGTCCAGTCATCTTCGAGACGAAAGTTGAACATAAACATTGGTTTTCGGTTTTTTTTGCTGATGATAATTCACGTAGAATGAACCAAAGGGGGATGGTAAACTTTTCACTATTGATCTGGAAAATATAAAAAATGTTGAAGACATCAGCATCGTCATGTTTTATTGTTAGAATTTGCTCAAAAAATGGGTCATGTTGAACCGCAACATCTTTTCGTGACAAATAATCAAGTATGCCTCGAGCACCACATTCGCTTGCGGAAGTAAGATTAAGAAAGAGATTTTCGCAACATACATCATTGATATTCGAAAAATTGATGTGAATAATCATTTTATCTAAGAGCTGTAGATGCTTGGAAAAGAATTTCTTGAGGAACCTTTCGCTAAAATCAATCGACAGAAACGATGAGAGATTGTAGATAGACGGAAAAGATCTTGAAGAGACGGTATTGCCAAAAAATTTTCTCCTACATTTTGTCAGAAAGTTTGACACTTGGTTGTAATGTAGTTCTTGTTAAGGCCACCCTCCCCCCTCCTCAAAATAAAATTGCTCACCGATTTACACTTCGTCGTCTTGTGAGAACAGATTCTTCATCCCTAGGTCATTGTACAGGGCTGAAAATTCCAGGGCACACTGGAGATGGGTCATCCTCGCATCACTGAAAATTTCAGCTCCATTCCTTGATACTTAGCTAGAGATATAACAATTTTACTGCACATATCTTTTTATGTCCGATGGCTTCCAGTATCTCCAGCATAACTCTATCACAGTACGATACAAAGTCAAATATTTTTTTTGCTTGAAAGCTCGTCTCTAGGGCTAGCCCCTCTCGTGACCCGTTTTTGAAAATAAGCTTTTTTATTATTATATAAGAACACATCTTTATAGAAAAAGCGCCATTATTGAGGGATTTTTTGAGTCATTGAACTTGTCATCCATTTTCTTCGCTTAAAAAGTATGAATTTAAAAAAAGGGCCACGAGAGGGGCTAGTCCTAGAGACAAGCTTTCAAACAAAAAAATATTATATATATATAATGAGGGTCCACAGAGAATTTTTGGAGACGAGATGAGCTATTTTTTGACCCTTGCTTGGTTCATATCTCTGCCAAACGGCAGGATATCGAGCTGAAAATTTTACCAAAGCCTCCTCACTTCAGCCCCAACACATGCTCCAAATTTCAGCCCATTTGAACGTACATAGGCTGAGATCGATTTTTGAGGGGGAGGCCTTACGTAGAGACATGGTTTTGTTGTATGTTGGAGGGCACAAGAAAATCTGAAATGAAAGTGGAAGAAATATGGCTAACGTAATCTACTCTTTGATCATTGCACAAGTGAGCTTTGAATATTCGAGCACGTCTTATTGAGAAAAGGATCCGTTGCTATGATTGCATTTTTCATTTTGAGGGTGTATGGGTGTGGATGTGGGTGTGGGTGTTTGTCTCTTTTTACAATGTACACAAACACGCACACGCACACGCCCCACACCCTTATTTAATAACAAAGATAGACGAAGATTATAACTCCTTTTTGTGGAAATAACTAAGTGATTTTTGTGAGCATCGGGATGTGGAGACATGGGAACATTGAATGACTGGTTAAATTTCAATGTTAGATGAAATAATTTCGTCATTTCTTTTTTTACATTTGGGACATCGGGATATTGGAGATGGGGGACGTTTTTTTAATAATGGATAAAATAATTTTTTCATTTTCAATCAGAAAATTTCGTCAAAGTCGAAAGAAAAGAAAAAATTGCGCAATTATTTCCAGTCTACTTTAAACTAGCTTTTGTAACCGAACTTTTATGATTTGCCTAGAGCAGAAGGTTGGAAACAGAACGAGAAAGTGTGGGTGTGAGTGTGAGTGTCTGTGCGTGTGTGTAGGTGTGGGTGTGGGTATGGGTATGAAGAGAAGACCCACACTCACAGCCACAGCCACACCCAACAAACTATTCCACAGCTCATGGATATTCATCATTGGAATTTCATCTACTTTTATCATTCACATTGCATTGAAGCTGATAATTTCTCTCGTTGAAAAATACTTTGTAATAAGTAAATCAACAATTTCCAATGTTCTTATTCATCTATTTCTGCACACGTATTCAACAAATATTTCTAATGTTTATTGTTCAACGATCATGTGACAAACCTATTAGAATAACGCAGATTTTATTCATTTATTTCATTAATTTTAAACTGAACAATATCAGACCGCGTTAAACAATCACATGATAAATAAATAATCATGTCCCAATGATCTAATTCACTAACTATGCCTTTTAATACTGGTCGAAAAGATTATAAATTTAATTCCTGATTGAAATAAATTGTATCAGATTTGAATAACTAAAATCATGTTTAGTCCAATAAAACTATTCAGCAATATTATATACATCGAAACTAAAACTTTAAGACTATATATATGTACTTTTGAAAGATGGTAGAATAAATGAAGGACAATAACGATCACTATTAGAACACTGTTCGTTTATTTTCGTCATTGCAAAAAAGAAAGATATTAAGTTAGTTAGATGACGAAAGATCTTACGATTAATGCATGATTATAACCCATTCACGGACTATATTTATTAATTTGATTCATATTCGAAATTTCATATTGTTTGTTTTTCATAATTGACGGTCACACATATAATCCATGAGTATTTTCCAAAACTTTTGCTCATTAATTTTGCATATGTTGAAACAAAATTTATACATCCGAAAGTTAATTGAATATCTCAATAAAAAATGAATCATCCTAAGTTGCTAAAGAATCTCGTTCATTTACTTCATCCCAAGTGAAAACCAAATGCAGACTAGACGCGTTTAAACGCGTTTATAAACGCGTTCAGATGCAGTTACACTTAAAACCAGGGATTGCAACGCGTTCGGACGCGTTTCATAGATGCGTTTGGATGCGCTTGTACTGATAATCGCGTTCACATGCATCTGAAATCGAAACACATTTGTGTGGTTTTCGATATGAAACGCGACTAAACGCGTTTGAATTACGATCGCAGCTAAACTTATGTGAGATAGGAACGCGTTTGCTCGTTATTCCTTTCAAAATGCGGCTCAACGCGTTCAATTACATTTCGAGAAATATTCGCGTTCAAACACGTCTCCGTTCAAAACACGGTTTGCTAACGACTATAATAAAACGCGTCGAAATCCGTCCACTAGGACGTACTTCTGTGAAAACGCGTTTGGATGCGTTTGAAAATAGAGTAGAAAAATGATTCTAATTAATCATAATTAAGAAGTCTCAAACAAAAACTGAAATCGATTGAATTTTTGAAAATGAAATACCTCAGGTTGGATTCCCCATGCTTTATAATGATCATAATCACTTGAGGGTGTGGATGTGAATAGGAATATGAGTTTGAATTGACAACAAAGACCCACACCCACCCACATCCACACCCATACCCACACCCACACCCACACCCCCACCCCACCCCCACCCATACCCCCACCCACCCACACTCACACCCCCACCCCCACCCCCACATCCACACCCACACGCACACCCTACACCCACCCACACCCACACCCTTCATGAAACAAATGTGAAAGAATCTGCGACAGTTCTTTTTCTTTTACGTAAGATATCTCAGGCTCAGATCTCGACCTTTTTTTAGGGTCAATTCGTTCACGAACTTTTTTGTCATACTAGTTTAATATGTTCCAAGTACAACTTGACGAGGCCTATCAGGTAGTGAAAAACCATATCTCGATAGAATGATCTGTTGACGAGAAATCATACCTACGACCGACATACCGTCGGTTGTTATAAGTACCGCGTTGTATCAGCAATAGTGCAAACACACGTGCAACATAGGATACTCCAATGTTTGGATGCCGCAAATATATTTGATAAAAATGAAATTGTAGGATGTTAAGGATAAGACAAACAAGCGAATGCTACAGTGCATTTGTTACCAAGATCCTTAATAAACACACCATAGTGTTTTTGTCTTCCTGAATGAATGTCTGAACGTGAAAGAAAAAGGATTTTTTTCAAGTATTTACTCATAGACGTTTTTAGAAGTTACTCTAGTTGACTTTTAATAATCGACTGTTTTGTCGTTTATTGAAAAGAATCGATGTTTTATGTGAACCAAAACATTTTCTTCGCAACGATATAATAGACATGTTTTTTTTTAGTTCCTAGAATCATCTTTTATTTTTATTTTATTTTATTAAAACTTAAAGTTATATGATCATATAAAATGTTGAACGATTATTACCTATTAAAAAAAAACCAGTAAAATCTTAATTTGATATCAAAATCAATATCTTCTGCTTGTATATAAAATTTTTTAAAATAAACTAAAAATTAATCTTCCCAGCAAAAAAGAACTATTTTCATGTCTAAATATTATTATGTTGAAAATTATATGAGAACAAAAGAAAAATATTTATAATAAAATCATCTTAGACTCCTTCTTGAGTAAGTTTATAATTAAATAAACTTCCACGTTCAATATACGATTGAAATTCTGTTTGTTCAGGATTCTTGTCTTCTTCATCATTTACTTTTCCAAAACCACCACCACCAGGTGTGAGTAAAATAAATGTATCCTAAATTCAAATAAATCATTTATTTTATTTAATATTCAATTTTAACATAACTTACACCAGGTTCCATTGGTATCGAACATTTTCCACCTAAATTTATTAATCGTCCATCAACACGTTTTAATAAATTCTTTCCACATTGACCATTTTCACCACCGTACAATCCATAAGGTTGATGCACACGTCGTTCTGTTAACATTGATAATGTCATTGAACGACGAAATAATATTCGTCGATCAACACCATCACCACCACGAAATTTTCCTTGACCACCAGATAATGGACGAAGACAAAATTTTTGTAAAACAACAGGAAAACTTCAATGGAACATTTAAAAAAAGAAAAATTGTAAAAATAAATATTAATCGAAATTTCTATTTACCGTTTTTCAAGAATTTCAGGATCAGTTATTCGAGTATTAGTCATATGTGTATGAACACCTGAACGTCCATGCCAATTGGGTCCCTATTAAAAATAACAAATCTCTTAGTTTCAATCATTTTCAAAAATACCAATTACATACAGCACCAGCTCCACCAGCAACTGTTTCATAATAACTAGTTGCTTTATTATCACCCCAAGTGATATTATTCGTACAACCCTAACAATAATTTCTTCTTTTTAGAAAAATCAACTCGTCAGTTAAATATTACTTGTGATGCGGCACAAGCACGAAATGCACGAAGAATAACATCGACTATACGTTGGCTAGTTAAAACATTTCCACCTGATGAAGAAAAGAAACATTATTGCAATCTCTTCATATTTCTCTATACTTACCAACCACAGCAGCATCCTTATGTGGATCAAGAAGTGAACCTTGTGGAAGAATAACTTCAATTGGTCTCATACATCCCTTTAAAAAACACATTTTTTTTTACAAATTATCCAAACTAAAAGTAAAATAAATCTACATTATTTAATGGTATTTCATGTGCAATCATAGCTCGAAGACAATAAATAATAGCTGAATAAGTAATAGAACGTGGTGTATTCCAATTATACCATACTTGTTCACTTGTACCCGTAAAATCAAATTTAGCTTTAGACTTTATGTTAAAAAACAACAACAACAACAACAATTATTTTAAATACAAAATCGTTTCTTTTTTTTTCTTCTTACTTCTTGTCCATCTATTTCAATACATAAACAAATTTTTGATCCATCATCCATATAATCAATAGCTTGTAATTTAATTTTATCCTTATTTTTATGCTCTTTTTCAGATAAACAATGTAATATAGTTTTAAGTAAATCTTTCACAGCTGTTTCAGCATTATCCTAAATATTTTATTAGACATATGAATATATGAAAAAAAAACAAAATTCTTTAAACAAACTTGAATATATCCCATATAAGCTTGAACTACTTTAAGGCTATAAATATCAATCAATTCTTGAACTAATTTAACACCCTAATGTTAAATTATAGATAATTATCTATAAAAAAAATGTTTTTAATCAGATTACTTTTAAATTAGCAGCTATTTGTGCTTTTAAATCAGCAATATTATGCATTAATGTTCGAGTTGCTGAACAATTTTCTTGTTTTCCTGGCTCATTTAATTTTTCTATGAGTTCTAGAATAAAAACAAAATATATTTTATTCATATAATTCTATTTGTACCTTTCTCTTTAAATTGACCTTGTTCAACAATTTTAAATGAAAGAAATTGTGCACCCTCTTGAAGCAAAGTTGTCGAATTCGGAGGCATCGAACCCGGAGTTAAACCACCAATATCAGCATGATGACCACGATTTGCGACAAAAAAGACTGGTTTCTCTTTATCAGATTGATGAAATACCTAAAGATAAATTATTTATTCAAATTTAAAACAATTTAGAATATAGACCTTACTGGTGTAATGATAGTTAAATCTGGTAAATGACTTCCTAAAACAAATTTATTTATTTATTAATTTCTCTTATTTTGTTTTCTTTCTCATTACCTCCAGCTGACGGATGATTGCTCAAAATTACATCTCCATCACGGAGATCTTTGCCAATAGTACGCATCTAGAAACTCGAACATGATAATATAATGATTATATAATTGCTTCTTTTTTTTTACTTGATATTGTACGGCATCTTGCATAGCTCCAAGATGTACTGGTATATGAGGAGCATTAGCAACTAAACCACCATCAGCTCCAAAGATAGCACAACTAAAATCTAAACGTTCTTTGATATTTGTCGAAATAGCAGTTAATTGAAGAACACTAAATACCAAAAACAAAAATGTTCTTTTAATCATTGTTATATCAAATATATCTTACCGACCGCATTGTTCCGCAATACTCATAAAACGATTTTGAAAAATTGATAGTCTAATAAGATCAAGTTCAGTCGAATTAGTATCCTCTTTAATATGTTCAATAGCTATACGAATATCACCACAATCTGTTACTGTAGCTTTACAATTTGGTTCAACAATAATTGTACTATTATTAGAAATAAAATAATATTTTTTCAAGAGAATATTTTCATTACAAAAGAAAATTTACCAACTAGGATCAATAATAATTGCTGGACCAGATATATGATCATTAGCATATAATTCTTCAATAAGATAAACAGATGTGTCAACAAAACCTTGTTCGAAATAACATTTTACTTTCTAAAAGAAAAGAAATTTATGAAAATCGATATAAAAGGGTGCTGTCGGATAGAATGACTACCCTTCGTTTGAAAACCATTCATGTCATTTTGTAGAGTAACTCGTAACGTATCGAATGTTATAAAGGGAACGACATTTTCATTTAAGTTTAATGTTTCTAAACCACTTTATATAAAATTTTGCTTTAAGTTAATTCAATAGAGTTGTATCTGATCTTCAAAATACTTCTCACAATAGCTTTCTCAGTGTCCAAAACCTTAGCATTTTTCTTAGCTTCAGTAATATTTGGCTTTTTTTATGTTTGAAATTCTTCAATACTGTCCTCCACAGCAAAGACGACCAGACGTGCAACTTTCTAATAAATTTTATGTCACCAAGCTCTATATATGTACCAATTGATTTGTTTTCTGAATTGAAGTGCGTCATAGCCAATTCGACGAATCAGTTTCTAAAAACAAGTAACGCTCGTCTGCAGACTCGCTTAGCTCTTTCTCGTACAAGTGCTGTTTATAAACTACCAGCAAATCACTTACTTACACAGTTTCGAAAGTGATATAGTAAAAAAAATGGAGAATTTACTTCAGATTCAGATTTCCCATGTACGATTACCTTTTATCAAGTTTTTCAAAGAAAATTCACTAATAATAGTAATCAAAAAAAGTCAAAACCGACATCAGACTCGGATTCCTCGCCCTCGGTTACCTTAGTCAAGTTTTGTAGACAATATTGATAATTAATAATTAATAGTTAATTAATCAAAACAGACCTTGGATTCGAATTCCTCGTTCTCGATTGTCTTTAGTCAAGTTTTTTTCAAAGACATTAATAATCTGTTAATGAATAGTTAATGATTAAATAATCAAAAGTGACCTCGGATCCGAATTCCCAGCCTTCAATTACCTTTCTTCAAGCTATTTGGAAAAAATTAATAATTAACAATCAGTTTAATTAATAATTAATTAATCAAAACTGACCTCGGATTTGAATTACCCAGCCTGATTTACCTATGATCAAGTTTAATGGGAAATATTAATAATTAATAATCAATTAGTAATTCGTTAATAATCAGTTAATAATTAATTAAAAATAGCCTCAGATTCGAACTCCCTCACCCCCGAGTTACCTTTGGTCAAGTTTTATGCAAAACAATCCTTTTTGGTTTCACATTATTCTTGGACCAATCAGTGAAGTGCCGTCACAAACAATCAAGCAAGCAAACAATTTATTCTTGCTAGATTCTTCTCTACGAGAAAGAGAAAAACCAATTATTCAAGATCTAAGGATAGAAAAGTATATCAGTTTTGCCTTTCGAAAACGATAAAAAATTTTCGATTTCAAACGCTTGGAGGAAGGTACGGTAATGGGCTTCTACTGACGTTAGTTTTTATTTTTTACAAATTTAGATTCTGAGGTGCCGGGAGTGATTAGAGTATGGAGCTCTATTAGATTCCATATGTATTCAGTCTTTTACGAGAGTTAAACATTTTGTACAACCCCATATTCCCTTTCGAGAAAGCGAAAAAATTTGTTTGTCATTTTTGAAAAATTCATATATGTTAAATGGTAGGGTATGAAGGACTTATTATTAATCGATAGAAAATTTTTCACTCAAAATATATTTATCCCAAAACTGATATACTTTATAGTCCTTAGAAATCGAAAAATTAGCGTTTCTAGGCATCGATTGGTCAATTTGACTATGACGAACTTCAATTCAGAGTACAATCAATTGATACATTTATAGAACTTGATAACACACAATTTGTGAAAAAACTCCACAGTTGATTACCTTTGCCTGAGGAGCAGTATTGAAGAATTCAAAACCTCATAAAAGCCAAACTAAGAAAAATGCTAAGATTTTGTATATCAAAAAAGCTAATCCTGAGAATTATTAGATTCATAAGATTGAAGATCAGATAAAACTCTATGGAAGTAACCTAAAAGAAAATTTTCTATAGATTGATTTGAGGACATATCGAGTCATAATATTCGGCTATCATATGTCTTAACTGGTAAATATCTTTTCAAATGAAAGGTATTCATTTAATCCAACAGTTTCTTGAAAATTTCATTTACTTTTAATTCTTTGAAAGATTTATCTTTTGGTCGAGTATCAATTTTACGATCAATATTCATTGCCGATTTAGCTAATGCACGAATTCGAATATCATCAACAATAATTGGACGATTCGGAAGGTTAAAACCAAATTGTTCTTTATATTTTTTAAGAAAAACATTTATAAATGATTCAGCTACATCTTCATTACTTGTGCACATAAGTGCACAATCAATTCCTTCATATCGTAGATTTAAATATTTTTCTACAATAATTGATTTCCTAAAAAAAAAACAACAAAATGAATTCAATTTCAATTTGTAAATCCTATATAACAAACCGATCACATCCTTGTTTAACAAGCTCATCTGTTCCATATTTTGAAAGATAATTTAATCGATCAATAATATTTAACCAATTATCTGAATTAATAACTTTTCCAAATGGTTCTTGCATTTCATGAACAACATCAGCTAATGCTAAACCCAAAGCCGAAAGAACACCAGCAAAACTACATCATGAAAATTAACATAAGCAAAATACCATTAACAAAGCAACGAACCGACTAATAAAAACAGTTTTCATGCCTAAAGCACGTGCAATCTAAACACAAATATTCTTATAAGAAATTAAAAATAATTTCGACGTACTGCACAAGCATGTTGACCACCAGCACCACCAAAACATGCTAAAACATGATCACGACGATCAAAACCTTTTCCCTGAAAATAATTTTTTTTATTAAAACAAAAAAAAAAGAGGAACAATCTATTTCAATTGATTTACTTCAGTTAATGCTCGAATAGGACGACTCATACTTTCATTAGCAACACGAATAAAACCCATAGCTATTTCTTCAATACTTAATGTTTTCTTTTCATTTTCTTTCAAAAATGAATTTATCTATACAAATAAATTTCATTATCAAATCATAAAATATAAATCGAAAAACTATACTGTTGTCGCTAATTCTTTAAATTTAGTTAATGATGCTTCACGATCTAATGGTTCATTTCCTTTCGGACCAAATAATGCCGGAAAATGTTCTGCTATTAAACGTCCTAAGATTAAATTAGCATCAGTTACAGTTAATGGTCCACCTTAAAAATATGAAAAACAATAATAAAATAAATTCATATATAAATGTAAAAAGTAAAACCTTTTTTATAACATGCTGAACCAGGTTGAGCACCAGCTGATTCTGGACCAACTCGAAATAGACCTGACCGAAAACTTAATATACTTCCACCACCAGCAGCTACCGTATTAATATCTAATTGTGGTGCTTGAATAGTTACAGATGCAATTGCACTTTCAAGAATATGTTCAAGTGCACCATCAAATCGACTAACATCTGTTGATGTTCCACCCATATCAAAACCAATAATTGGTTGTGAATCTATATAACTTGTTGCTGAATATCCAATTACACCACCTATTGAGTTTTTTTAATAAACAATCCATAGTTAAATACGAAAAAGAAAACAACAAATCTACCTGCAGGTCCAGAAAGGATAGCACGTGATCCAGAAAATCTAATAAAATTGTTTTATTTTTTAGAAAGAATAAATTTCTTTTTTTAGTTGTTCATTCATACTTCTCAACTGATGTTAAGCCACCGTCTGATTGCATAAATAGAACATTCAGTTCATTAAGTTTATCTTTTTCAAATGCATTTGTGAATGTATCAATATATCGTTTTAAACATGGAGTTAAATAAGCATCAGTACAAGCTAGAAGAAAAATAAATATAAAAGTTAATAAAATTGTGTTTAAGATAAAAACCTGTATGAGCTCTTGGTACATATCTTTGCATGGCAATTATTTTATGTGATAGAGATATGTTTGTAAAACCCATATCACATGCTATTTCACCAACACGTAACTCATGATCAGGAAAACTATTTAAAGGACAAGTGACGATAAGGCCATTTTTCATTTTCCAATATTTTTGAAAAAACATTATATGGTAAGATTCAGCAATCAATTCCGAACATAGTACGCTATCTTATTTTTTACCCGGGCGAAATAAATTTTTGACTGTGGTCCCATAGGGAACCTTCAAAAAAAACAAAAAGTTTTTTTTTGTCCCAATTTTGGTCATCTATAGGTTATCGACACTGCTGATCACGAATATTATATTGATTTCGCTTTAAAATGTTAGAGGAGGTCAAAAAGCGTTGGTTTTTGAAAGACACTATTGTCGATCTTTTTTTAGTTTTTGACCGATCTTGACCCTAAAAACCGATATAAAACATTAGAAAGATCATTTTGATGAACAAAATTAGTTGCTATAAGATATTAGAACTTTTAAAAAAATTACATGTTTTTTAGTTCGATTTGAAAAAATTGACAATTATTTTTTCGTTAAGAGATATTTTGGATTATTATTAAGCCTCCATCCCATGAGTTCTACACATCATTTGATGCAGTTTTCGGTGATCTTTCTAAATATGACTCCAAAAATGAGAAGAAAGAACGATGAACATGATCAAGTATAAGAAATATTTCAATTTGAGCGGAGAAGTGAAAAAATGACTCAGTATTTCCAAGCTAAACCCATAAAAACTTAATTTTAAACTAAAGTGCATATTATATTCAGAATCAGCATAGAAAAATACATCCAGAAACATCGATTTCGACAAAAAATATTTTTCATGAAAATCTAAACTCCTACTCCCCCTCAGTACTTTTTTCATATAATTTCGCCTTTACTCTCCTCAGTCGAAATTTCGATGAAAAATATTTTTTGTCGAAATCGATGTTTCTGGGTGTATTTTTCTATGCTGATTCTGAATATAATATGCACTTTAGTTTAAAATTAAGTTTTAATGGTTTTAGCTTGGAAATACTGAGTCATTCTTTGACTTTTCCGGTCAAATTGAAATATGTCTTATATTTGATCATGTTCATCGTTCTTTCTTCTCATTTTTGGAGTCATATTTAGAAAGATCACCGAAAACTGCATCAAATGATGTGTAGAACTCATGGGATGGAGGCTTAATAATAATCCAAAATATCTCTTAACGAAAAAATAATTGTCAATTTTTTCAAATCGAACTAAAAAACATGTAATT
>CAJNOP010000107.1:275357-337331 GCA_905250075.1 Rotaria sp. Silwood1
GTTTCGTGATTGACCTTTAGAAGGAGAGCGTGATTTATTTACGCATAAAAAGCAAGCAATCATCATTAATATAACAGCAAATGTACATCCAAAGGCAAGACCAATGTATGATGATACCATATTATCCTTAGTACCTATACAAACATTAATCATGTAAGCAAAGATAATAATTTTATTTGCTTACTTTTTACTCCAATAGTGTTATTTACGGTTTTATTTGAAAATGTCATGTTAGAAAATCTTGTTGCCATCGATATTATTTTTTATTTTAATGTTTTAGAATTGACTAAAATATAAACTTCTGTCTTTTATATTTTAAAAATAAGACGAAAAACAAAAAACGTTGGAAATTGATATGCTTCTGTTTCGCAAGTGACGTGTTTTAAGTTGACTATTTTTCGTCCACGAATTTTATGCGAAAAAAAGTCTTACTTTGTTCTTTCTATTTTTCTTTTGCTTAATTGGTTAATATTGAGTGAAAAATCACATCATCTATAAATATTACGCAAAAAAAGTAAGTTTTGTCTTTCTTGGTTATTTCCAACTCAGAAATGTGACTAATTTCGTGTAGTTTTTTTTATTAATCATAAATCCGTCAAGTGACATTCATAAATTTATGACAAAATGATGTAGTTACTCAAAAAAAGTGGAACAGTCAGTATTTAAAAATGATGAAAATCTTTTGTTTGGCTGGCTTAAAAACATATTTCATATATAAGTTTTAATTCGATAGTGATTATGAAACATATTAAATAAGTATTTGTTTTGTAATGAATACTTCATGAAGATTGGATTCATGTCGTTGAATATTTTTTATATACATTAATAAGCATGTTTTGTACATAGATGGCCACGAGAAATTAAATTTATCTTATTTTACTTTTCTATATTAACATCTCTTCTACAAGTTTAACAATTTGGAAGTACATACTTGACACGGTGCGGATGAGCGCGAGGTCTCTAATCCACATATATCCCTAGACATTCTCAATAAACAATTACTATTCGATTACAAGATGTATTTGAGAGTAAGCAATAATTTGTTTGACAACATGCACAGATGTGGCTATGCATACATGTTGAAGAATTTAAGTTTTAATCTCAGCAATGAAGGGACTTGTCGATGAATGACTTTTCATATAATGTATCCTTTTCGTAGCTTAATAAATTGAACATTGATCATAATGCAGAATAATAAATTTGTGTTAAGATGAAATTCGAGATACTCAAAGCAGTAAATTTAACAATTGATACTACTCGTTCGCATAATTTTGCTAATTTTCCATGTTTGCGTTAATACATTATGCAATTTCATTAAGTCTAATTTCGTATTTGAATGAATGGAAATCTATTCTATATGAATGCTTTACATGGAAATATCTCCATTGTTGCAGTATATTCTCAAAGTGAGAATTGAGTTTGGTTTTCATCGTTTTTGATTATTTATTTTGGTTATGATATTTCCATCTCTGCAAAACTACTCGTTTAATCTTTATCATTCAATTGAGTTGACCTTGATTGAATTATTTTACGACAGTTCGATCGTAATTGACCATGAGTGATCGAAAGATAAATTTGAAAAAAAAAAGCCACTATACCGAAATCACATGATAAATATGCAGTTTTAATAAAAGAAAACTATTATAGAACTTGTTGTTCTCCCGTTGATGACAACTCCGTAAATTAATTTTAACATCTATCTTTTAACTTATCATTAGTGATATAAATTGATTATTGACAAAATTCTCGTTCACAATTATTGTCTTCTAGAAGAAAATTTTCTAGATAATCAGCATCTCAAGTTTGTAAAGTATGTCTTTCTTGAATATTGGGCATTCTATGTTGAATAGGGTGTGAATTTTTTTTTTCATCAAACTTGTCCTCATCCACACATATCCGTATTTCACATGTGGAGTGTGTTCATTCTTATGGCTTATTGGAGCTAATTAATGTTTATTGCCCATGTAACACGATGTTTTCATTGGGCATATAAGACGAGCGAAAACACATTCTGTTATCCTACAATTGACTTTTCAATCCGCAAGAAAGCGTTAATCCTTTCAGAGATCGACAAAGAAAATCTACTTTTCTTTCTAAGAATAACATTTAATCGTCTGAAATGTATTCATCAATGCCAAGAATCTATTCTTAAGCAATTCACTTTTAAAAAAACATAAAAGCAAATCATTTCATTTTGATCAAATTCTGTTCTTAATTTTCCAAAAAAAAAGACCGAAAGGTAAATCATTTCAATAGTTAATGGAATGATTCAGAACGTTTTCTATGTAAATGAGCAAAAAATTTCTATCAGGAATAGTATATTCCATTATAGAGTGGAACGACAAAGAATGCATTCCATCAGATAGAGAACATATTTTTATCGGTTACGAACACATTCTTCATGGACAAGATAGCTTTCCATACTTTGATGAATATCTTCAATTTTGTCTTTTTCTATGAACATTTTTCATTGAAATACATTGATAAATGACGTCTGTCTATTACTAGCATCGTTGACGTTCCAGTGGAAACGACTATTGTTCCACTTGCTGGATCTTAACCCGTTTTCAAGTTGTTTTCATACATGAACAAAAAAGTATCATATCAATATCATTAGATTCGACCACACAATGATTGACATGAGATTAATATTGAACTATCAAGTACATCTATATATATCTTTGCATAATCTTCGTTCATCAGTTTTTTCCACAGATAAATTGTAGAGATGATAGAATCCATACTTGTGTCTTTCGCATGTCCACTAAGAACTTTACCTAAGTTTCAAAGATGAATCCTACTGCATATGGAAATAACAATTTGTAAATATTTAATACTAGCGAAAAATGATAGTAATGAGTAAGTTGTTAAAGAAATATATTCTTGAATTTATAGATTGTTTTCATGAATGAATTGTTTTATCTAAAAAAACTGTTTAATGGTATATTCACGTATAGTAGGTATGATTATTGCATTTATGTTTGCTTCTTTTTTCATATACATCTACTTTAAATGTAGCTTGTGATGATAAATCTATATTTAGGAACGTCCTATGCATCTAATGAAATGTTTCATATTCTACTAGAAAATATATGTACAATGCTATGTAGGTTACAATTCTATAAATGAGAGCTAGGCTTTTACGACAAAAATAGGTGTAAATACGACAGTATATGATGAAAAGATAATCCTAATACTGCACATTGTTTCTGACAATAATTTCTTTAGTATTTTAGGCAGTTTAGGGTATCGTTTCAGATGATTGGAATGTTTAGCTCAGATTATGAATAAGCGCAACAAGCGTATTAAAGTAACAAATTTTATTTGTTTGTATGGATCAAATGATATAACAAATGAAATATATTTTTAATCATCATTTCATAAAATATCAACCAAATAAAAGCATGCTCAAATATGAAACAATCAAAATTATAGAGTAACATTCTGATTATATTTCAGATGCATATTATCATGCTTTCTTTTTATATTAGACATACCTTAAACTAAAGCTGTGTATTGACTGTATCAAAATTCAATAAAGTAAAATTTAAGTATTTGAAGAGAAAAAAAGAAAACAACAATTTATTTCAATTGTAGAACTAAATATTAAGGGCATATCAAAAGTAGTAGTGTCGACAGTATAAAACCTTATAGAAGACTCGATCGAGAAAATTATCTTTTTACATATACAGACAGCTCAAATCGAGCTCTATAATTCTTGGCAATATTTCATCATTTCTTAAAAAATATCATAATAATAAAGTTTCGATGTGTTCAAGTTTGATGTTAATTTTTTTCAACTTTTTTTCCTGAGAATACACAACAATTAACTACATATATGCAAATAAGAAACAAGATATATTATACCCTTACACGTATATAAACGACTGGTTATCGCACCAGACAAAAAAAAGAACCTCAAAAGGCAATCAAAAGAAGAACACAGAAAAAGATAAGCTTCTAATGAAGGAACTGTTTGAAATGATAATAAGTTTTTGAGCAAAAAACGCTATGTATAAGCTTGGTCCTAGTGAAATTTGAAATGTCCTAAAAAGACAAGTATCTTTAGACCTTCCGTTTTAAGTGATAGCAGTTGTACTGAAATTTGAGGCTATGATACGGAATATATCAATAAATCGAGTGACAATATTTCAACCGGAGATCTCGCCTACAAATAGTTTCAGTGCAAAAAAAAATGTTTTTTTTTTCAATAGATATTGAATTTTCAAAAAACCTAAGATTCTTGTACTTTTTGTGGAATGTGAGTCGTTTTTAGAAATCTAATATCGTGTATTCTCAAAAAAAAACAAAGTTGAAAAAAATTAACAACAAACTTTAACACATCAAAACTGCGCTATTATAATATCTGAGCCTTCTATAAGGTTGTGTACTGTCGAGTTCATTACTTATTGTATGTCTTACATAATATATAATATAAGTTATATTTTTATGATACATATTGAAATCTTAATGCAAGTTTCCATTGATTATTTTTAATTGGTCGTCTTGCACGTCTTTGTTCTTCACGTCGTTTTCGATAATTATCACGTTCAGTTGCAACTGGATCAATATGAAAAACATATTTAAGTACATCCATAACAATAACAAATGCACATGTTGTAATAATAGCTCCAATTGCAATTGACGCAAATGATTTACTTAAAATTTCTTTAACTTTTAATGTAGTTGTTTTAAATTGACAATAATCACCATAATAATATGTTGATTCAACACATAAGCATTTCCAAACTGATTCAACTGTTTGACAAATACCATCATGTTCACATGTAATATTTCCACATAAATCAACACTTAATTCACAATAAATACCATTATAACCTTGAATACATTCACATTTAAAATTTGTACCATCAGTTGAAGATACATTTGAATTAATTGGTATACAAGTTCCATTATGCCTAGAGAAAGAAAAAAACAAGAAGATAGTAAATTGGATTTTTATGAATGGTAGTTTCTTACCAACATGTAGTTTCCATGCATGCTCTATTATCATATTCACAATTATAACCTTCAAAACCACTACGACATTGACAACTGTATCCTAATGGTAAAGTATTATTTGGAAAGCAAGTTGCTGCATTTTCACATGGCTGTGACATGACACATGCATCAGAGGATATATTACAATACGTGCCGATGTAAGAATTATCGGCACAACTGTATATATTTCCGTCAGTTATTGTAGAGACAGTTGTTGTTGATACAGTTGTTGTTGATGATGAAAGAATCCTTGCACTAGTAGTAGTAGTCGAAGTATGGGTTACATCAGTTATAGATGTTGTTGATGTATAAATTGTTTCAATAGTAGGTAAGGTTTCACTTGTGATACTAGTTGTTGTAATTGTCGATTCAGTTATAGTTGTTGTCATGTCTATTGAAGTCTATTAATAAAGCGTTAATAACGGATTTATTCATAAATGAAATCTTTCTGTTACTCGCAAAGATGTTTTTTAGGAAATTTATGGATTGAACTAAAACTTCAATGAATAATTTTAATGAAAACTCAATTTGATACTAATATGAGATGTCAGTCAATAGAGAATTCTATAATAGATAATTGTCATATTATTAAATTTTATGATAATTTATAATAAGTTATCTTATGATAATACATTTCATATTATTGATTGATTCACAGTTATGTATTTATATGAAGTTCAAGAAACTGAAGTGTATCTACTATAAATAAAGTATTAGAATTACGGAAGAAAATAGGTTAGTAGCCGAAGTATAAGGCATATCTTTCTTTATAAGTAATGTGATGTCTTTATTTCGTCGTCACCTTTATTAGCTCACTAATTATGTAAATATAATCATTTTTCATAAGAGTAGAATATTTCAATCTTCACTAGCACACCAAAAGTAATGATGGAATTATTTTAAGTCCTTGTAAAAAGCTTAAAGAAATTTTTTCTCAATATCATCTATATTTACCTCATATCATCATAATAAAATTTCTGTACAGAGTTGTTTGTTATGATATGTAACAGTAATATTAGATCAACATTTATCCTCAATGTGTATTCTCTCATATCTCTACGTCTATACATTTTAGGCTATAGAAAAAGTGCTGACAATTGAATAAAAATTAAAAAAATATATAGAAATAAATTCATTAAGTTTTGTACGGAATTAATTCTTTGAAACTCATATCATGTGATTTTCAGTGTCAAACAGAACCTGATCAATTTAAAAACATCACATCTTGTTGCAAACAAGTTCAGGAATGATTTTGATAAATGGATTCAATCAATGCAATTGAATGTGAATCATTACGATGATTATTTCAAACATTTAATAAAATAATTTCTGTATTTCTTTTTTTTTTTGTTCTACTGACATCACTTTTTATAATATCAAAGACAAAATGTCATCTAATATTATTGTCATACATTCATTATTTTTTACTATAAAGAAAAGGTTTCTTTAAGCTTCTTATAAGGAATTAAAATTTATTTCAAAAATTTCATAGTTTTATTTACTTCTACTTGTGCATAAGAACTTGTCAATGTTGTTGTTTCTTGTGTTACTATTGAAGTACTTATTGTATAAATAACTGTATCTGTAGTAACTTGACATATATCTTGATTGAAGTCGATGACAATTGTATTGAGACAATTGATATCATCAACATGTATATAACCAGCTGATGGTAAACAAGTAAAAAGTGATATACCAATTGTTGTTGGTACACTACAACTGAATAAATTAAAATCTTGCCATTCAATAGTAAAATTATCAAATTGAGTTGTATTATTTGATACACATGAAATAATATTCACTAAAATTGAGAATAGATAAATATTTTTAAATTGAAATATTAGACTTACCATAAAAAATAAGAAAGACAAAAATCATTATTATTATCATCGATATAAGACCAGCCATTTCATATAATAAAGAAAATTTTCTGATAATGAATGACAACTTCTGTTTCTTTTTTTTTGCATTTTCTTTTTAAGTGCTATATAATATTAAATGATATGCTTCTCGTTTCTTTTTCTAAATTCATTTTCAATTTATATAAAAATGCTTTTTTATTTTAAATGAACTAAAACAAAAAAAGAAAAAAGTAATATTTTATTCTAAAATAATTCAATATCAAAAATAAAATTATTGTCATTATTATTTCCTTGAAAGGTGAAAAAACTTCATTATTTTTTTTATTTTTAAGAAGAAAATTAAACAATTTACATGAATGTTCTTTTTTTCTTTTATAATTGTTAGCAAAAAATATCACTTGTAATGAATAAATACCTAGAAATATATTTTTTTTTTCTCATGTGTTCAAAAGGTGTAAATAGATTTTATCAGTCTTGAAATATATTTATATTGTAGTATGAATTTTTAATAGTTTTTATGTTTAATGAACAACATTGAATTTGATATTTGAGTTTTATAATTGAATAAAATCTAATGAAGAAAAGAAAATATGAATATCAATTTTATTCGAAACAGCAGATGATAACATATTTTTTTCAAGATTACTCTGCTAGTTGATTTTTCATGTTGAATAATAAAGAAAAATATCGTCATTTTTTTTCACAGATCATTCGTAGAATATTATAATATATCGATCGATGAGTTTTTTTTTTTATTATCAAATTAAAATTTTACAAGTATCTTTTTTTTCAAAATATTAATCAAGAATTTATTTTCTTTGTTTTTTTTTCCTACAGTTCACAACTTATAAATTAAACACCTTTGATTTTTAATATCATGCATACAAACGACGCAGTATTAATTTAGTATGATTACAATATGCTTGTATAGCAGAATTTGTACTTCTTGAAGGTAATTTTTATATCTTACATGCATATTAAGTTAGTCAAGATACTCTGACACTATCACTGCTAGAGACCTTTGTTCAAAGGAGTTTTCAATAATAAAAAAAACTAGCAGTTTGTTGAAAATGAAGTAATACATTTTGTAGACAACCTTCCAAACTACAAAATCTCTATCAAAAACATTTTTCTGAGCATGTCTAGACTTTTCAAGAAAAATAATTTATTGTTCATTGACGACATGACGAAATAGAAATATACAAAACAAAAAAATGTACTTGAAATCGAATGAAAAGTTTAAAACTAATCGCAAACAGTAGAAATCCTTCTTCAAAATCTATAGATGACAAGACGAGAAACATTATTTTTTTAACCATAGATACAGTTTGTGCTATAGAATCTATCTTAAAGTTTTCGGATACTTTTCTCGTATGAGAATGTCAGACGAAATGTGCATATCACCTGGAAACTTGGCTATTAGTAAAACAATAGCATATAAAAAGATAATTTGATACGATTGTCATAAATTTTAATAGTTTCATCACACATATGAAGTCTAATGATCTATTGAATCAATATTATGAAAACATGTTATTTTTTTATAGCTTCTTATTTATATTGTTTTAATTCTCAGAAAGAGTAATACAGATTTTAATGAATTAAATCTAGTTCATTTTATTGTTATCTTATGAGTTTAATATCGGATAGAATAAATTTTTAAAATGTATAAAAGAATTGTAGAAATATTTTCTAATGATAAATGTTACCGAGTAGTAGATGTAATAGTTATATCTACTCAAGCAGTAAGCTGTTTTAGTACATTAAACATTGCATTATTTCAATATAACACAATACAAAAGAGGAAAGTATTAAACACTATCCAATAGGATCATTCTAGCATTACCCATAGGTAAGATGTCTATGAAAATTGTCAGTTTTCATTAAATCATCATCACTCCTTATGAGCTTTTAATGACAATATAATACGGTATTTTTCTTTTTTGTTGGCAAATCAGTCTTCCATTATTATCTTGTATTTTTTATTCAAGCGTTTCTCATATTAAAGAAGTATGTTCAATCTCTGCTATACAGGTATAGAATTATATTGAATTATTGTTGTTTAGTAGAAATCTACGACTAAAAAATAAAAGTATTACGTGAGTTTTCAGTTCATGGAGTGTAAACCTTGGACAGATGCTAAACATAATGTGTTTGTAGCATTTATCATCTAGTTCACTAATGTATTTTGATCGGAATGTCGTTTGTCAAATTTTAAGCGAATTTTTTTACATCAGTCTGACAAGTGGGGCTTGCTCTTTGTATTCTAAACATCAAAATTCGAAAAGCAAAACGATTTTTTCATGAAAAACATTATCTCACATAAAGAATAACTATTCAAAAGAATACGTAAATTTATTTATTGATTTCTGTTTAAATATAATTAACAAGCGTATGGCAATATCATTGCAACACCTTTTTTTTACCCTATTAACTAAAAAAAGAGATTTTTGTTATTCTTGTATATAACAACTTTTTTATTTCTTGAAAAAAATAACTACGCTCTTTCGTTTTTATCCGTTTATATAAATGAATATGTTTTTTTAACCCTTCTCCATTAATCTATGTGATATAGAGTATAAATTAGAGTTGTCAGCTAAATGCATTTTATTCTACATCTGCATTTTGTTTTATTATACTCAAGTGATATTACGAAGTTACGAAACCAAAATAGAAAATATTTATATGGCATGCCAACTCACAGCTTAAAGTATGTTAAACTCTAATAATAGATTTTACTGTTCTACTCTCGTCCACTGAATGATCTAAGACGTTAGTATTGATAATAACACTGATTCTATTTGCATGCCTTTGGTAAGAACTAATCATCGGGCGATTTTTACAGTATGTTTCATAAGTCTTGATTGTGTGTAGTCTTTCAATCGAATAATATCTTCTTTTGTTATAATAAAAATATAAATACGAAAATAAATTTTTCACAATTGACCAGCACGATATTAACAATTAACGAAAGATGCTCTGATTTCATAAAAATCTTATTTTGACTGTGATTTTTTTTTTTAATTGTCAAGGGTTCTTAACAATTTTATTAATCATTGTAAGTTTGTTTTTTGTTTAATCTATTTTCTAGTTATTTAAAACTTGAAAAGTGTTCTCCTTTTATATTTTTCATACAGTAGAAAATTTAACATCACTACCTGAAACAAAAGTTTTGTTATTAAATAATTCCGCTATAGTTCAAACAACAATTTTTGCTTTTGCTTTTGCGCACGCCGTTTTCACATATCTTATTCATTTTAATCCGGTTATTGAGTATAAAAGCTTGGTTGTATATGTAATCAGTGGATCGTAATGACTGTCGCATTAACGAAAAAGAAAAATAATTATCGGTTTCTACTATGCTACTTTATGAGACACCATCTAGAAATAGTATTAAGAGACAAGAGTTGAAATAAAGATGCGTCCCCCTCTCTACAGACGTGTCAGACATCCTTAGCAACGGCTTCTTATAGACCTTGTCAAATTATATATTATTAAAGCTTTGCTATAATCTATGAATTACTACCTTATTGCATTACTGAAGGATTAGATAAAAGGATGATGTAGAAATGTATCCCAAAATAGATACAATAAAACAATCATCTTGCAATTATGAGCAACAGCTACATGATGTTTCACATATTAATCCCACAAGAATTGCGCTAAGAGCTTTTCTTATGTAGAATCATTCAACATTTTATTAAAAAAATAAATAACGTTGATTAAATGTGAAAAATATATTCTTACATTCTCATATTTGTATTTTTATTATAACAAGAAAAGATAGTATCCAATAATATATTATTTGAAAGATTACACACGAGTACTCAAGGCTTATATCAAAATACTTGACTCAGGGTTATTTTCTGTCTACATATAAACTAATTTTATCGTGTCTCAACACTTATGAAACTTCCTGTATGGCTTTTATTACTTTCTTTATGGTTATCAATTTTATTACTGATTATTGATAATATCCTTCTTTTCTAATACTTTTTACCAATACTATTTTTAGTTATAACTTGTTATTAGTAATAATAAATCAAAATTTTTATTAACTATATTAAGAATGAGATTATTGAAATATTCATTTAATGTTGAACATGTTTTTCATCTTAAATGTAAAACCATATTCTATCTTGTATTCTCGTAATAATTAAAACTATATCATGATGTTTCATGAGAAAAATGTAACCTTAAAAGATAGCGTTTTTCTTTTAAATAAGGAAAAAGTTCGTCAATAAGCATAATTTTTGTTTTATTCAATAAGACACGTCTTTTTGTTAGAAGAACTAGAATGAATCGACCCAATTTAACAATATAAAGAAAAATCTGAAAAATATTAACATATTTCTTTTACATTCTGTCATATAAAATATGTTAGCATTACAAATGATATCTAATGAATATTTTCTTTCAAAGAAGTATATTTGTTTTGTTTTAATCGATCAGAATAAAACAAGGTCAACATATCATTCAATGAAGTTATTAGTTTGTTGCAACCAGAAGTGCAGAAGTTACAATAAACATATCACTCTGCAAGTAAATCCATTAATCTATGTTGACATTTACTAGCCATTAAGAAGCTTTCTGTTGTTTTTTTGAGCAACAAAACATATCATATATAACAAGAATACATAGAAAGAGTCTGTTATAGGGAAAAAAAAGAATCAGATGAGTCAATATTATATTCAAATATATTAGATAAGAACCGTATGTTTCTACAAATGACACCAAAGTTTTATTTTTTATTATAGTTAATATTGATTTTCTAGATAATCTGATACTTCTGTTGACTAATATAATTATGTCATAATTTAATTTTCATCGATTGTATTTTCACATGACATATTATCAATAAAGAATACAATAGAAAGACATAATTACAATACCCAAATGTTCGATGATGTTTAAAGAACAAGTAAGACAAATTCATTATGAAGAACAAAATCATGTATGTGAATAATAAATAATCTTGTTTGTATGAAATTATTATCGATCTAATATTTGTTGTACAAATTAATAAGGAAGAACTATATGTCAACGAATTATATAAAGAGGTAAGACAAAAAAATATTATAATTGACTGTCTATTTTGAAATAGTGTAATGACTTAACAAAATAAATATATATTTATATATATACTAAATTAAAATTTCATAATTAAATCAAAAATAGTAATATAAATTTCGTAGTAGAAAAATTATTTTGCTAATCTACTATTCTAGTATTGAGTATCGTTCATCATTCGTGTGTTATGGAAAATAATAAACAGATAAATAAAAAATCGATGTAATACTATCTTAAATCAATAAACCATTTGTTTTCATGAAATTCGACTCAAGTCTAAACAACTGTTATAACTAGATCGCAAAATTAATAAACATTATTTCATAATTAAAAGGAAAAAAAATTATATAGTCTTCTTTTTATTGAGAACTTGATATTATTGTTTTTATTTAATTATCAAATCTCAAGTTAATTTATATTCATTACTATTTTGATGTAATTATAGTAGTTTGTTTTCACTTGACTTGTATTTCATGACAGCGATAATTTATTGGTTTAGGATGTTATTATAGTTTTGGTTTTATCTAGGGAGTTGATTTTATATTCTCAACAATATGCTGATGTTGACCGATATGGAAAAAAAGATGAAAATACTTAGTCGACCTACAAAAGTACATGTTGTTAATACCTGTAGAAGAAATTTTCAGTTCGGTCGAACGTTCTATGTCAGAGAAGCAGAACAGTTTTACACTATATCCTGTATGTATGAGGCTTTTTTTTCTCCAACTAAACTGACCGGGTTCGATGCTGTCAGAGGTCCATCAGCCATGCTCTCTGTACCTTTGAAATGAGAAATAATCATTATCATTAAGAGAATGGGATTTAATCAAAGTACTAACTAATAATGAAGAGTCTTTATTTATATGGCATTTGACACAGAACACTTCTAAGTTATATTACCGATGAAAAACCAAAAATTGAAAAATTTTGATTTTAGTATCCGAAAAGAGACATCCTTCAAAAGAAATACCCTTGTTTCATTATTTTATGATGTTAAACTATTAGGTCACAGAACCCAAGATTTGATACTAGATCAGGAAAAAGTGACTTAACATTTTACTCGATGAAATATTATTCATGGCAAAGAGAAATTATGAATTAATCACACAACAGCCGTTACTTTATTGTGATTGAACAACTTTTTATATCACCTGTATGATTATCATCCGAAACATATGAATTTATAATACAAATAGAATTTAATCTTTGAATTTTGTGAACTTATAAAAATGTTTAATTTTCTTTATATTCTCTAGAGATGATAATTTCTATTAATATTTTTTACAAAGAATCAAATGTAGATTCTCGTAATAAGAAATAAAACTTTTTTTTATAGTAAAAATCGTTTCTGTTTTTAAATTCGAACTGATTAAATTACTTTATTGGTTTTTATTTGCTACACTTTCTTATCTTTATTTTATATCATATAAACTTCATTGTAAAAAAAAATACTTAATCTATTCTGAGCTTTTGTAATAGATGAGGAAATGTTTCAAAATAGAAGTCTAACAAATACGACGTCGATTTGGAACTGAAGTCTTCTTGTTTAAATTTAAATATAGATTAGTACAAAAGTAATCAATAGTTTAGAATTTTGTAATATTTCTTTTGAAAGTGTCTGAACTATCCCAAAAGAACAAAATTATTGTGTTGATGGAATTTTTGTGAAACATAATCTAAAAGGAATGCTGCAGTATAGGAATAGAAATTCGAAGTATCTCTTACAGATATAACGGAAGGATCAATATCGATCATGACAGACATCACCGTGAGATTAAAGTCCACTAGAGGATTAGCATGATAGTTGTCATTTACTTTTCTTTCATATTCACTCGAATCTATTGCAATTTATATCTTACATTGAAAATAGGTAGGAGTTCATAAATGAAAACATCTTATTGGATAAAACCAAGAGCTCTGTTATATTTCACATTATAGTCTTTCAAGCATTCAGCTAACGGCTTTTCTTCTAAACACATGGCATTCTATCTTACTAAATTCCAAATGTTTTGGATCATTTGATACCAATTCAAATAGAAACTATATCATACCAACTATTAAGGTTGAAGTTCGGCACATCTTTGCTCCAAAGTCTCTTATCTCACAACGTCTATCTTTGAGTTCATATTTTTTTTTGATCATTTTACTTGTTCGTTTTTTTTTCTTCTAAGTTTTGGTTGGATAAATTCATAAAACAAACTTTTCTTCCTTCAACCAAAATCTCTCCATCTTCTCTTTTGCTTATTGCACATCCGATTAGATGAATGATGTACACCTAGTAGTTTTTTTTATTTTATTTTTATGAAACAAGTAAAGAAAAAAAAAAGAGAAGGACACTTCAGAAATATTCAATTATTCATTGAGTTTCTTAGAAAAAGAGAAAAAAAAAATAGTATTTGTCATATTCAATCTAGCAATATGGTGCTTATAATATAAATGAAAAAAGTGAGAGGGATATTAAGCACACTTATTCATAGATATGCACTATAAAAAGAAAGCCATTATAGTCTTTGAAAAAATGCGTGAAACAAAAAAAGTTTCCTTAATCGCTTAAAATAAAAAATATACTTCTACAATACAAAAAAAAAACTCTTTATAGACCTCTTTGATCTTCGATCTAAGAAAAAAAGCACTTTAAATAATATCAGACGGCAAAAATTTTCTTCATGACGTTGTCATTACCAACGGTCGTAATGTTTGCTCTAGAATGTCATTTTCAAAAGACATCATTTTTTTTAATTTCATCTTGTGAAGAGCATCCTTTTTTGTTTTCTAGTGCAAAACATGTCAAATGAATTTTTATTAAATAAAATATAGAATATCGACCTTATACTAATAATAGAAAATAATATGCACTAAAGTTTTACTAGGAAAGAAATGAATTAAGTTCAAGTATATATATATATATATATTTTTTTTTTTCTATATAGATTAATGATAATGCGTAGAAAATAGTGTGTCATTTTTTTTTTTTCATTAGAATTATATTGTACGTCAAGAATAAATATTTAATTAGAATCTTTCTCATATTCATAGATCTTGATGTGCACGGTTTTGAAGCAAGTCGTTCTCGTCTAGGAAAATTTTAAGTTGTTATTAAGAAAATTGTCGAGTTTTTAGATCATTTTATTATTAAAAAATATTGACAATGATGTTTGTATTATATGTTAGAGAATACAGAAAAAACTTCATCTATTTATTACTTATTACATATTGCATTTCATCTTCTTATAAAATTTCGAAAGAAAACATTTATTACTGTCAAATTTAATAAGAAATAATATAAAATATAACCAATTAACAGGTAATTAAGAATATCATATAAGACCACTTCGTAGACAACTACGGACACCTACTGATTATTCTCCGTATCATGTATAGGAAACGAGTATAACATGTACTAATGTTCTAGAGTTTCGTACACGCCAACAGACAACGTACGTTTACTTCACACGACCCATGTACATTATTTTATACATTGGTTTATCAGTACGTACTATTAGCGCCATCTATTAATTTTCTTTTCTATTTTTATATTAAGAAAACTGATCAAAATCAAGTGTTGGTTATTTTTTTAAAATAATAAATTTAATAGATTAATGATTAGTACAAGATTCTTATCCAATCATATTTCTCTGAAACAAAGACACATCATCATATGGTTGTATCGTAAGAATAAATGAATGATCAACTATAATTATTATCAGGTGTTCAATTTATATAGATTTTTTTTTGAATTGTAGAAAATGTGGGGTTCATTTTTTTCTGGTGGAAAAGATCCATTAAAAGATCTTGGATATGAAATACTTTCTGATAATCAACAAACAACAAATAATCCTCGTTCAATTTGGACAATATTAAATGGAAAGAAAAAAGTAAATCATTCTTTTCTGTTCTTTTTTTTTTTTTTAAATAAGATTCTTTTTTTTTTGTTCTTTTCTATAGACAACAGGAGATTTAGTAACAATATTTTCTTGTCAAAATGATGCTTATGTAAGTTAATTATTTTATATTTATATATATATATATAAATTTTAACAAAATATTTTCATTATAGATTCAATTAGCTAAAGGAGCATTGAAACGTATGAAAACCTTACGACATCCAAATATTCTTATCTATCTCGATAGTATTGAAGTAAGATAATTAAATCCAAAAATTTTATTTATTTATTTTATGTTATTTATTTTCTAGACAGATAAATCTGTTTATGTTGTTACAGAAAAAGCAATAACACTTGAAACATATTTAAATGATTTAAAATCAAATATAAATGAAACAAATTTTAATAATGAACATTTACTTGAAATAGCTTGGGGTTTACAACAATTATGTGTAAGAAATTAAATTTAATTAATTTTTTCAACTTTCATTTTTTGTTTTTTGTTTTTAGCGTGTTTTAACATTTCTTCATGATGATTGTAAATTATCACATGGAAATATAAATACAAATACAATATTTGTTGATACTAAATCATGTGATTGGAAATTAGGATGTTTAGAATTTGTACAATCTGTTAATGAAGATCAAATTAATCTTCCATCGAAATATTTATCTGCTTGTCAACGTTATGAACCACCATCAAAAAAAGGTGGAGATAATCAAAAGTAAGGATTTTATTTTTGATTCAAAAATATAAGAAATCAAGAAATTATTCAATAAGATTTAAATGAGATGTTTTCTACCATGGTTTTGTTTTTTTCTGTATAAAAGAAAATAACTTTAGGGGATTCTGTAGAATCGCAACTAAAAATCTAATAGAGAAATCTTTGTAGTATTAAAAATACGAAACACGATGTAACTACTATTGATAATTACAAGAGATCATATTATTTTCTTTATCTTGAGACATATTTCTTTGGTATCCTTGTACTTAATCCTTTAGAAACGCAATACGGAAGTAGTTAATATATTGTAAGAAGCTATTATTGACATACAATCTGTGACCGTAAATCAACAATCTATAGCTAGCGTCTGTTACTTTCTGTCATAGTTTTTCACTAGCATCTGTCACTGATTAGTAGAAGGAGGTATAAATATCTATTCTATATACTTCAACACTTCTTTTAGATTGTTTATCACAAAAATTTTATAGAAAACTTCGAAATATCTCATTTCGTCTAAATACAAGCTTCATACGTTGGAACTTAAAATTTCTTTTTTTCGAGATAGAATCGAAGATAGTATAAAAAAAATACGTAGACGCTAGAGTTTTTTTAATTGCTCATATTCCATCGATCAAAAGATTAATGCATTAGAATTTCCAAGAGGAAACGTTGACACTAATTAAAAGACGTATTAGAATAGATGCGTTTGTTATATCTACTAATTGTAATATTGACATCTAAATTCTCATCTTTATCAATTGAATCTTACTGCACTACTATATATTTGAATCAACTCAGAAATGATGACATCGTTTATTTTGTAAACTGACAAAATAAGATGATTGCTATGATAGATCAATCTATTACTCGTCTTCATTTTTTAAATACTAGTGTGAATTCTAAAAAAAAAAATCGACAATTTCGCTATTGAGAATTTTAACAAAATATATTATAGTTTATTAAATCATAATGAAGGCATTGAAATATTGTATAACAGTCGAGCTTATATTCTTTATACTGTTCAACTCCTTTTTTTTTTCCTATTAATAAATAAATCTGAAGCCTGTTGCGCGCAGTTGCTGAGGTCTGTCGTGGAAAGTCGGAAAACTTCGACTTAAAACTTTCAATCGCTATTTCAAAAATATATGTGAGTTCCACAAAAAAAAAACTGGATAATTTAGATTCGCGAAAAACCAATATCCAACTATTTTTCTTCTTTATTGAGTTTTCTATTTTGTGTTTGTTTGATAGTTGTTTTCATACATGTGTTAAATAATTTCCTGTCGATTGATTGAACGGAAGCTGTCAACTTGTACTCATATAGAATTTATCTTGTACTCTGTTCTAAAAAACAAAATCTTTTTGTTTTTTAATATACGCGCAGGTGCTACGTAGAAAAAGAATTATTGACTGTAGGAAAATTTTTTAATGAAGTTGTTTTTTTTTTCATTATTCAATCGATCTTTTCTTTGATTTGCATATATCTTTTTTTTTTATTTTTCATAAATTTGGAATATTTTAGAGTATTTCATCTCTTTGTATCGCACTGTTTAAGTTAACCTTTGTTTTGCTTTCTCTCATATATATAATAAATTGTTTGCTATAATATGTAATGAAAATACCAGATAATAAGTTAGAAGACTTTATTATCTTGCTAATATACAATCAAACCTATGTGTCTCATACTTATTCTTAATGCTGATTGTGCTATTGCGATTAGAGGGAACTAGTGCTCATCGAAGTTAAATCATCCTATTATAAGATCTTGTATGATCGTATATGCCTATCTCAAAACCACATTCAAGATCAAATAATCAGATGTTAAGATCTTTCTTCTAATCAGACAAAAATTTTACACTAACGAAAGAAATCCCACCAACTGATTAAAAGCTTTTGGGCTCATATTCTGACCATAAGTAGGACATGATGGCACTAGAGAAACTTCAAAAGGATTTGCCCCCATAGGCATATTTGGTTAAGATGCGAACGTTTCAAGTTTACGACCAGAAGCATACATAAACTGCTTCTTTTTTTTGTATTACACTACTGTAACATTTCAAAAGAAAAATTTTCTTTTTGAAATATTCATAGCTAAGACGTCAAGCTATTGTAAAAAATCCTCTTGCTGTGTTTGTCTGATGAACTATAGAAATGAAGTATTAATACAATAGAATTGTTCCAGGTATGTGCTTTAAAAACTGTCATATGCATTTCTCAATTAGTTGTACCTGTTGCTTTGTTTGCATATCTCTTCATTCATAGTTTATCTTTCATTTTCATTTGACTGATGTGCTTTTTTTTTAATTTCATTTGAAGTCGCAACTCACATCAGAACGAGTATAAACAAAAGAATAAAGAGAGAGCCTTCTATAGAAATATTACAATGTTGTAATTCAAGCATTAGAAATAGTTTATCTACGCTTTTGGATTTAAACTTAAGGCATTCGTAACTTAACTAAAGAGATCTATGGAAACAAATCCTTTTGAAGTTCTTCTAGTCCCCATCAAGTCCTACTTGTGATCAAAATATGAGCCCAAAAGCTTTTAATTAGTTAGTGAAGTTTCCTCGTAAGTCGTATTATACGATTATTAAAAAAAAACAACGATATGTCATGGTAAGACCTTGCAAGAATCTTCTTGTATGATTTAGTATAAGGTTTCAAAGACTAGGATTTCTTTTGACTTGAACAATCATATTGTACGATTCATATATGAGTTTCTTACAATTTTGCATACCTGATTGTCTTCTATTTTCTGTTGCTATCATCTTATTTTCTTAAGAAAATCAAATTTATTCAATTATCTATGAAGTGACTTCTTGGTAGAGAAGCACTACTACATATAAGTTATATTAGCAATGCTACACAAAGTAGCTTAAAAATTTATTTCTAAATTTAATAAGCTATCATTATCGAAATTAATTATACAGATGAAATTTTTGAATTATGATTTAATAAGATTTCGATTATTCGATTTTATTAAAATCATGTATGATGCACAATAACCTCTTATAGTTAGATACATATTAATTCTTATGACATGCAATTATCAGTAAAATTTTTTCTACTTGAATAGTAGACTTGTTTTTCTCTAGATTATTCTTTTGCAATCTAGAAAATTATTCATTTTGACAGTACGGAAAATCTTCTTTTTTTTTTTTTTTGGCGACAAATTTTACGCCTCTGTCGCCTTGCGTGTTCAAGCATTAACATTCAGAATAATAAAACCAGCAGATACAGGAATACCTTCAGTGATGACTAGTCTTATGTTAAGAAATAAGAATGATGCAGAAATCTTTAATTAGTACTGTTCATCTCATCATTGCATTTCTATCAGTGATAGAAAGAAAATAAGGCAAGTTGAGCACCAATGAATTCTGTACAAATCATGACTCTATAGAATTGCTATTGCTTTTTTTTAACAGAAATTAATGAGTTACTTGGAAAGTAAAAGACAGCTGCCTAATGAAGAAGTTGTTGAGAAAAGGTTTTTGAATTTTAAGTATACTTTTAATTTCCATGAAATTATTTCATACGAGTCTCTAAATTGTTTTGATGATGCGATCGATTTTTTTTATTGGTTACTTTTATTCTGCTAATACAATACGATGATCATATCTGTATCAATCTTAACAATAATCTTATAATAACCAAATTATAATCGGCAGTTACTGTTTGAGTATAATCTATTCAATCGGTTAGGTCCGAAATTAATCTGACGATTTCTAATCTAATGTCACAGCGATCTTTCTTTCTTTTTTTTTTGATCAGAACGAGCAATTATAGACCTATAACTACAAAAATAGATTCTTATTTCATCTATATTATTTTTTTCTTTTGGCCTGATATTATATTTCAATTTGCGCATATATTTGTCAACATTTTATGTAAGATAACCATTTTAGTCTATACGAATAGAAGTTTGTCTTAAGGCGCAAATAAATTAGTTTATATGCAGACAGAGAATAACCCTTAATCGTATGTTTTTTTTACATGAGTCTTGAGTACTCGTGTGTGAGCTTTCGGATGACATATTATCGGATAGTATGCTTTTTTTTTTGTGTTATAATAAAAATATAGACTGGAGAATAAATTTTTCACAACCGATCAATAAGATATTCTATTCAAAAAAAAAATCACGAAAAACATTTGCATTAATCTAATTATACGAAAGTCTTATTTAATTATCACATATTTGTTATTAATGAAGTTCTTATATCAAACGTGATAAGTTAGTCTATTTTTTTGTTTGTTTCATTCTTTGATCGATCTAATTTTTAGTTATTTAAAACTTGAAAATTATTTTCCTTACAGAAAATTTAGCATCATCCTTTCGAAGTAAAATTTGATTTTCGTTTTGCACGTGACACCGTTGTATATTTTATCCATATTAATCCGATTATTGAGTGCGTATCTTGATTGACCATGTAACTAATGAGTCGTAACGAGCATCTAACAAAGAAATAAGATAAATGGTTGTTAATTTTTATGACCCTATTTTGCGTTGTATAATTACTCAGTTTTTTATTACAAAATCAAATTTATTGTCATAGTTATATTTTTATTATTATAAAAGAACATATTTATTCACTAATATATCATTTTAAAATCTTCACATATGTACTCAAGATTCATATAAAAAAAAATCATTTGGTTAAGAGTTATTTTCTGTCTACATAGAAACTAATTTCATCATGCCGCAAAACTTCTGAAACATGTTGTGTATCGATATTTTATATGAGATAAACATGTCAATATGTACTAAGATATCAAACAAATAATCATCATCATACAACAGTGAAGAGATAAAGTTGTAAAATTTGTTTTTTCAGAGCACGTGATATTTGGTTTGTTGGAACTTTAATATGGGAAATATTCAATGGTAATGGTGCTACATCAGCTACGTCCTATCGTCAGTTAGGTTCAATACCACGTCCATTATCAGCTGCTTATGGTGAATTAATAAATCCAAATCCATCACTTCGTTCTTCATTTGATAAATTACTTCAATCTCCATTTATACAAAATAATTCTTTAGTTGAATGTCTTCTCTTTCTTGAACAAATACAAGTATGTTTTAATTTTATTTTTGTTTTTTTCTTAATTAAATAAATTTATTGAAATTTTATTTTAGTTAAAAGATCCTGGTGAAAAACAAACATTTTTTACATCATTACCAGATAAAGTAGATCAATTTCCTTCACATATTAATGAACGTAAAGTCTTACCATTATTATTCAATGCATATGAATTTGGTTCATCAGGTTCAGCTGTTCTACCAACTTTATTTAAATTAGGCAAACGTCTTTCTGATAATGATTATAAAAAACGTATTGTTCCTATTATAACTAAATTATTTGCTTCAACTGATCGTATGACACGTTTTCGTCTTTTACAACAAGTAAATATATATATATATATTTTTTTTTTAAAACTATGTATTTTCTATTTATAGTTGGATACATATGTTGAACATTTAACACCAGCTGTTGTTAATGATGATATATTTACAAATATTTGTACTGGTTTTACTGATCAAGAACCAGCTATTCGAGAAGCGACTGTTAAAGTATGTTGAAATTAGAATAAATACGAAAGTCAAATTCATCTTTGAAAATGTTTAATTTTAAAATAGAAGAACTGTGAATATTTTTCTAATAATTTTCGATAGAATGCAAATACAGATCTATGCGATTTTCACTGTTGGAAAGAGGAAATGAAGATGTATTGAATCATATATGACACATTTTACTGCTAAATGTTTTGAGAGTTTTTATTGAATTTTTTCTAAAAAAAATGTGTACGTTTGGGCTTGATTGGTACAGTTAACTTTCTCGAAAAATCACGTAGAAGCCCACAGTAAAATATCTTTAACTCTTGAATGTTACAAGTTAAAAAGTTTGGGCCTTGCGTAGTTTTCTAGATCTTCGATTTTCGGTTCTGATGCCCTCCGGACAATCAAGAATTTCCTATGGTGACTGAACGCTGTACATGATTTATCAAAAGCTTGATTAAAAAAAAAACTCAATAAAACTTGTCGAAAAAGACTAATATCTGGTTCGACGCGCTTTCATTTCCTATTTCCCACAGTGACTATCACAGGTCCATATCTGCTTTCTATCGAACGTTATTAGAAAAATACCGACGGCTCTTCTATTTTGAAATCGATAATAGTTCGGATCCATATTTCACCGTGAGCATTTTCTATAAACCATATTCCATAAGAAATATTAGTTTCTACTACTTAGAATGCATGACAGAATATTTTAAAGCTATAGTAGAGAAACTATGGTAAAACTTTCAGTCGCATAGCATAATGTTTTCGAAAAATATCTGTGGGTATTTATTCTAGGTACTTCACGTTATTTTTTATCCTAATAAGATATGTCAGACTGTAATGTTTACATTTTATGCGAAGAAAAAGAACGCGAAGCTAAATAACGGGCGATCCATAATAAATGGCCGCACTTTGCATTGCATATTTTAATTTCAAAATACGTATTATTAAAAAAACAAAGTATACCACAAGATGTAGCGTGGAACACTCTACACTTTACACAGTAAAGCTTAGTGTAATTGCTTTCAAAAAAAGAAAAATTCTGTGTGACCAATTTTCGCATGGTCGAAATTTGGTCGCGCGAAATTTTGCCCATTTTGAAAATAAAAAATTCAACTATAAAATAAGCGATCTTATGTAAATTATAGAACTTTTCAAGCTGCATCTTGTGGTATATTTTGTTTTTTTAATAATACGTATTTTGAAATTAAAATATCCAATGCAAAGTGCGGCCATTTATTATGGGTCACCCGTTATTATTAAAACATAGTTAGATATTTATAGAAATTGTTTTCTTTTTGTATATAATAATAAAAAAACTTAATTAAAATAATGAACTTTGTCACGCACTATAGCAAAACATTCTCTCTTACGAACAAAAGAAAAAGTAATTAGTTGTAATGATAGTCGTTTGAGAATTGTACGATGCGTGATTAGAAAAGCGAAAAAATATTGTCTGCTTTTTCTTTTAGAAAAAAAACAGATTTTTCTATCATAAGATGATGAAAATCATCATTAAACTTCTACAAAAACATGTCTGATGAAATTTGACTTATTTGTAGAAATATGGGAAAGATTAAAATAGTCTATTATTTGAAATACATATAATACTATTTGAATTTTGTAATAGTTTAAATTTTCATTTGATGGTTGAAATATTTATTTCTATAAAAAGTTTGTAAAATTAATAACTTGATTAGAATAGATTATTTTTAATTTCATGCTTCTTACATATTCCAAACAGTGAATTCTCCTGAGAAAAATTCTCCGATATATTACAAAAGATTATATAAATAGAAATTGATTTTATACAATACGAATAAAGATAATATCTGATACTCAACCATAGTTTTATAATAAATTTTTTTTTTTTTTTTTATTATTATTATTTTAGGCAATGTTATATTTAGCACCAAAATTAAATTATAAAAATTTAAATATCGAATTAATGAAACATTTTTCACGTTTACAAACAAGTGATGATCAAGGTGTTATACGAACTAATACAATCGTATGTCTTGGAAAAATAGCTGCACATCTTAATCCAAGTGTAAGATACTTTTATGTTTGTTTTTTTCTTCTTATAAGATAAACAAAAAAAGAGATGATTGACTATGTAGTAAAACAATCATTGAAATCGAAACGTGAGGTTTCTCTCATAAATTTTCTTATTAGGAACTTTTTTTTTGTAACTTTTGCATTCAATGAATCTTATTAAAACAAAAATGTTTTTTTTTTTAATTTTAATTAGTTACGTGGTCGTCTTCTAATATCAGCATTTGGTCGTGGTACACAAGATCCATTTGGACCATCTCGACAAGCATCTCTTTATGCACTTAATCATTCAGAACGATTTTTTACATTAAAAGATATAGCAACAAAAATTTTACCTATTGTTTGTCATGCTACAATTGATCCTGAACTTGATGTTCGACAACAAGTAAAAATATTCATGATAGACAAAAAAATTTCGTTTTTTTTTTGTGTAATTTTATTTTATTAATCAAATAGGCATTTAAAACAATACAAGTATTTATTAAAAAATTAGAAACAGTTTCAGAAAAACCAGAATTAGCTATTGAAATGGGTATGATCTCATTTTTTTTTGAGACAAAAATTGAAATGTTGCTTCTTTCTTTTTGTTTTTTGTAATGTAGAAAAAGATGTTAATTCAAGTAATGTTGGTGGAACAGCAAATGAAACATCATGGACATCATGGGCTTTAACATCACTTTCGAGTAATATTGGTAAATTAACAACAAAACCACAACAACCATCAGTTAATTTAACATTAGCAAAAAGTGATTCACAAACGGCTCTAGCAACTACTTCAACAACTACAACGCCAGCAAAAGGTTAGTTTTGTTTTTTTAATATATATCATTATTATTCTATTAAATCAAGTCTCAACCAGACTTAAAGAAAACTGTTTTAAAATTTATTTGCATTTAATATTAAAAAAAAATAAGTCTCAAGACAGAAATTATGAAACCATCGAATATACGAAGTACTCACAAATTCCGTAATACCCAATATTTACTAAATAGCTCAGTTCGATCTATACAAAAACTTTTTCGATAATAGATTTTATCTATAATAAAAATTTTCATTAATTTTGCCTTTGTCATTGACAAGAAATTGGTGCTATAATATAAAATTTCGCAAAGTTTTGGTCACGCCAATATGTTATACAACTTTTTATTTTCTACAAAATGATCTTTGAAAAAAATCAAAAAATATAAATATTGCTTTCGGAATGAATCAAGGTTCACATCTAATGATTTTTCAATAGAAAAAAAAAGAAACATTTTTAACAGTTTTCATTGTCATGATATAATTGAAAAGCAAAAAATAAAATTGACAATTAAAATCAATGTTACAATATATATATTGAGTCGTATATGCACCCCTGGGCAAAAGTCTTTCCCCCCACCTCTTTTTTCGGCAAGGTTTTCTCTGCTATTATAAGGACAAAACATGGTGTTGTTCGGGCTATATAAAAGAGGACCCTAATAACCCCTAATCGGCCCGAACAACACCATGTTTTGTCCTTATAATAGTAGAAAAAGGCTCGCTGAAAAAAGAGGTGGGGGGAAAGACTTTTGCCCAGGGGTGTATTTGAAAGATTTTTTTTTTCTGTGAATAATTCACTTGTGATCCTTCAGAGGTTAATTTTACACAAGAAAAAAAAAATGATCAAAAATGTATTTGATTCAATGAATGTCGTGCTTATTTTGCTTTACAATTCTATCAGAACAATAAAAGCCGGTAAAAATGTTTTCTTTCCTATTGAAAAACTATTACATACCAACGTCATTTCGTCCCAAATGTGCCATTTACTTTTGAATATTTTCTTATTATTTTGTAGGAAATCAACAGTTGTGAAAAAATATTTATAAAAACTTTCTGATTCTGAATCCTAGTAGGTGATAGATTGTTAGCAAATGAATATTTTAGTTTCATTTACAGAACCATTCTTCATTTTATCATTAAGTATAATTTATAAAAAAAAAATTTTTTTTTGTTTTCTCATAAAAATATGTCGATTGTTCAAAGAAAAAAAATGTCAATAGATAAAATTTCGGAATTACTCGTTTCAAATAACGATGAATTGAATGCACAAAAAAAAATAGTTTTTTTTTTATCAAGTGCGTCATATACTTGATCGTCTCATGATTGTTCGCTTAAATACTTAAGTTTGATTTTGATTAGTGTTGTTTATAAGATAATTTTTGCTAAAAATCATAGAAAATTTCACTTCGAATTTAAGTTCGAACAAATGTTTTCCGATCACTACATGTAACATGTAAAATACACTTTTTTCTAAATTTATTACGTTGTACTAAAATATTTATGAGTTTATTATCATGTTGACATTCTCTATTATTCCTAGATATTTCTATATAGTGAAACTTTCAATGAATCTTTATGTATGTTTGCTATATAAAATCAATAAACAACACATATGTCAAAGAATTATCTTAATCTTGACTAGTAGCTTTGATGTTCTGTATTATTATTGAATAGATTAGAATTTATTCAAGTATTTTATAAGTTGATGTGAATGTAATACAAAAGAGTTCCATTAGTTCTTTTTCTTTTTTTATAATAAATGCCCCACCATGAGACTTCGATCAGACAGTTTAATATTTTAAGCATATTTTCTCGAATAATAATACTAAAATTTTCTTTTTTTTTATTAATAAATATTTGACAAGAAACATTAGAATGAACAAATATATAATTAGTCTATTGTATTCTAAAATAAAATCTTCATTTAATCGATAATAATATCCAAAATTATATTTAGTAACAAGTTATACAAATATTTGAAAAGAAAAGAAAAAACTAGTCTCATAAGTTTCACAGAGTGGAAAAAAAAGATTATTTTCATTTAACCGGAAATGATATTAAAAAAAAAGTGTTTAGCGAGCTGAAAACTCGAGTAGACCGTATTGTATGAACTCTTAAAAAAGTTTACATCCGATCGACGTAAAACTTTCACATTTTCTCATGAATCGAGATTCTTCTTATTTTTCAAATACAAAGACATTTTTGAGCCCGATCAAAGCAATATATTTGTCAACACACAAAACAATTTATAGCCGAAGATTGTCTCGCATCTATTTCATCGTTAACTGTAGGGTTATCTTGGACTGATAAGCACAATCAGTATGATGTGTCTTTTGTTTGTAAACTTCTACTTTTGGAAATAGAGATATTATTTTAGTGCAAATTCTTGATGAGATTCAGAGCGACTTTTTGATTTCTATATAAAGAAAACTTTAAAAACATAATCAAACAGTGTTTTTTCCAAAAGACATAGAATTCTAATCCAAGTGAACTTAATCCTTGAATACTTATTTTCTTGTTAACTATATATTTCGTATCGAAAAAAAATTATACGCAAATATATCGAATCATATATGATATTATATATTTCGAAAACGAACTTAACCATCATCATATATTATTTTTACGTCAAAATTATTTATTTGATTAAACATGTCATATATAATCATTGTTGAGTAAGAAAAATATTCTTCCTATCTTGAAACTTACATTTTCATCTACTGTAAAAAAAAAAAAAAAAGATTGTCTATTGTATTGAAATAATCTCCTATTCTTCTTCGATCAAGACTAAATATTAATGTGACTTTATCTATTCGATTTATTCATCAATCAATGATTTGATTATTCGTAACTTAAACGGTTGATATGTCCTTATTGAGAAAAAAAAAATATTTCTTTTTCTTTCTCTTTCTTTCTTTCATTTGACATACATGAATGTCCTACTACTATCGTTTAGAGAAAAAAAACACGTAAAAAGTATATTCTTGAAACGTATAGAATAATATGTTGTATAAACAAGACACTGTTTCTTTTTTCTTTCAAGAGTAATAGAAAGAAATCTTAAATAAAAAATAAAAATCAAGAACGTAGATAGAAGACAAATGTTAATTTTGTAAACACGTCCAATCGATCGATTGTAATCATTTGTTATTACTAGTTGATTGATTGATATTTTTTTTTTGCAAATGGTTGACGAATTGTTTTTTTTTTTTTACTTTGCCTGCGCTTTTGTGCATTGGTATTATTCATTTTGCTTAAATTATATAAAAATAAAAAGCAATACCGAACGATAGAGTCCGACAATCATTTTTTTTTTGTTCTGTATGACATTATATAAACTATTTATCATGTAAACAATTTAGTAGAGACAAGTAATAATGGGCAATCATCTGTTACGGTAAAAACAACAACGAAATTGCAAACGAAAACAGCAACACAAGAATCAGTATGTACAAAAAAATATTATATTTTTTTGATATTTTATTATTAATTTAATAAAATAATTAAAATAGGATCGACAATCATCAGCATTAGCTGCATATTTTAATAAAACAAATGACGATGTTGAAGAAGATAAAACACCATGGGATGATATAAAATCAAATGATTGGGGTGATACATTAGAAACAGAAGATAATAAATGGGAAGATTTTTCTGCTACTGCTGCTGCTTCATTATCATCCTCTCAACCACCAAAAACAGCAACAACAACAACAACAAAAACTTCTACTGTATCAAATCCATCTTTATGGGTACAAGATAAACCATCGACAACAAGTCAAAAAAAGAATGATTGGGATAGTGATGCTTTTTTTGATGATGTTCTTACAAGTGCAACAAAACCCAAACTGAAAACATCGCGGCATTAACGTTGAATAAATGGTCATATCTCTAAGGTGTTCTTTTCTCTTTCTCTTCTTCTTTTCTTTTTTATTTCATGCACTCGTTATTGCCTATATTTATAATTTACGAAAGAGAATCATTATGCTTTAAAGTACAAATGATGATACCAGTTGGTATTTGGCGTCTTCTTGAGAAAAAAAAACATATATTTTCTGGTTTTTTTTAATGGATTATTGATATAAATATTATTTAATAATCTAAGAAATATTTGTGTATTCATTTTTATTTCAGATGAAAAACTTCTCATGCTATGTTTTGACTATTATTATATGTTTATATATTCTATTGACATCTGCTGACAATAATGAAACTGTTGATTCTATAGCCATTGCTAAATCACATGCTAAAGGTAATAAAATGATAAGGATTATATTAAAGTATTTGAAAAATGCTGCTCTTGTTCATAGTTAATTTGTCAATATAAAACTTGATTGATTTGAATCTAGTTTAAGCTATTTTATCAGCTATAGAACAGTTCGAGCTAATATTAAATTTGCTATGTTTTGATTATTCAGTTTGATCTTTGTAATTTTGTTAAATAACAGATTCTTGGTTTTTTTTTTATTAAAAAAAAATCTAATTATTAGAACAATATATTGTTTTTAATGTATTCATATATGAGCAAACACTGGTGTAATTGATATATTTTTATTTATTGTGAAATATGAAACAAGTGACATTTCGTCAGTAGGTATGATTATAATTTCGATAAACATAAAATATTTTGAAAACAAAAAAGAAGCAGTTGAAAATCATCTTCACATTAATATCCGATCGAGTTAAAACTTTCTTTTAATTATACTAGAAAATGTTTAGATTGCCTTGTTTTGTTGTTTAGCTTCAGAATATAATTTACCATTGCTTTATGTCATGATTTATACTGAAGATTTCATTTATAAAGGAAACCCTTGTTTCTTTTTTTGAGGGTGCACTCAATAGTTTGATCGTTTCTGTTTGAATGAAAAGAAACCAAACAAAAAAAAAATACATTGCATACTAAACATTGTTTTATAACAACAAGCATCAACTCTATCCGGTGTATTGTAAATGAGAATGTATGGCGACTTTTAGCCACTTATCTATCTTGAAATTTACAACAATTTCCTGATAAGCTATTATCTCTCAAAACAACATTCATCATGATTCTTAGTTGAAAACTAAGCAAAATTCT
Organism: Rotaria sp. Silwood1; assembly: GCA_905250075.1. Taxonomy (NCBI): domain Eukaryota; kingdom Metazoa; phylum Rotifera; class Eurotatoria; order Philodinida; family Philodinidae; genus Rotaria; species Rotaria sp. Silwood1. The sequence continues at coordinate 305,383 of CAJNOP010000107.1, forward strand.
ATAGAATTCAATATTTATGTTTTTTTTTTTTTTTTTTGAAAAGTATCTTTAATTTTTGCGTAGATGTCAGAAGTGTTGTTCTTTTAAAGTAGTTATTATTCTTTCGAAAGAAAAATCTGACATTGAAAATTATGAATATTTGAAAAAATTTTTAAACACTTATCAAATCTATGAAACATTGAAATATATATTTATATTTTAGTATGTGGTGATATTCGTGTAACATTATTTGAATTACGACGTGGTTTTGATGCTCATGCATTATCATCTTGTGAAATAAGTCTTGGTTCAGTTACATATGCTCCAATGCATTCCTTAATAAATGCAAGTACAACAACGACAATACGTTTTCCAAATCTTCGTGAAGTTTATGGTTATATGTTATTAGGTTATTCATCTATGCGTTCATTTTCATCAATGTTTCCACGTTTATCAGTTATACATGGACGAGATTTATATCATGGATATTCATTAATTGTGATGGATAATTTTTTATTGGAAGAATTAAGTTTAACATCATTAATTAATATACGTCGAGGAAATGTAATTATAGCTCGTAATGCTCAATTATGTTATGCTGAATCATTACGTTGGAATGATATATTAGAAACAAAAAAATCTCAAGTTATATCACGACAAAATCGTGATAATTGTGCTTTTTGTCCAACATGTCCATCAGCATGTTGGTCACCAACACAATGTCAACAAAGATGTTCAACTAATTGTCAAGGAAATTGTTTAACAGAAACAAAATGTTGTCCAAATGAATGTGTTGGAGGATGTCATTATTATAATTCAACATCAACATCAAGTTTAATTTGTAATGCTTGTAGAAATATGAGAATTCATTCGACGGGAATATGTGTACAAAAATGTCCAGATAATATGTTAAAAGTAAATGAAAATTTTGTTTTTTCCTATCAAATTTTTCTTTGATAAACAGTTAAGTTCTTGAAATTGATCTATTTGAAAAATTTTGTTCTGTTTGGGAAACTGAATTCCATTAAAAAAGAACAAATGTTTTAATACCTAGAAGTGTCATTTGCAAAAAACAGGAAAAAGATTTTTTGCAATCAAAACTGGTATTTTCGAAAATGGAACAAAGGTTTTTTATGTATCTGAGAGTACCATCCTCGCAACAGAACAAAAGCTTTTTATGTTCAGAAGTGCCATTCTCATAGTACAGTGAAAATCAGATCCAGTAGCTGAACTGATAAAAAAAAATCGGTCCCGATCAATAGATTTGTTTGAGCATGTCAGAAAACGTCTTCAACAGTGCCTCAGATCCGAACTTGTAGATCTCTATCTGATAGTTTTATGACCCACAAAAAATTATATCAAATATAGATGAGAAATGATTGTGCATTATAAAGTTGTTAAAGTTCTAGTTTAAGACTAAGTTTGTATTATAAGATGGATGATATTTTCAGTTTTCGATTGATGAACGAATGACTAGATTAATAAGATAAGAATATAATTCTATGAGACGTATTCATTTATCGATAAAATTACTCATTCTTGTTATAATCTATATTCGAGATAGAAATCCTTCACTATAGAAACAATACTATCATTGTTTTCTTAATCAAAAATTTTAACTTTCAAATATTAATATTAAAGTTGACAATGAGTTTTAATATCTATATTTTAATTGATTTGAGTTTCAATGAAATGTGAGATTGATTCGGAAAAAAAAAGAAATGCTCTCTATAAATTATCCTAATGTTTTTTTTAAACTACATGTTTTACGTTATTTTTTTGTCTTTATCAAACTCTTTTATATTTTGTTAATTATCTTAATTCAGTAACAATACAGTAGTGTTAGTATTATGTAACATCATCTGAATAAACACGAAAGTTTTTTTTTGTTCTTCCATATTCATAAAAGATATTATTCCATGTTTGATAATGAATTTTATTTTAAAGGCTGGTGGTTCTTTATGTGTAACACGTCAAGAATGTACGTCATTTTTTTTGGGTACTGGTTTTATATTAGAAGAAATAAATGAATGTGTTTTATCTTGTCCATCTGGTTTTGTTCGTATGTCAGGTTCACGATGTATTCGTTGTATATCATCTCCAGACAATAATTATTGTAATGGTGCATGTCGTGAAAAACATCTTCGTTCAATAGGAGATTTTCAATCATTAAAATATTGTTCACGTGTACATACATTAAATATTTATAATATAGAAACAGTTGAATCAAATGGCAATAATTTTTTAGACGTATTTTCAGCATTTAGTTCACTTAAACAAATTGATCATGAATTTACAATACATAATGTTAAATTATTTTCATCATTAGGTATTTTTTCTCAATTACAACGTATTGGTATAACATCAAATGCTTCAATGACAATTGAAGAAAATGAACTTTTAACGGAACTTTGGCCATTAACACAACAATTACCAATTGTACAAGGAAGTTTAAATATTGTTCGTAATGCTCGTTTATGTTTAAAACATATTATAAATTTTATTAATCATACAACTACAATTGAACAAGGTTTGATATTTTTTGTTTTATTAGAAAATTTTCAATTATTATTATTATTATTATTTAGAACTTCAAGTAACACGAGATACATATAATGAATATGCTAATGGATATTTAGCATCATGTGAATCAAATTATTTAAATATAACAATTGATAAAATACGTTCATTAACAGCACGAATTAATGTTGCTATATTAAAAGATTTATTTCTTCGTTCAAGTGGTACAGCTGAACATTTACGTCGACCATTTTTATCAGTTTATTATAAAACAACACGAACAAAAAATGAAACTCATTTTGATGCAACACAATCTCGTAAATGGTTAAGAGTAGTCGAAAAAGTTAATTATAATCCAGCACCTCATGGTAAATATTTATTTGAATTTAATAGTCAAACATACATATTTATAAATATATTTGTTAGTCTTGTTTAAAAATGAAAGGAGTCGAATTCTATGATGGATCATCTACTAATATGAATATGATAGTCAAAATAGTATATATGAACAAATAAATTCTTTGAGAACAAGTTTAGTCAACATTGAACTGAAGACGTGACTCAGAAAGCAATACGATTTTTACTTTAGTGTTTTTTATGGATCGATATGGGAATAAAAAAAATGAAATTTTCGTCAGGTTGTGAATATAAAATTAATAAGATGAATCGTTTTATCTAATCTCTCATAGGATTGTTCTATGATTAGCCGCTTCTACTCTTAGACATAACCAAAACTATATCTATACTCGTTATTTTGTTGTACTATTTCCTTCGTTGTTATTGATATAATCTATGGTCAAAGTGATCTTCATTGAAGAATAAAGGCTATAGTTTTGTAATCGTACTTGGTATAGGTTCTATTATACTCTACTACCTCTAATACTTGACATTCATTATTGTCGTTTTCGTAAAGTATTGCTTTTCTATGTGCAATATAGATTCTCTTTTTGAATTGACACTTATCTGTCAATGAATTATATACTTAGTAAAAAACAACAAAATTCTTTTAAAAACGTCCGTAGTACAAAGATACCGCTAAATTTTTCGACAAAAGTCTTCGTTTCAAGCTCATTACTGTAGATCTGAATTGTTTTCGATTTACTATTGTAATTTATATGTGTGCAGAAGTACAGTAGTATAGAGTAATGGTTCGAAAAGATAAATATAATTACTACGGTGATCATTTGACTCCGCCACAAAATCTATGTAGGCTAATAGAAAAAATCTTTTTGCTGCTAATCTACATATATTTCTTTTGTGAGTCAAAACCATGTAATTATCTTTCTCTCAGTCAAGGTATAGAGTACGAAAAAAAAAGCTTTCTCTATACATCTCATGGAATTCAACATATGATTCTTTTTTAGGTGGTTCATTTACAATGAGTGCACAGTTAACATCACTACTTGGTGATGAATGGTATGCTGTTTATGCATCTATAACATCAAATCTTAATAGAATTGGTTTATTTTCTCCAATTGCTTATTTTCGTACGTTACCACGTCAACCGGAACCTATACTTAATTTACGTGGTAAATCATTATCTCGTTCAACAATTGAATTAGTTTGGCAACCACCATCAAAACCTAATGGTCCAATAATTAATTATCTTGTTTATTATGCACCTATGGAAGATCGTTTACCAGTAAATAATTCGAAATTACTTTGTTTAATGAAAGGTAAATTGAAGAGCAAAAACAAAAAAAACCTAATATGGATTGACACATGACAAAAGAATAAATAGTTTTTTTCTTCTGTTTAAGATCGCTGGCGATCAGAAGAAGCTGTTCAACTAAATCATTTAAATCTTACACAATCAGCACGCTGTTCACGACCAAAATCTAGTATATCTCATTTAATTACCAATAATGATGATGAAACAGATGATGAAAATGAAGAAAATACAAGTATTGATCAAGTTGTTACAGATTTATCTATACTTGAATATCAACTTATTAATTCTGTAAGCCAACGAAAAGATCCATTATTTATTCGTCCAGAACTTAAAGATACAATCATAAATGACTTAGATCATTATTTTGAAGATAAAAGTAGTGCATTTAATGATAATTATAAATCAGATTCACAAGAACAAACCGTTGTTGAACATAAACCACATATTGATCTTTATAATCAAACTGTATCCGATACAAGAGTTGTTATTAATGGTTTAAAAGAAGCACAAATGTATATGTTTCAAGTCTATGCATGTCATGATATATCAAAACAATCTTTATCTGAAGCTTGTAGTCTTAATGGAATTATATTAGCTGTGAGAACAAAACCTGGTGATCGTATGTATTTTATTTATTTTGATGAATCAAAACATTTTACATCTTAAATAAAAGGGTTTTTAAATCAAAGTATAGTTTCATTTCGACATACGATATGGAAAACTAAGCGAAGTTAAAAGGGTACAAAGCTTTTTTTCCTACTATAAGAGATCAGATTTTTCAATCAGTTGGGCTGAGCTAAAAAAAGCTGAACTATAAGTTATCAACACTTGGCCCGGTTCAGCTCATGTTTTTTTTTCTTGAAAAATAGTCCACCCATGGTGCTCCATGGCCAGTTATCTAATAGAAACGTTTCCCAATAAATAGTGTGGCTTGTTAAACTAATGGAAGTTATACATGACGGTTAACAGAGGTTTCAGTGGATCGAGCTTAAACGTCTAATAAGGACTAATCTAAATGATCAGATCGTACTAGTCGATCGATCATTATGAATCATTTCTCTGTTTTCTCATTATATAACAAGCAAAGAGTCACTAGTGAATCAGTCATATCATCACAAATTAGATTAATTTATATCAGATCTAAATGGATTAATCCTATGGGATCATTGACTGTTAGTGGTAAATATTTTCATATGAAGATTGTTTTTTTTTTGTTCTCGAATACGTTCTTTCATTGATTAATTAGTTTTCTTTTTCTTCTAGCATCTCGTGATTTAGTACGTAATGTTCAAGTTGTTGCTTCAATAGAAAATTCTGATCAATTAACAACTAATACAAAATCACTTACTTATCAAATATCATGGTTAGAACCATTAGAACCAAATGGACTTATTTATTTTTATATTATACATATTGGACAAAATAGTAATACTGGTCCAAAAGAAGAACGTTGTGTTGGATATGATGTATATTCAATTAATGTAACACTTATACCAAGAACAACATATCGTTTAAAAATCATTGCATACACAATAGCTAGATTAAATAATGAATATGAAGATAGTGAACAAATTAATGGTGAACAAAATTCATTTAATTCAACGGATTTATTTTTTGAAGTTATTTTTACAACAAAAGATTTACCGAGTAAGTTCAATAGAATCTATGTGAAAGACATCTGCTGGTCTAGTCAAATAATACGTTTAGTTTACACACTGAATTCTACTGTAATCCAGGCCAATATTTTATAATCGTGTTGGGGTGTGGGTGAATCGTTAAAAGCCATTGTAGATGACTTTTGTCTCTCCGTTTGGTAGGCGCAATATTACAAATGTATTTCGCTGTATGTTAAACAACTGAATACGCGATTTCTAGATCGTTATCTACTGTATAGGACATGATATAATACGATTGTAAAGTTGCGCCTACCAGACATCACTTCACACATATTTATGACCAGAAATTGTATAAAAACGACAGTAGACAATATCATTTTTCTGGCCGTCGTTTCGACAACTGTAATTATTGTTGTTGAGTATATCCAAAACAGTTATTCCAACCGTTGGAAACGGCATATTACGGCCATAAGAAGACGTAGGTTTTCACCGTTCTCTTCAATGTGGGTGAATTGTATATCATGCCGTATTATGGACAATTATGGCTTGTTTTTGTATCATAAACAGCGAAAAATATAGATAGTTGTAATTATTATCCCGGAATCTAAATGTTTACTATTTTTCTTTTTCTTAAATTCTATTGATTAAACGTAAATAAATTTTAGGTAATGAATTAACTCGACAAAATCGTTTATTAGTAATTATATTAATAATTGGTTCAACTACACTTTTATTATTATTTCTAATTGGTGCATTACTTTACTATTATAAATATGGTCGAAGTGATCAAAAAGCTTCAATTTCAAAAAATCCAAATTATGGTTTGTTAACAGTTTTGCTTTGTTTGATTCATTATTTTCTTTGTTTTTGAAATATTATTTTTAGAATTGTATACACCTGATCGATGGGAAATTGATAAAGATTCTGTTACATTAGATAAACTTATTGGTCAAGGTCATTTTGGTCAAGTTTATCAAGGTGTTTTAAAATTACAAGATGGAACATTAAAACCATGTGCAATTAAAGTAAACAATTTTTGTTTAGAATAAAATCAATCTAATTTGTTTTCTTTTTCTTAAAGGTTCGAACAACACATCCAACTGATTTATTACAAGAAGCATCAATAATGAAGTTTGTTGAGACTATACACAAAAAAAAACAAAAAAATTGTATTTTTTTCATTTATTTTTCATAGACAATTTCGATGTTATCATGTTATTCAATTATATGGAATATGTTCACGTATTCGACCACCTTATGTTGTTATGGAATTAATGGTAAATGGAGATTTAAAAAATTATCTTTATCGACATCGACAAAGTGAAGTTAATGTATGTAATATATTGATTTAGTGTTTGTTTTTTTTTAAAGATGAATAAATTTTTATTTTGTTTTTTTTGTTTAGCCAAATGGTCCAACATTATCTGAATCGGCAATGATTCAATTAGCATTAGATGTTGCTGATGGAATGTATTATTTATCAGATCAAAAATTTGTTCATAGAGATTTAGCTGCAAGAAATTGTCTTGTTAATGGAAATCATACATGTAAAGTTGGAGGTAAAATTAGAATATATATTTCAAAAGAAACAAAAAGAAAATAAATATTTATTTACATAGATTTTGGACTAACACGTGATATTTATGAAACTGATTATTATCGACGTGGTGGTCGAAGTTTTCTTCCTATTCGTTGGATGGCACCAGAAAGTTTAAGAGATGGACGTTTTGATACAATATCTGATGTTTGGTAAAAATTCAACGTTCGGGTTTTTTGTCTTTTAAATGATGGATCTTTTTTTTTGTCAGGTCATTTGGTGTTCTTCTATGGGAGATAGCAACATTAGCTGAACAACCTTATCAAGGTTATGGTAATGAAGAAGTTGTACATTATGTTCGATATGGAAATATAACACTTGAACGTCCACCTAATTGTCCAGAAATTTTGTAAGAAAATGCAATAATTTTTCTGTAAAATTTATTTATATTTTATTTTGATTTAGACATAAATTAATGCGTGCTTGTTGGACATTTGCACCCGGTGATCGTATATCTTTTCGATCAATAGTTGATGACTTAGTTCCATATGAAAATGAAGATTTTCGTTTAAATGCATATTATCATACGCAATCAAGTCCATGTCCAGAAACTGTTATATTGGATAATAATAATGATAGTGATGAAAAAGATTTATTATTAGTTGATGATAATGACAGTGAACAGCATTAAACAAAAATGAGTCTCAAATTGTTGTTTTTATTTTTGATTTGTTTTTTTTATTGATGTTCATATATTTATATATTGTTGCTTTCGGTCTTTTTTCTGTGTATGTAGTTTTTGTAGTAATCTTACATTATATATTTTAATAATGTTGTCTGTACAAATAAGAAATGACAGAGTCAATAATTTTAGATGATGTTGAATTTAGAATAGAACAATGGTTAATTATTCTCTTAATAGTGAACAACGTGATGAAGTACCGAATACATATGGATTTTTTGTTTCACCGAATGAACTTGAGTAAGAAAAAGAAAAAGAAAACAAAAACAAAATTTCTTTTTTTTTTGTTATGTATTGCTTTGTTTCTATTTTTATAGAACAGAAGAATCAGTAAAAGCATCAGTAGCTCGTCGTCGTGAACAAAAATGGCTTGATATGTTTGCACGATGGTCTTCATTTATTGAATCACGTTTTGATAAAGTTAAAACACGTTGTCGAAAAGGTATACCACCATCTGTACGTGGTCAAGGTTGGTATCATTTATCCGCAGCAAAATATCGACATGAAAATGCAGATAGAAATTGTCCAACAGGAAGTGTATTTAATTTATATTTAACACAAACACCAACATTAAATGTTCTTGAAGATATAAAAAAAGATCTTGCTAGATCTTTTCCTGATCATGAAATGTTTAGAGATAATGGATGCGGGTAATAAATGAATATAATTTTTAAATTTATTTATTGATTATAATTTTAGACAAGAAAGTTTATTTGATGTACTTAAAGCATATGCTGTTCATGATCCAGCTGTTGGTTATTGTCAAGCACAAGCACCAATTGCTGCTATTCTATTAATGCATTTACCACCTGAACAAGCATTTTGGGTATTTGTTCAAATTAATGAAGAATATGTTAAAGGATATTTTAGTGATGGATTAATGGCTGTTAAAGAAGATGCATTAGCTACAGAATTACTTATACAAAGAGTTTCACAAAGAGGTTATCGTTTACTGGTAAGCATTTATTTAGCCTTGCAAATAAGAGAGATCCGAAAGATTGTTCATCATAAATTGTAAAATATTGATTATATTAGCAAATAGACTGGCTGTTTTTTTCTCTATCTAGAACCATAATTGAATAATTAATGTTGACATGAGAAATTAAGTGAAGTTAGTATAAGACGAATATTTCGAGAGTAATAGAGAGATGACAGTTCGATATTAGGGATATATGGGACTAAGTTTTTTTTGGTTCCAATTTAGATAAGTTTCCTTTCACCGATTCCTTTCATAATCTTAATACATGTAGCTTGTCTCTAAAGCCCGTCGAGTTGATTACAGACTAGAAACCCGATGTTCTCTAGTCATCATTTTTGAATTATGTTCTGATTGATGATTCATCAGACAAATTTTTTTCTTCTATTCCTGGTCTTGCATATATCTAATTGGGTCATCTGATTATATCATTGCATATAACAAAAAAATCATATCATAACATATGTGATCGCAAAACTTAATAAAACAAATAAATTATTGATATCAAGTTACAGCGACTTTCTTTAGAAAACTTTCGATTTATACCTCACATGAAATACTTTTTTGATCATACGATCTTGATGAAAAATGATCGCGAACTTCAAGTTCAACCACACTTTCATTCTATTCCATAGTCTTTGAGGTTTGAATGTTGAATGTGTTGATCATACTTAGCGATGTATGATAGCCATGTTCATTACTGCCATGAAATAAAACAGACACTTGAAAAATCAAAATTTTTACAAAAAAAATATTATTTTTCTCACTATGAGAGTTTAAAAAAGCTATGCAATATTCTATAGTTTTTTTTCTGAGAGAGAAAGACCTTTATTCTTAGTGCTATGTTAGAAAAAAACAATTGAAATTTCAAGCGAAGGATTGTATTCTTCCTTTTACAAAATTATGATTTATATTACGATCTTTATCATTTCTTTTTTCTAGCGTAAACTTGATGTTGATCCAATATTATATACACTTGATTGGTATATGACATTATTTTCTCGAACTTATCGTGCACCACAATTATTTCGTATATGGGATATGTTTTTTTGTGAAGGTGTTAAAGTATTATTTCGTTTAGCTCTTGTTATTTTACGTGAAACACTTGATGTTGGTCCACCTGATATTGTAACTAAAGCACATAAATGTGATAATGCAATGGATCTTATTGCACTTATTAAACAAACAGCAAAAAGTTTACCATTTGATGTACTTTTAATTAAAATGGATAAACTTCCATTAACAGATATTGATCTTGCACAAGCATGTGGACAAGCAAGACAGCAACTTAATTCAGATTTGAATACGACGAATAATCGAAAAACATCATCTCGAGCACAAGCTAAAAAACATAAATAATTATTTATTAAAAATCTTGTGTTTCTTTTTGTTGGTTGCCTTCTTTATGTATGTATATATATATATATATATCGTTTAAATATTCACGTTTTGTTTTTTGTTTTTGGAAAATTTTTTTTTATTCATATCAGTTTTTTGTAGACGATGAAAGATCATGAAATGAGGTATTCAGTTAAAGTAAAATTCAAATATAATGTTTTATTATCAGATTCTAATTATTGTTTTCGATTTATTTATTCTTATGTTCATTATAAAGAAAATGCATTATTCTCAATGCATATGTCAGTAATATCAAGGGATATGAAAGCATGAATAATTAAAAAACAAAAAGTAAGAGAAACAACAAATTTTTATTTTACTTTCAAAATTATCGGTTTTCACATGTAAATAAACGATGTCTTGTAATAATTGATGATCAATTGTCAATGAGATTTTTCACACTTGTCCCTTAGAAGGTGAACTTTTGATTCGACGATATTTTTATTTCTTAGTCGATCGCATCATAGTGGCTAAGAATTTTTTTTTTAATGTACAGGAACACATTTATAACTAGAATACTTCAAACCTAATGGCAAATCTTATCTTCAATGTTCATTAGTTACGAAGAAAGAAAAGATTTTAGATATTTTGTATTGAATTTTGAAATATCTCAATAGAGCATGCTATATTGAGAATATTAAAAGAGAGATTATCAATGATAAAAAAAACGGTCTGATCATTCTGAAACATTTATAGAAACTGAATTTTAATAAAATGCTAATAAGTATATTAGATCGAAAAGGAAATGATTTACATCGTCTAAAAATTCAGTTTATTGAACAGTTAAAAAGGCAAAATAAAGATGACATAAAATCAATTTTTTTAATCAAGCTTTCACATTAATTATTCAAATGAAATAATTGTATGAAATAAGTTCATTGTAGCTAAAATCACATGTTTTTCCTTCATAAACGATTTGCTCAACAGAGCTAACAATATATGCTGTACCACCACTAAACATTTGTTACAACTAGTAGAATAAAGAAAATTCAAAACGAAATATTTTCTCTTATGTATAAAATCATACTCTGTTATCATGATATGCTTCTAAAAGTTTATTCATTGTTATTTCTCGTTCAGAAACATGTAAATCTGTCTCAAAGAAAAAACAACAAAGAATTCTTTTAGAGATGAGTTAGTATATTTCTACTTATCTATGTCCAAGATTTAGTACACTTTGACGAGTAACATCAGATAAAATAAGTCCACTTAAAAGTGATGTAGTTAATTGAACATTGTTTTTTTTTATTTTTCAAACACATTAATATATTTATTGTACCAATTTGTGTTATACATATGTCGTTTATTACCATGAAGTCATAATATTTGTCGATATTGAGCTTGAGTCATTTTGCATACATAAATAGTGAATCCAAAGTTTCTATGAAATAACATTAATTGTGAAGTAAAACAAATTCAATTACTTATGATTTAGGCTTAAATGCACCCATTCCACCTGAAGATGCTCAACAATGAATTATATCAACTAATAATGAAACAGATTTAAAATCAATTGAAAAAAAAATGACCAACAAAATCAGTAACGACGAATCATAATACTTCTTTTGGAGCACCAACACTTAATTTTGACTAAAAGAAATATTTACTATGAATTTCAAAACAATTTTCAATTACAGTTCAGTGTCAAGTAATGTTGATCGAACATAGTATGCTCGATTTTGATCATGATACCTAATCAGCATCAACTTCTGTGTAATTTATTATCAAATGAATATTTTAAATGTGAATTATTATTGGTAGACCCATTCTTTCAGATGTTGTAAACATTCTTTTCATATTTTAATCAAGTTGAAGAAGATGAATTATTCCATCATCACACTTCGATAAGCTTTTTGTGAAACACGATCTGAAAGGAATGTTGAAGTGTACAGGGTAGAAATTTTGCACCCCCCCCCCCCCCCTCCTCCACCCACAGACCGTGACAGAGAAAATCCATACCCATCACAGACCATGACAGAGAATCCAGGTACCTGTCACAGACCGTGACAGAGAATTCGGGTACCCATCACAGACCGTGACAGAGAATCCAAGTACCCATCACAGGTCGTGACAGAGAAAGTGTAGTTGTAAAGCATTAGATAAACGGTTAGCTACAAATGTACCGCAACATAGTTGAACGAAAGGATTTCCATTCAATTAGATTTAACATATGAAATAAATAAACAAAGTTAAGCTCGTCGAACGAGCTAACAGTATGGTAGAGAAAAAATATTGTATAATGTAACTAAATCTTTTCAATCTTACTTGATGGTTGAATTTTAATAATTAAATGAATATGTTTACATTTAACACGTTCTTCATTTTTATAACCAATTCAAAAATATCCATGAAACATATCGAACATAAATTAAAAAGGAATCGAACAATGTAGTGTATCATTATTTAGTGTCACAAATATGATTTTTTTTTAATCTTGTTTGTTAAATTTATCTTGTTCTTGCTCTGTAAGATGTACAAGTATAAGAACTCTTATAAATGCTACATCTGTTTGTTGAGTACCACCTCTTAGTTCTTTCAGCTTTAAAAATATTTGAAAACTATCAGTAGTTACTGAAATAAGAATAACTGATTTTGTTTGATTTGTTCATCAGGTAGAGTTTTAATCGATTGGAGAAATTTACTATGAATATTACAATCATCTATTATATGGACAAATGGTTATTGAAGATCACTCAATGAATATGATATATAATATTTACTCGTACATGTTTATGATGTATGTTACTGCATTTTGAAATGCTTTCAATTCTAAAACACATGCAAGTGATGATTGACTACTATTAAATTGTTGATAAAATTCTACTAAATGTTTATAATTATTTTCTTCATCAATTGACATTAATTAGAAATGGAAATGAACGAAAAAAAACAGTTGTTTTCGGATCTTAATTGATTGTTTGTGTTTAATTTTAATAATAAGACTAACGATTATTGTGAGATGGATCATTATGTGAACAAATTTCAGATCGAGATAAATTCTGATTTTAAATAAAACAAAGGATCATTTAGTTTTGAATTAATTCAAGTCATTAATTGATCAATGTGATTCGAATCAAATAGTTAAATTAAATACAATAATAAATAAACTAGATGAATCAATTATTTTAGTATCTGTAAGATATAAATTCAATTCTTGATTATTATTATCAATCACATATTCGATCAGAATTGCCTCTTACATCTGATTGACAACTAATTTCATGTGTATTATTAAGAAGCTAAACACAATAACGTGCATAATCAAATAAAATATTCATTTGATCAACAATATGTTTTAGTTGTTGTGAACAAAAAATAAATAAAATTGGCAAATAAACACAAACTAACAGAAAAAAAATACATAACGATTTGAAGAAAAAAGATCAAACTTGAATTGCATACATTAAGTTATTGGATTCTTTTTATTTTTATTTCATTAAATAGTGAAAGAAAAAAAAATACAAACGCTTTCACTATTCATTTATATTAGTAAAAAACCTTATCGCCAGGTTAATGTTTGAGATTCTATAAGCATATATACCGAGATGGAAAGCTCTTGTTATAAGATATATTTTGGAAATTTCATATGACATTAACTATTGATTTACTTGATTTTAAACCAAACTGAATATGAACAAATTTATGATGAAACCGATTTTTTTATCAAACTTTTAGATTAATCATTCAAATGGAATAATAATATGAAATAAGTTCATTGTAGCTAAAATCACATGTTTTTTCTTCATAACCAATTCGCTCAACAGAGCTAACAATACATGCTGTGTCAGTAAGAGAATGAGGGTCATAGTTAAATCAGATTAGAAAAAACGTATTTTTACATTATGAGGTGTGAGTGTGGGTGTCTCGGTGTCCATCTTCTTTCATTAACGCCCACACCTACCCTTTTATCAATAATATTCATGCAAATTGTCGGCGTTACTCTCTTTATGAGTTTTAAGTAGGAATACAGCTTTGAAAGATCATGTATGCTATTATTCTAATCTCGCAATAGTGTCACACTGTTATCTATTTAGAATTTTATATTATTTCGATGATCAAAGTTGGTATGACCAAAAGAGCAAAACTATGAGTAGCATCAATATAGTCTGCTGGATAAGATACTTTTTGAATTAAGAGGAAAAAATGATGGAAAGGTTAACGCAAGCAAAAGCAGAATCACATAGTGACAGCATGAAATGAGCAAATTTAAGCACAACTTCAAAGTGAATAGGCACATTGGTGAACTGTAAACGATGAACAACAAGATGATCAAAAAATAAAGAAAAGGATATGAATCATACGATGAAAGTCTGAAAGGTGTATTGTTCTATACTGGTTACGTTTGCAGTTGATTTTAGCCATCACACATGAGTAATTGCCTAGAATACTGCAGCACAATGGTGTAAAGACGATGAACGGTCAAAAAACACTCTTTGCGAAACGTAGTCGATGCTAATGTATACGTAATACACGTAATCTAAACATCAAGTTCATCAAAGTAGAGTTTTAGACTTCATTTATTCTGTTTTTATCTTACCGAACAAAATATATAAATAGGATGAATTGCCATTGCATAAATAAATGCTTCAATGACTTGTCGATCAGGACCTTTCTGTTCCCAACTGGTCGCGAAGTCATAAACAGCATAAGCTACAAAACTGATATTTAACAGCACGAAAGTGAGACTCTGTGTTAAGACTAATCGAATCAAGTGCACATCAATATGTTGAGTTGCTCTTACGGGTGCTTCCTGAGAATTTCTTAGCCCTCGAAGCCGTGGTTGTGTACGACGGTGCCTTTGATGGATATTACTAATAATAAACGCACTAAATAACATCATTATAATAATTGGTATTAAAATACTCAGCACGTTGTAGAAACTGAAGAACGCACCATAGCTGGTATTCAAATATGCATAACATCGATTATTCTTGATTTCAAACCCGATCGAAGCATGTATACTGAAAATAACACCGATGCATGTTCCAACTATAATAAGATATCGTGCAAACTTTGGAGAACTCATTTGTCGGATCGATTGACGAGATGATGTCACCATCCATCGATCGATCGAAATAAGACAGATGAAATAACGTCCAAGAATCAATGAAAAATGAACAAAATAAAGGCGGCATTTGCAAAATATAATTGATGTCGTTTCCAAATTAAAACTAGTTAGAAAAGGCAAACTTCGGCTTAAACCACCTGTATCAATAATTAACAAATTAACTAATGATAAACCGATAAAATACCAGGCACAGACGTTGTTCAATCGAAGATTACGTTGAGAGAACAGAATAATATTTAACAAGTTGCCCAAATTACCAAAAATATAAATAGGTACCATAAAATAACGAGTTAGATACGTTTGAACTAGATTGAATTGACTTGCCAACGCAATTGTTGATGAATTCATTTCTGTTTGTGTGAAGTTACAGTGCTGAAAATATAACGAGACAAATATTATCTGTGAAACTTACATATGCCTAGAAAACTGTCGCGTCGCGGTCAATCTTTCTCAAAGATGTTACTCTTATAGAGATCTGCGTTTGAACGTGTTATTCTAACTAACAAGAAGAAGCATTTGTACATATGTCCAATTTGAAAGTTGAAAACTTGAAGTTCAAGTATCTCTCTTGATGTGAATGCCACGAAAAAACAAACACGCGCGCTGCACACATTGACAATTGAAACAGCTAAATATGTGAATACCTCAACTGAAAAGCTCAATAATTGAATTCAACTTTCAAACTTTACGCTACTATGATAATATTAGCGGAAGCTGATCTTCATTTCCTTTCTATTGTTTTGTCCCGTGCTCATCTCTCTCTCTTTCCTATAGAATTGTGTGTTTACGGTCAGTAATTACATTCTAAAGATAGATACTAGCTTAATAAATGTTATTATCAAGGATGGCGAAAAGCTACTATCCTCATTTGTTGTTACAGACAAGCCAATCATAAGAGAAAGAGAATCTACATTCTCAACCGAGAAAATAACACAATTGTCGAATCATGACGGTTCCACAAAAAAAAGACAAGCAGTGGAGTGTGAAGATTGTGAAACGATGCGGCAGGAGTAAGGCAGTGAAGGAGCAGCAAAAGAAAAAAGATATCAATGGCTTCGTAAATTTAATTGATCATTCAAATGAAAATGACATTGAACACAAGAACAATACGAAGATGATTAGAATCCTAAGAAAATTTTACATGTATCACTGCTAAGGATGCTACTTGTATTTTTTTTTCTTACTTTCAGAAAGGAAGGGACAGTTGAAGTCTTTCAAGTTTCTCGAAGTCATCAGTATCTATGTTGTTGACTGCAAGTGGAATAAAACCCTTTTTTAAATAGAAGCAGTTGTTATGGTCCTTTGTTTCCTATTTTTTGTCATTCTTTCTCCATCGTTTCCAACTATCTTCTTACTGTTAGTGTTCTGCATCTGTTTTTTCTCATCCTTTAACTATCTTTTCGCTCTATATATGTTGCTCCAACTAGAAAAAAAATTTTTAAAATATTTTTAGGTTATGTTAAGGCGCACATAATGGTCACGATACCGATGAGGCAGAAATAATGGGGCCGTTTTGCATTTCATTTTATCATCAGGTAATACGTTGTATTAAAAAACAAAATACAGCACAAGATGCAGCGTGACAAGCTCCACAATCTACAAAGGCCAAGTTATTTTATAGTTACACTTTTTGTTTTTAAAATCGACAAACTTCTGAGTGATCAAATTTCGATGCTACCAGCAGTAGTCGCATAGAATGTTAAACTTTTCAGAACAAAAGATAAACAATAGAATAAGCTGGAGTTTGTAGATTGTAGAGCTTTTCATGCTACATCTTGCGGTATACTTTCTTTTTTAACACATTCGCCGCGATATGAATTTTTCTTTTTCACAATTCATGAAAGGTTTCATTTCTTTATTCAAGACAATTCTAATATTTCAAAACAGTTTTTATCAACGTTTCTCTTATGAATATGAGTTATGAACATCCCTTTATCAGTGGTAAAAGAACCAGCCTCTTCCGTCAAAATATGGCAGAAATATTCACTTTTTTTACAGTGAAGGAAGTTTTGGGCCACCCTACAGTGGATCCCACCGGTGGGACCCATCGCGTCGAATGTGTTAATAGAACGTATTAAGTGATAAGAAGATGAAATGCAAAAGTGCTCCATTATTTCTGCCTCACCTGTTATATCAAGATATTTAGAAGAGAATGGAACATCAAGTGAACAATAAGAGAAAATAAAAGATAGTTTGAAAGGCGAGAAAGGCAGAAAGAGGGAAGTGAAATAAGAAGAAAACATTCTCAAGATGTCAATTATATATCTGTTAGAACCTCATCTGATAAATAGATGATAAACATACGAAAGCTTTTAACACTTGTCATCCAACTCACTTCATAAATTTCCTCTCCTAAAGACAGCAAATGAAATTGCTACTCCTATTCACTACTATAATACTTCATCTTCAATTGATCAATCATAATCTTGCAAGTGATGTGGAGTAACTCTATATTAGCGGGTGATGCAATGATTTTGGATTAAGTTTATTTCTGTGAGTATCTAAATATAAAATCATTGTACAGAGGCATTTCTGTTTTATGAAAGATACCCCATAAATTCTTCTACAAATTTTATTTGCAAAGTGTTCTAGTTGGATGTGGTGCATTTACAACATGAAAAAGTACATGAAATTTTAATATATCTTATGATTTATGAAAATTTCCGATAAGAAATTTAGTTACCGGCATAATAAAACTTTACGAACACTATCAAATAGTATATCAATATTCTTTTTCTATCTAGTTTTCTTTTCTAAATATAATCATTTGATGGAGTTAGAGTCAAAATTGTCATGACTAAGGAGAGGGTGTGAGTATGAGTGCGATTGAAGAGAAAATGATATCAATATCCAAGGCCTACGTCAGTGTATCAAACCGAGCGCTTGCTGCGTCATGTTTATCGAGGTTGGTGACATGATGGTTAACTACATTAGCAAACACAGAGATAAAAACACATTTGCTGATCTAGCAGCATCTCCATCTTCTTCACTGAGCAACCAAACGAACTTTATCACAATGCTACTGAAAAGTGTAATAAACAGTGAGATGTGCGCTTGTTCCTTATCTATACACATCATGGTAGTATTGATGTACGTCATATAGGGTAGACGTTGTTTGTAGTATACAGCTAAACGAAGGTATAAAGTAAGTGCGCATTGATGAAAACTCTCTAGAAATGCATGTTATTTGTCTACATTTTGAAATTCTATTTTTTATTTGACCTGGTTAAAGAGAAAAAAAGTACAGCAATGAAATATATTTTCAGCTTTACTCTTTACTCTATTAGTGAGTCACTGCTGTTGATTTTAACTGCCCTTATTTGCTAGTATACAAAATGAGGAAAGCAGACAAGATATTATTTGTACATAGACAAGATATATCGCATGAATCTAATACAGAATCTTAACTGCATAATAAAGGATATGCTAACTCTGGTCTTGGTCTATATTGCGATCCGAGCTCTCTGATGTTTGCAAAAGTGAAAGGAAATTGTTTACCAGATTTCTCAAATAGCTAGACAAAAAGTTTTGCCGATAGAGAATCAGTGTTGCAGAAGCTACTAGTCATTGACAGCCGAGTCCTAAGCAATACGCCTGTTAGCGATGATAATGATAAGGTTTCTATAGTGAAATTCGTATAGACAATATTCTCTCTAGCTTTTCAGATAAGTGATTTGTCAGGTTATATTGGAAGACGAAGGAAGAATTAATATTCAATCGAACATTAATATTTTTCTAACGTTCTACAATCAATTATGTCGACAAAAGTCCATGATACGAGTAACAATAAGGATAATGACAAACTTTTACCTATCAAAAAATCACACTTAATTTCGAAAAATGCTTTTTATATTGGAATATGTACTGTTATCTTGATCATTTTAATTATCACGATTACGGTTATGCGTAATCTCACAATACAATTACAGTCGTTGATCATCATCAGCATTATAGCAAACGTTTTTGTCATTGTATTATTCTCTGTGCGACTTCGAAGACAAATCAGAAACAACAACACACAAGCGGTGCAAACTAAACCTAACATTGTTACACGAATAGTTAATGCTACAAATATTACTTTGGCGATATTGATACTTCTATTATCAGCTTCTGTCATGACTTCATTAAATTTCGGTTATGGACCATTTGCAACATTTATACTATTTGTTATTTATATGTCCACCATCATATGGATGATCACTCTCGTAATCTACGTCTTGATTATTGTCGTTCGTTTTTTATGGAATAAATGCGATTTCATTCGACAACAAGTATCTTATGGTAGATTTTCATTTTTTATGGCAAATATTCTCACATTGGTTTTGTTTATGACAATCACAGCCATGATAGGTGGGTCAGCCGTAGCTGGTTTAGGACTTGGAATAGCTTTAATATTGAGTCATGTGCTATTTATCAGTGGCATCATGATGGTTATATTTCATCAACAAAAACGAATTAAAATCGTTTATTGTTTTCTTACTGTGATTGGCTGTGTTGGCATTATTCTTGTGCTATGGTACTATTTGATAGATGGTGTCGATCAGAAAATTGATGTGATAATACCATCGGAAAGATATCCACGTAATCTGACGCATGATCCCTCTGTAAATGGAAATTATTCCTTTACATTTCTTACTTATGGTAGTGGTTTCGATCATCGTAGTGAATACGGAACGAAAGCTTCGATCATAACCCCAACAATAGATCTATCGTCCATAATTACCCTATCATCATTCAATAGACGTGCATTCAAGTACAATGAATCTGCGTTGCCTCTCAACGGCAGAATCTGGCATCCTATCAATGCGAGTAATCAAACAGGTCCCTATCCTGTAGTAATCCTACTTCATGGCAATCACGCTTCGACAGAGTCCAGTGAGTTGGGATATGAGTATTTGGGAACAATGCTTGCCAGTCAAGGTTTTATTGCCGTATCGATCGATGAGAATTTTTTAAACGTGGCGCCGACGTTTTCTTCCATAGGATACGGTAAAATATCGACTATTAGAAAATATGTTCTCAATTTTCGTAACGGACCCGAATTGATGGCCCGAGCGATCATGATCTTGGAAACATTAAAACAACTACGACTATGGAATGCCGAACCGAACAACCGATTTTATAACCAAATCGATTTATCTAATGTCGGTTTGATGGGTCATTCACGTGCTGGCGAAGCTATTGTCATTGCACAAGTATTCAATAAATTAAAATTCTTGACTGATTATCCCGGAGGTGTTTCATTCACGGATTACGAGTTTGGTATCAAGGCACTATTTTCTATTGGTGGTACAGACGATGGTTACATGCCACTCGGACATAGTCTTATATCAGAGGACGTCACGATGTTTGGCATTCATGGAATATATGATGGAGATCTATCATCATTTTTCTTTCAAGCAAAATTAAGATATTTACGATTTACATCGAATAGTAGTCAATACAATTTCAAAGCGTCTGTGTATGTTCATCAAGCAAATCATGGACAATTCAATAGAGATTGGGGACGATTTGATCTCATTCCAGGTGCAAGTCGTTTTATGAATGTTCGCCATTATTAACGATGGTGCAACAACAGCATCTATGTAAAATTTATATGGCTGCTTTAATGAACCTTGTTTTAAAAAATCAAATGCACTATCGAGTTCTATTCGAAGACTATCGTTCTGCAATGCCTTACTTACCATATACAAATTATATATCCACATTTCAAGATTCAAATGAAACGATTGTTGCTGACTTCGAACACTATGATGTCACGCAAGGAACAATAGCAGGTTCAAAAGTCAGTATTGTTAATTTATTACACTGGGGCTCCGTCTATGTTAAAGTATATCGTTCAGCAATGCTAATCTTACAGCCCACGAATAGCTCCGTTGGAAAATATGCCATTCATCTCCAAAATGCTATGACTGGATCTTGGATCCGATTTCAAGTTTGCAGAGCACCGGAAGGGCTCGTCGATCATTTAACAGTACAACTCTTTTATGACAATGGAACATCTGATTCATTCATGGTTCACGTACTCCCAGCCCTTGGCAAACGAGTATTCAAGACTGGTTCAACAGATTATATAACGGCTATACAAACTATTTCTTTGCCATTATTACGTCCTATGGTTGGCTTAGAATTCATAGTTGATGGAGTCAATGCACAATTTTTAGTGGATGATATTGTTGTAGCAAACTAATTTTGTTCATCACTTTTCTTTCACGAAGAAAAATATCATAATCAGATTTGCTATCCTGCATACACTATGGGGAAAAGTAGAATAGGAAACGAAAAGAACGTTTTTGACTGTGTGGGATGCGGAACCATTCAGCAACACTGGAGCAGTAACCGGCCAAATACCTCTAGGCCGATAAAAACCAGTGAGATCACTAAATTTTTTCATATGAGAAAACTGATAATAGAATAAAATCTGTTGGATGCACAATTTAGGAACCCAAGCTCAGTTTATGAGACTTTTTCAGACCGGATCTGCGCTCGATCGAACCTGTACTTTGATATTTTCAATAAAACTTTTCAAAGTTCTTTCTGTAATAATAGAGCCTGGATCATTTCTATGTCCACGTATACGATGTTTTCACCGAGTCTTGTATTATGTCCTATTTGTTTTCATAATTTTTTATGAAAACAGTTTTTTAGAAAAGCAAAGCGATTTTTAAGTTTTAAAAGCGTGGAAATACTGTTGATTTTAGTCTTTTACGCAAGGGGAAAAACCATGATTCGGAGCAATTCGAATAGCTTAGAATACTCAGAAATACGTATGTATAGTTTCATGCATTAGCAGTATGATTTCATTGACGTCTGACACACTATGAAATCATACAGCTTGCCAAAATTATCTACAATCAATGCCAGATGCGCGTTCATTTTTTTTCACATTACAGAAATAGTGTCTGCTCTCTAGGTAATCTGTTTTACAAGTGCCGCTACTGGTATTTATTATTACACTAATGAAAAACACGTCTTTTTATAAATCAGCTCTGTAAACAGCTAGGTAAAGACAGAAAACTCAATAAAACCGTAATTTTTTTTTACAAAAATGTGTTTTTTCGACATGGTATATATTTTAAAGAAGTTATATAATTGAAGTGATTAGAGGTGGAAATGTCAATAGAAAGAAAAGGGTTAGATTTATAAGTTATCGACTAACAAGCATTGAGAAAAGCTTCTAGTTATAATAAATGACTTCAAATGTACAAACAGAGTGTGGGCGTGGAAATTTCAAATGGCGCAAGAAAAGATTCCCACATACACCCTAGTTTAGAAGGGAGTGCTAAGACCTAGGAAGCAAATGAATTGTTGTTTAAGTTGTTCTATTATTAGATTCAGGGAACGATCACTTTTTTTTCAAAACATTTATAACGATGAGAATGATGCGAGACTAATATGTGTTGAATTAGAAATGATCGAAAATGGCCATTGCGTACTGTTCGCTTTTTTCTTCAGAAAAATTGAATTAAATGACATTTCATACAAACAGATTACAGAGTACCATGAAGATTTTATCCTTTGTAGAAGAAATAGCGATTAAATAAGCACAATAGGCCAGAAAAAGTTTCAACACATTGATTTTGTCGATATTCTAATGTTTTTTACTTTTAACAAGCTTTGGTTTTGAAAACGTTGTTGATATTATGACTACCTGTTGTGAAAAATCATTGTATGCATTGACATTTTTCTTTTCAAGGTAAAATGACAAAAAGGTCGCAGAATTTGTCATCAGCCTCGAAATAATTTTCCTTGCAAAAATAAATGAAATCTACACAAATGAAGTCATTATTGAAAAGTTTTTGGATTATTCTTGTATCTTTTCCAAAAGCGTAATTTTGGACAAGTGTCGTCAGTGTCAAAATGTTCGACTATAAAAGTGTTTGAACACTTTTTTGGGTTTGATGCAAATGTTTTCTTTCCACTAAATGCTGAAAGTTGTCATTGAGTTTCTTATTAGTCTTCTGCTTCCTTGCGTCTCTTTATCGCCAGTATCTCAATGTTTGCCTGTTCACTTTAAATCCATACTAATTCTACATGATAATAGTAGTGAGCTATGTCGTATTTAAGTATATAAAGAACGATGTACAGAATGCACGATGAAAAGTCTAATAGTTTCAGGCTCATAACCATCTCAAACAAAAAATATTTTTACACTCTCTCCCAAAGCTCGAAGTTCGGACAACCACTACGAAAAAAAACTTTTGAAATATAATGACGTTAGCATTGGACAAGATTTTTGAAAAGTATGCGCCTTTCACTCATATGAACGAAAGTAATGCTATTGGGATGTTTCATGTATTTTCTCTCATATGTTTATGAACGACTAATTTCTTCATACGTCGAAAATATAAAGAAATCACATGGATACTAGGATGTGGTTGTGCCTAACATGCCACTTCCAACACTGTTCTGAATTTTAGTACATTACGGAGACTTTTTTTAAATAAAAGTTCCGTAATATGTTCAAATGTCGGGTAAAGAAGCAAAAAAGTAAATACGAGAATTTTTGAATTCATTCATATACTTGCAAAGAAAATCAGCTGCTTTATCAAATTAAATAGTTGTCATTTAATTTATTTTGAAATTTGTTCAAATAGTTGGTGAATTGCGAACAACGTCGAAAAAAAAAGAGTTTCATTTAGCAATTTGAACTTTTTCTCTGTCATGTTTACGATGGTAGGTAAAGTTCGTTGTAAATTCACAAAAAGTTATTTTATCTGCTACAGACTTCAATAAAAAACGATTAACTGAAAGATTTGAATGTAATGATTGGTAATTTGCAACAGTTAATACAAGAGAAGGAAGCACTTTACGAACAAGAAAAAGAACAATGTATAAAGTCGGAACAAAAATGTTCGCTTCTCGAACGAAAAATACAAGAATTAAGAGCATTTCTAATGTTACATACAAATGACACTTGTAGCAGCAAAATTTATTTATTTCGAATAATTCGAACGTTATGGATTGACATCGAAGTATTCTCTATTAATAGCTATCTTTCCAATTTTCTTCTGTATGAAAAAAAAATAATGTAGAAGTGCACATATGCTTGGCTTCAGAATATAAAATGTTTATAATATCTTCATTTTATAGTTAATCAAGAATTTGTCACTGTACTTTTTTCATTGATCTTCGGTTTTTTTGTTGTTCTTCATTTCGTACTTATTCTTATGTTGAATAATATACGTTTGTTGATAGAAATAAAATGTCATGATATGTATTGGGAACAACACAAAAAAAATTATAAAACATTTAGATTCATGTGCAAAATATCAGATCGTATATGTATTTTACAGTTATAATTAGTATTCAGATAAAAAATGTCTCAACCTAAAATAGGCATCTAACTTTAAAAAAGAGATGAACTGACTAAAGTTTGTAGTAGTAGTATGCTTCAATGTCGATATATTGATTGACAGGGTAGAAGGATCATCAAAGAATAAATCTTCGTGAAGAGAGTGTGGGCATGGGTCTTGCTATGGATTCATCGAGATGCACATACTCTTTTTGTACTTCTGCTCGTTTATACTACGAAAAAAACCCGATTAGACGGATAATAATTCCCAAGGTCATTTGGAAATTCCTTGTGGGCTTTTGAATGCTACTGTGATCTATAGCTGTTTTCGCTACGTGTTACCTTATAATAATCTGCAAATTTTAAAAAAATATTTAAGATCTTTCCATGGAGCTGACATCGTCATAATGCAACTGTTTGGGTAGAGAATTTCATGGAACGAAATGAACGATAAGAAAAAAATCTGTTCTAACCAAGACTAACCATTGAATCAATTATAGCATTTTGCTGTTATTCTATCGGTTTCATCTTTTCTTTTGTTTTGAATATTAATTAATTTCTCTGTAACTTAGCTTAAGATGATTCATCGTGAATAACTTTTGATACGACAGCAGGCAATCGATATTGGCAGCATTTATAATTTAATAAGCATCTTTATTTTTCCAAGATATATAGAAAACAGAAGAATTGCCTGATTAATAGGACATTAAATGACCATTTCTAAAGATATAGGAAATATAGACCGACTGCAAAACCTGAATACAAAACTAGGAATTATTCGTTTTTTTATTCTGCCTCTCAGCGTTCTCTGGAAAAATATTCCGAGCTTCCTCTAGGTTAAAATCATTCCGCCGCTGATAATACAGATGTATGCTAGTATGATGACACTTGTTGTAAATGTAATGTATATATTGTATATCAGACTTATT
Organism: Rotaria sp. Silwood1; assembly: GCA_905250075.1. Lineage (NCBI taxonomy): Eukaryota > Metazoa > Rotifera > Eurotatoria > Philodinida > Philodinidae > Rotaria > Rotaria sp. Silwood1. The sequence goes on from CAJNOP010000107.1 coordinate 331,115, forward strand.
TTCCAGTTCTGTTACTGATTAGCATGATATAAGGAGCAAATAGAATCAGTTTAAAGTAAAATAGAGTGCCAATAAGAAAATATAATTTTGTTCGAAATACAGAAATAAATAAGACTTTTTTTTTGTTGATCGATTACAGGAGGTGTGAGTATGGGTGGTTGTTGGTTTGCGAGTTGCTAAGACGAAATCTACACCTACACCCTTCTACTTGAATTACTTGGTGATGATCTGCAGTATATTAAACAAGACAGAAACACGTTATTCACTTATTGCTTCAATTAAATTTCAATTTATTTTTCTTGTTCGTTTCGTTCACATCATTAGAGTGTCAAGTACATGCATAATAAAAACCATCAAAATGGTGCTATCTTTGTTTTTCTCGTTCTTTTTAGAAAGAGAAAAAAACTGTTTCGAAAAATCAAAGCAAAATATACAAGGAGTGTGAGAATATCTTCAACATATTGACTTTTAAGCCATAAAGTGAATGAAAAGCAAACAAAAATATAGAAGAATAGTCATGCCATAAATATTTGCTATTGGCAGTTTTCTCTTTCCTTTGTCGCTGATAACAATGCCTTCAATTGAAATAAGGTAGAATTTTTCTTCGAGTATCAGCAAGAAAAAAAAACACTCACATTCATTTTTGTAGAAAGAGAACGGGAGTCAATAACAGTATAAATATAAAAAGATTTCTATCTAAATAACATACAATTATTTATTATTCTCGGCATCTGATTAAACGACGAAATATATCTCATATGGGTGGACACAAATCAAAGCATAATAATTTCAAAACAAAAATATGTAGTGTAAAAAATACATCAGCATCATCAACAACCGTGCGACGGAGACAACGCCTTGCTGAAAATTATTTAGTCCTTTGGGTGGATGACAAATTCGATCCAGCGAATGAACACTGTCAAAATACACTGGCACAATTGCGTGAGGTTGTCAATGACGTCAGTCCTTGCCGCACGGCGACAGAATGTATTTAATTGCTTAATGAAAACAATGAACAGACAGCATTTATGATCTTCTCCGATGTATTAGGACAACATCTAGTGTCAAATATTCATGAAATGCCAAATTTAGATTCAATTTACATCTTCTGTGCCAGCAAACAACAAAATGAACCATAGACTGAAAATTGATCGAACATCAAAAAGGCATTCATATATCAATGAAACCTAGTTTGTGAAGCATTGCAAGTGGCAGTCAAGCAGTGTAATCAGGACGAAATATCAGTAAGCATCGTCAATGTGGATGAGAGAGGTTATAGTGAAAATCTTAATGAGTTGGAACCTACTTTTATGTATTTCTACATATTCAAGGAAATTCTTCTTGATATGGAACATGATGAACAGACTACAAACGATTTAACCACATATTGTCGAAATTTATACCAAGTAAATCTGAAAAAATTGAGGGTTATTGATGAATTTCAATACAGTTATCAATCATCATTAGTCATTTGGTGGTATACACGTGAGTGCTTCACATACAAAATGTTGAATGCAGCATTACGAACGCTCGACGCTGATATTATTATCCGAATGGAGTTATTTCTTTGTGATGTACACTGAGAAATCGAAAGTTTACATAAAGCAACAGATCAGTCTTTATCGAACAAAGTCCTTTGAAGTTTTCCGAGGACAAGAATTATTGATACTCGACTTGGAAAAACTACAGAAAAACAAGGCTGGACTCATATTGTTCAATAACTTTTTATCCACGAGTAGAAATCGAGGTGTCTCACTTCGTTTCGTCAAAGGTGCTTTAGGAAAATCTGGAATGATTGGTGTTCTTTTTCGAATGTTCATAGATCCTACCACTTCCTCGACTTCTTTTGCCTCTATCCAGGAAGTCAGTTATTTTAAGAAGGAAGATGAAATTCTCTTTTCCATGCACACCATTTTTTGTATTGGTGACATTCGAAAAACTGACAACAAAAGTCCATTTTATCAACTTCATCTCACCCTTACGTCAGATGAGGACCAACAACTCCGTCAACTCACAAATCATATTCAACAAGAAACTTCAGATTCAACAGGTTAGATACGAATGGGTCAATTGTTACTCAGAATAGGTCAACTCGACAAAGACGGACAATTGTATACTGCACTACTAGAACAAACATCTCACAATAGTGTTAAAGTTTTTATCTATTATCAGTTGGGATGGGCGAAACAAGACCAAGGAAATTACAAAAAAGCAGCTTCATTTTACAAAAAAAACTCTCGAAATCTGCCGAGAAACTCTCCTAGCAGACCATGCTAAATTGGTTATTACCTACAGCAACCTCGGTCAACTGTATCATACGATGGGTGACTATTCAAAGGGACTTGAATTTTACGACAAAGCAAATAAAATCTGGAAAAAAAACTCTGCCTATGAATCATCCCCTATTGACTACTTCCTAAAGTAAAATCGGTTCGGTGTATCATGACATGACCGATTTGGCAAGTTCTTACAACAACATCGGTTAAGAACATCAGAATATTGGTGACTACTTGAAAACACTTGAATTTTATGATAAAGCAAATAAAATCTGGGACATAGCTTTGCCTCCAAATCATCCTAACTTGGCTAATTCCTACAGCAATACCGGTGGAATGTATCGCGACATGGGTAACTACTCCAAAGCACTTGAATTTTTCGAAAAAGTACTTTAGATAAGAGAAAAAGCTCTGCCTTCGAACAATCTCTCATTGACTATTTCTCACAACAACATCAATGGAGTGTATCACGAAATGGGTAACTACTTGAAAGCACTTGAATATTATGAAAAGGCACTTAAAATAGAACAACTAGCTCTGCCTCCAAATCATCCAGCTCTGGCTACTTAATACAATAATATTGATGGAGTGTATTTGAGTGTGCGAAATTATTCGAAGGTCCTATCTTTTGCAGAAAAGGCACTTGCTATCTATCAAAAATCACTTCCATCAACAGATTCTCTGATTTTAAACACGATGGACAATATTGACTATTTGAAAGAGAAACTATAAATGCGTTTTGTTCTTTTGGTTTACTATATAAGTTTAATTTTTGATTTCTGCTCCTCGTACGTATTGCTCGACGTTTCTGCACTCGAAATCGCGCAAGGCCAGATAGATCCTCCAAAAACCTGGAGGGCACAAGCAGAGTGAGCTACACGGAACTTATGGTTATCTCCATAGACGTTATATAGACAACGCTCGTCAGGGGCCACACGATCAAAGAGGCCTTTCTAAGTAAAGCATCGCTGTGCTTTTCAGATATAGAGAATCATCTTGATTAGAGTACAAAGCCATCTGACAACCTGTGATAGAGGAAGAAAATAGTACCTATCCTAATAACAAATTAACTATAATAGACTCTACTATCTCTATGAAAAAAAACAATCTTAGTCCATCAAAGTAAATTATGTGGATCTTTTAATAAACTATATTAAGATATTCTATCGGCCACTAGGACTTTTTCACATAGATAATTTCTTTCTCAATCTAAAAAGCAATTTTACTCTTATCCCATTTCTTTCTCAGTTTTCTTAAAAAAAAAAGATACCCGGTTTTGATTCGAATTTGTAGATAATATTGTACACCGATGTAGAATACTTAAGTGAATAGTCCAATCCTTTCCAAAAATATCGTAAGCTTGAACAACTTATGATTTTCAATCATAAAGCCAATCTGATCGGAGTGCATCACGTCTAATTCTACTTTTAATACATGAAGACCATCGTAAAATTAAGAATCTGCTTCTCACATACAAATAGTCTTTCGTAACTTTGATGTATTATGTACAATAATTCTTTCTGTCAGAAGTGTTCAAGAGAGATTCAAAGTTACTCATAAGTCTAAAAGGAATAACGTTTTTACTTGGTGCAATGTATTTATTCCAGACGAGCATGAAAACCTGGAGCGCTCTTTCTAGTTTAGATCTCAATTATCTGGAAATTTTTAAATTTTTAGCGTAAATATATAACTATGCCAAATTTATCATAAGAGCGTGTGGGTGTAGTTGTGGGTTTCAGGATATGTTTTCTCGTTTTAACTAGCACGACAACACCGATATCCACATAAGTTAAAAGGCAAGAAAAATATTTGTAAATTCTAATATAGAGAAGGAAATTGATGGGATCATTTTAATCTGTCTTAAATTGTTTATCTCTATTTCTATCTTAGTGGAAGATTTTTTGCATGGGAACATGGAGAGAAGATACGTTTTATTTTTTTCTTACAGAATTTCTATGAATACTAAATTTTTCGTATTTTTATAATACAGATGGTACCTTTTGAAAAAATGAAATCCTATTTGATACTTCTATTCTCGAAAAACTAATCCGATCCCTGTTACACGTCCTTTTTAACCTTCAGTCAATCTTTTTCTTTATCGTCATCTGAATAAATCACTATTTTTTCCCATGCTGGCAAAGATTCATACTCTTATCGAAAATATAAAAAGCGAAATAACTATATTCATATTTGACTAGCGTTAGCAATAGCAGAATACAAGATGCTCACAAATATAATCTTCTACTCATCGATTGTGCTCTCACTCATCAGTCTCAGTATTCAAAATCTTAATAAACCTGCACTACTATCTGGACTTGGTAATCTCGATTTCAGTTTTCTTCGAGCTCCAACAAGGCCAGCTGGACAGGGAGGTGATAGAAATCTATGTCATTGTAATGGTGCTTCACCACAAGATGTTCTAACTGTTACATACCAAGGTTCCGAGAGTAAAAGCCTTGTTTTATGTATGTGTCCTAATGCAGTTACTGGTGCCAGTTATATGATAGATACCATGGGAAAAGTGCCCGCTCCTATTCGTCGCTACAACAAAGCCATGATCTCAGCAAGTGCTGGAACGTGTGGTGGAGCTGGATCGAGTGGAGATGTTTCATTCTATTGTTCAAGCAATATGCACGTTTCTGTATTCATTCATGAATCAGCACATTCAATGGATCGTGGTAAGTCGGCATCGAGAGAGTGGCATGATGCTGTGGCGCGAGATTCGTGCGTACCTGATAGCTATGCCAATAGCAATTTTGCCGATAACTTTGCTCAAGTAGTTGTTCTTTGGGTTCATTTGGTTGGTACAGGACGTGACAAGGATTTTGGTGGAAATCAATTTGCGTGTATGAGAAATCAACTACAGAAAATGGCGGAATATTTGCCTGCTTCTAGTCTCAAGCCATAAATCAGCTTGTTTCAGAGAATATTTCCAAATATTGACGCTTGTAAGAAACTTTTCTGAATAATAGAAACTTCAATAATGAAAATTATCAAGAACTGTAAAAATTGATCAAATTTATTCGGGTGTGGGTATGGATGTGTGGGAAGTGGATGTGAGTGTGGGTGTGGGTATGGGTGTGGTACTACGTTTCTTCCATTAAAACGGATCCTCCACCCGCCCATACCCCACATTAAGAGTTTCGGACAAGAGTTTTCAGATTTACTTGTTGAAAAGTCTTCGTAGACTTTGCCAATATGTTAATCCTTTTTCAATTTAGTATTAAATTGTTTTTATAAAAAGAAAAGATATTCTGATTATTTTTCTTCATTCTTTATCATTATTTTTTTACAAGATTAGTTGGTTAAATGTGAATATATTGCATCATAGAATATTGTAATATGTTGTTCACAACGTTTTGTCTGCAACTATCTATTCCTTGATGAAATGTCCTAGCATCGAGATATGTCCGTATGAACACTACTTTATGTCATCCTTCTCTTCTCGTTATGGTACAATGTGCAAGAAAGAGAAGACAACAAGAGCTCAATCGAAGAAAATAAATTTAGAGGAAGATGTATACGCCATGCGAAACCTGGAAAAAACGACAAATAAGCAATGATACAGTGAGGAACTCATTGAGAATATCATAGAAAGAAAATAATACAGAGAAAATGAAACAAGAGAATCATCAATAATGGGAGCAAAGAGGAGATGATGCCATGTAAGAGACTGTCCCAGTTGATAGAAAATTTCGACCTCTGTCAATATATGGAATTGATTTTATTAAAGTATCTTTTAGAAGGAAAACATCTGCAAAAAATTCATTCCAACTTTTTATTTCCAAGGGTGTATAGTACATGGCAACAATAATAGTGTACTTATGAGTGATTGATGACATACATATTTTTTCCTTTCTTAAAATAATGCTCTAGCGATTTTTCGTAGCTCTTATAAAACTTGCTCTAGAGAAAAAAAACACGATTATTGATACAGCTTT
>CAJNOP010000107.1:337431-364901 GCA_905250075.1 Rotaria sp. Silwood1
GGTGTGAGTGCTGATCTTCTTTTCGTCCACACTTACACGCATCCACACCCACACCCACTCACAAGCGAGCGTTAAATGGAATTTACTCAATTACAGTCAACTTCATCCCACATGATTTTTTATAACGCGCTTAAAAGTTGTCACTACTGGATGATATTTATGACGAACTGGGTGAGTAGCTCTGTCGCCACCCTCGATAATGATGTTTATTGAGCTACTTCATCACTCCAGTTGTGTCTATATCACTACGAACATATCCTTATATACTAGTAACACACAAGAGAAGAGGAAGAGAAACAGACATAGTCAAGGTCAACATTGAAAGAGAAGTCATATAGAATAGAGAAGTGAAGTGTTATGGTCAATAATCGTTACAATATAAAATTGAAACAGTTTCACCATGAGTCATTTGACAATATGATCATTCTGGTTCGTTAAAAGCATCGACATGATCGTCAATTATCATTTACAGAAAATCAGAATGAGACTGATCAAATAGACACCGAACAAGTCATCACGAATGCGTACCATAAAGCTATTGATATGCTTGATGACCTAAAAAGATTGACTTTATTGCCAAAATACCTTGTTCTTGGCTTAGAACTATTAAGTCAATATGTATTTGCACGATTAAAATCAAATTCTACGATGTACGACTATTTATCTCAAGTAGACAATCTGGATGATGAAGAGTTTGAAACAATTGGTGATAATGATGATGATAACGATGACAATAATGATGATCTTTGCTCGAGCGATGATTACATTAATGGATACGAACAACATGATACAAGAGAGTTAATAAATACCATAAAAAAAAGACTTCCTCATGGAGTATAACAGTGTTTGATACAATTGAACCTCACATGAAATATTCTTACTTTAAAGTTTCAATTAATCATGATAGAACATATTCACATTACCAAACTGCTTTTTGCTTATTAACAGGTGAAAAAAGTAAACTCTGAAACGACAGGTTACTTCGAGTAATAAAGACTAACAAAAAAGAATCAATAAATGTCTTTTCTTTATGTAATATTGATTGCTTTTATTTTTAAATGAACCATATTTTGTTTAATTTAAAGTTGTAAAGTCAATGACTGTGCTACACGCAGATAATAGAAAGATAGTGTACATTTGCCTTTAATTCGAGACTAATATTTATTCCACCTGATGTAATGATTGATCGAGAAATCCAGACACAGTAGTATTAGATTTCTATAGTAGACTTAAAGAACTATCAAGGATTTTAAGAGATTTCGACAGAGTTCTAGGGACTCTGAAGGACCACTTGCGATTGGATTCTACTGTTTCCTCCTTGTATGTTGTATACATTCCGATCAGAACCTGTTGATCAGCAACCATTGAAGCGATCGATTATCTGCACAGGCTCAAACTCAAAGAGATAATACAACTTTCTAGTGTCTGCAAATTATATTTGAAAGAAAAGTTGTAGAACAAGACAATGATTAAGAAAGAAAAGTCTTAGAATCTCTTTCAATATATGAATTATCCAAAAATTAAATAGTTTCGTCTGTAGCCTATCTTATCCCAAAAGTCACATTCTTCTGACAAATAAGCTTGTCGAATACTAAGTGGATCTTGAAAGTACAAATAAGTTTCCTCTTTGCCTGGTTTTGGCCATGTTAGTGGCAATGATACTGGTTGATTTGGATTGTGAGTTTTAGCGAAATTTGTCCAGTAAGTAGCCATACTCATTGAAACACGTTTACCTGCATCAGTAAAATTGACCCAAGCCGATTCGAACGTATAGGGTAGTTCACCGGCATGACACACATGATTATTACAGAATGTCTCATTTTCCCATCCGTCGAAATCGAGTGGAAAATCGAAGACATAGGAATAATTAGCAGCTATACGAGCATAAATACGTGTTGGACATGCAAATACCCAGTGTGTTGCAATGCGAGACATGAGTAAGCGTTGATCTTCCCATCCAGTTGGTGGAAATCGTTCGAGTACTTTAATTGCGCGTTCACGAAAAGTAAAAAGTATAAATTCGACATATTCAGTTGGCAATACTGGTTTAGTCCAACCTTCATAAACATAGAAAATTGCTTCTTCTGTCAATGTTCCGATAATAAGGGGTTTGAGTGGAAAAGATGTGTTATGGATAATGTCAATGAGCTGACCCGTTACAATATTGTTATCAACAACTGGCACCCATGGTTCGAAGAATAGTAGAAATTCTAATGAAGTCAACATACTATTGACTTTAGTTTGAGCGACAGCTATGTCCTGAAAGGATTTTCTGCGTAAGCAACTAATATTACCAACAGTACAATTCAGATATTCAGTGAGAAGAACGGCAGGCGTAATATATTCCGCGTATGTTCTAAATTGAAAGAGAACAATAATGTATTACACATTGAATCTTTATGAATACCTGAAAGGAATTGCCATAGGAGCACTTTGAACGATAGTAGCCTGAAAGAACGATTGCATCTCGCTTGTTATATGATGTAAAGCGGCCGATTGTGCTCCAGCACTTTGACCGAATAGTGTAATCTATGAATGAAAAGAAATGACTCTAGTTTTTCTTCCTGGTGAATTTCTTTGGAAAACCTGATTTGGATCACCGCCGAACGAAGCAATATTTGCTTTGACCCAAGCAATCGCCAATCGTTGATCAAGAATACCATAGTTGCCTTTGATATCGTTTGGTCCCGTTCCCGTCGCAAGAAAGCCAAGAGCGCCTTACAATTATGAAAATGTGAACTATTCGTTCAAATGTTTCACTCACCAAGACGATATTGAATGAGTGCAATGACAACATTGGTAGTATTGACAATGCGTTCAGATTCGTAGACTGGTACTGAAGCGTCTAGATATTGAAAGTTACCACCGGGAATAAATATCATAACAGGCAAAGATGTTGATGATGAATTTTTCGGTAGTGGTGTGAATATATTCAAATAGAGACAATCTTCATCGAACTAGATTCGTGTGAAACAGAAAAATGAATAGTGTTGTAAGTGATGAAAGACAATATAATGTAGACATACAACTGTAGGACAGAGAATAGAAGGTATGCCACTGCACGACGGTTGAGGACATGCCGGTGCCCGTGTCGTAGCATTGAGTACTTTCGGACTCCACTTGGCGATTGGTACTGGTAAATTCCACCTATTCATATGATGTGAAACACTTAAAATGACAATTCTACATTACACAATATACCTTAGGCTGCCGACGGGTGGTTGTGCAAATGGGATACCATAGAAAATGCGAGCCATGTCTGTTTCGTAACCCAGTACATCACCATAGGCAGTTGGAACGACAATCGTTCGATTGGCGTTTACATTTTTCAATAGACAAGTAGAAACAAAAAAGGCAAGGACATTTAATATTTTCATCGTCAACTCTTGACAAAAGATGTGCTTGCGAAAAATACCACTTTGCTTAGTAATGCTAGTGTGTTGTTTATTTGATGGTTGCTGATAAGACACAGAATGTTTTATCAAGGCAAGTTTGCTGGTTAACGAATTGTTGACATACTGATAAGGTAGAAAAAAGGGTATGGGTGTGGATGTGGCTGTGGTTGCGGGTGTGAGTATGTGTGGGATTGGGAGTGTGCAGGTGTGGATGAATGTAAGTGTGGGTGTGCGGTATGAATGCCCCATTCATCTACACCCATGCCTACATCGCATTTTGTGACTCATCGTTTGCATTGATGATCAGCGTCAAAACAAGTCACCGAAGATGATAATTTTTTTCGATTATATCAAAATTATCGAAACAAAGTCTTTTAAAACTTATTAATGTCTGTTTTTTTATTATGAGTGTTTGTCTGCATAGTGAATACAAAAAAGAGTTAAATCTGTGTTTGAATGACATTGATAGAATACAAAAGGATAATCACTTCCATAGCTGCTCATTTCCTTTTACACACATGCACACCCACACCCAGAGTATACGATAAGAGTTTCAATGCGAATTTTCTGTTAGCCAACATCCACATTCCAACGCTCGCTCTCATCCGAAGCCACTTTTTCATTTTAGAAGTCAAGAACACTAAATAAACAGAACACCCACAATCACATCCACCCACATCCACATTCACCTACACCCACACCCACGCACACACTCATACTCACACTCACACCCACACCCACACCCCACACACATACACCTACACTCACCCACTCCACACCCACATACCCACACCCACACCTACACCCACACCCACACCTACACCCACACCAACACATCCACACCTTCTATGAGTGAGTTTGTTTCATATACTTCTAGATTCTATCTATTTCTTTTTAGTTTGAATGAACAAAATGGCAATCGATGGGTGAGTTTGTTTCAAACTATTGTATATTCTTTTTCTTAGTTGTTTAGTTTGGATGAACTAAATGACAATCCATCCGAGCGTTTGTTTCAACTTAGTCTCTATTTCACTTCTCTATTCTTTAGTTTGGGTCAAGTAAAGGCAATCCATGAGGGAGTTCGTTTCATTTAACTCTTTATTCTATTTCTTACTTTTTTTTTAGTTTAGATGAACAAAACAACAATCCATTGATGAGGTCTGTGGAAGGTATATCCTATTGTTATATGTGAATTTATGATGAATGAGAGGAAAGTTCGTGTGTGTTACTGAAGTTATTCTTGAGTTTGTTTTCTACATTTAGTATTAACTCAAGGTGAAATTTGTTTGAAGCTGTGTGAATTTTAGTTGTATATTTACTGGTTTGTTTAGGTTGTGATTGAAGAATGTTGGGATGAATATTAATATTAGACGTAGTGGGCGAAAGTGATCGACTGATAAATGTCTCGTCGTACGACGTTTCGGTGTAGTGTTTTTTGGATCGTTTTGTAGACTTGGAATGGATTTGTTGATTGGTTATTTTTTTGTTCCCGAGTCACTAGGCATAGATAGCTGTGTGCGCAGTTTATGAACCTCGGAAACCTTTAATGGGTTTCCGAGAGTAGTATGTAGTATTTCATTAGGGCTGGTTTCAGATAGGTTTTCGAGCCTTCTGATATGTTTCCGAACCCTCGGAAACCCTTTAAGGATTTTCTCGGATACCTTTTCTTTTGAGTGCACACACTCACACCCTCGAATGCAAATGCCTCTCGAAATTTTAAAATTAATAGTTAATTGGTTAACTGATAGAACAGCATTTGTTTCTTTTGAAAACCATAAATCGAGTGAAATCAACATAAGCGTCGGTCTTCTACAAAGTAGTTCTCTGAGTTCTTATATCTTTATCGTCTACATAGGGTCTTCAAAAAGTTCTCGGAACTTCGTTACATCTATTTAGGGAAACGATATTCCATCGATCTTTCTATACCATATATTCAAGGTAGTTATTGTAATATTTCATGCGAAGTTTCATCTTTTTAACTTATTCGTTAGATATCCATTCGAAGTAAGCAATAGGTATTGATTTGATTTTCTTGGTTACAACTCTGGCTAAATTGTTGTAGCTGCTGATTATCTAGTCTATCTTGAATACATCTTAATGAGTAAGAGCGTGAAAGTCTAGTATAATGTGAGTACACTTGGCGATGTTTACCTTCATTTCTCTCAATTTTAAGCAAATAATCGTACAATTTCAGATGTTGCTGAGAAAAAAACCATGATGAGAACTGTTCGGAATAGGCCATGATGGTACTTTTTTGTTCGATAACATTTTTATTTGTGAATTTAAATATTAATCATTAATATAGATAGAATAACTAGCTCATATAGAAATCACTAGATACCAAATAATGATTAGAATGTCATAAAATGGTTGACATATATTATTATTTCTGATACCCTCACGAATAAATGTCGCTCGTAGGACTAGTTTCTCTTGTTGTCCTAAGTTTAAATAATGATTCTCAACCAATATTGCAATGACGCATCAATGTCTGATAACCGCTAATGATATCACATAAAATCTGTTCATCACTTAGAAACTTCTTCATATTGTTGACAACTCAAAACATTATCGAAACTCAAGTAATAACAAAGGTGCTCAATTCAGTACCTCCTGTTTACTTAGAAAGGATACCTAAAGAGTAAGTTAAAAGGATGAATTTTCCCATGTAATATTACAACAAATACTTCGAATATATATCGCAAAAGAAATTAATGAAATGTTGTTTCTCTAAATAGGTATACCGGAGTTCTGGGAACTTTTGAATCATCCTAGTATATATATATATATATATATATGTTGCAGGGGCATTTAAAATTCTACTACAAACTTCTGGTATAGAAGTATGTGAATTTCTTCTGTGCTAGAATAAAAAACAAACCAATATATGAATGATGATCTACAAAAGAATACAAGTTATTTATGTATAAATTAGAGAGCAACATTCAAGATCATTGAATTTATCAACAAGAGTTCTTTTTAGCAGGATGACACTTTGTACCATGTAGTACTTTAGCTGCTTTGCATGGACATTGTTTTGTAGCACACCAGCTATTACAAGCACAAGCTTCTACCACTGTAGTAAGTTCACTGCTAATATAATCTTTACAAGTTTGAATAAATGTCTGTGTTGGTAAGGTTCGAAAATTAAGAGGACACAATTCCGCAAAAATAATTTTTTTAAATCAATGAGATCGTTCACATAGAGTCTTAACGAAAGAACACATTTTCTTGTACAAAGACAATAGGTATTGACATTATCAGACGATGATTGTATTGAAATAACCTTACATGGTAAAACTTTTGGTGTCGTGTTGGTTTTATCAATTTTATCAATACCTCACGACACTATCTAATTTTAAATGTTTATGGACCCAAAATTTTAACTGGGTTTCGCCCAGCAATCTTTTAATATCAATATGATGTCATTATAAATAACTTATGTGATAACAAACTTTAAACGAAATTTATCGTCTAAAGATTCTATATGTTTACCAAGCTTCAAATAAAACAATTCCTTTTTGTATATTATTCAAATGTTTTTTCGTTTGATACTGTTACGAAAAATTCAAATCGTATGTTCAAAATCTTTTCTTTCCTTTTCGTTTTTCATATCGCATCATTCGTGTAATAGTTTATTTTATATTGTTTTACAGAAAAAATTCACATATTCCTATAGTACAAGTTTCTAGTAGAATTTAAAATTTGAATTTCTACTAGTGCCAATTACACTTATCTTTTATTTCAGTTTCTCCTAGAGCCACTTGAAATTTCGTTCTTAACTGGACTTTTTCAAAGAAAAAAATTTTAGTTCCTCTTAGGAAAAACTGAAGTATCTGTTACGTTCGGTACAATGGATAGAAGTTCAGAGTAAAATAAACATAGATATTTAAATAAACATTGCGCGCATTACACAAGTAGGTATTCGTATATTAACAGTGATATGATCATCGATACTTTTATAAACTATTTGATGAGTATATCTAATATTTGAATCACAAGTTTTGAGATGACTTGTCTATAAAATGATCATTCTATAAAAACGTAATATAACTCTTTGGAGATAGCTAGTAAGATCCTCATCTCAAATTTTAGCGGCATAAAAATTTTATATTAATCGAAGTTAAAGAGTTGGTAGAGGTAAAAGTCAGCAAAATGGACAGAACATTTGTTACATCTAAATTACTGCCGTGTAATGTAATATTGGTTCAATCAACATTAAATGATATAGATGCCGATCCATTATAATCTATAACGTTCATAATCTTCTAACGGTTCCAAGCACACTATCTATCACATTTATCCAGCTATAACAGTCGTCATTTACATGAAGTTGATTCATATGTCAATACAGGATCAAACACTCCTATGAAACCATGCAACTACAACAATACTTGTTCAGCAACAAAATGTGGTTGTTGAGTAGCAAAAATAGTGTTGTATCGAATGTCATTCATCAAAAATGAAACCATGTTGAGGTGTCTAGTTCACACTTAATTTTTCTCACATAGAATAAAAGCTTATACGATGTATTCAGGAATATTTAAAATTTTCCTTAATTTTATGAATGATTGAAACTAAATATTTATTTACTAATGGTTGTGCTTTTATGTGTTTTTCAAAATCACAATTCATATTCGAACTCGAATTAGATAGCTACTCGGTAAAGCTGTCGTATCGTGCACATATTTTCTAACCATTGAGTCACTCACTCTCTTGCGTTCCTTTAAGCTGTTCGATCGATGAGTGATAGAATAAGCACAGTAACGAATTTATTTTTATGCGAGAAAAGCAAAGTGTCTCAATCAAACACGATCATATTTATTTCACTCATACGAATGAATGCACACAAGCCTAACTTTATTTTTTGATGTGTATATGAATAACATAATGCTTTTATTTTCTTATTGAGTAACATCAATGCATTGGATTTTTTGACAAATAAAACGAATAAACGTAAGTCTTTTGAAATTGCAGATCCGAACCGTTAGGCGTTGGAAAAATCGTATTCTTCCTAAAATGCTCCTGTAATTATCATAATGAAAATAAACATTATACAACACTTTTCAAGAAAAAAAAAAAACAATAGTCATGTAGATCTTGAGAAGAGCTCTTTGCCTTGAAATCTCTCTTACACTAATGTTTTGTTTTGTATTTTTTGATCGTACCAAGTAACGATAATCAGAACATAGTTTAGGCTTCCTGCGACTCAACAGCGCACTTATTGTTGTAGAAAATAACGTTTGTTCGGTACAAAAAAACCGCCTGAGTTTTTGCTTGAGACCTTTTTCAATTTTTACAGTGTCGAACACAAATTTTCCAATAGAGTCAGCATTAAATACTCAATAAAATCCTGCAGAAGTGATAGATATAGACACAAAAACCATCAAGTTGCTATAAGCATGCTTCGAACACGCAATGTCGACAACTTTTATGGTTCAATAGAGCTCGTTTATATTTATATGCTCTTGTTGAGCCTACACGAGTACCGTCACTAAGTTGCAGTACCAAAAAATGCCAATTTAAATTATTTCCTAAAATGTTTTGGAGCGCTCGTTTTTCATGGAAAAACAAATCCTTTATTCAATTTGAAAAGGTTGATAACGATTTCTGTTTACATTTCGAATTTCAAATTCCACTTGAATTCTATAGATAAAATGTCAATAATCAATATCGATGAATTATTAGTATATTATGAACATATTTGGTCGAATGCAATCGTTTCTTATCCTGAAAGACCGTTACGATTAGTTGATATTAAACGTGTAGTTAACGATGGTCAATTGGTATTTGTTCCATCTCAAGAGGATTTAAACTACTGTACAATCTCTTACACTTGGTTAACAGCTAAACGAAACAAGAATAGTCAATACTTATTAGAACAAGTATCTCCATTTACTGTTGAAGGTCTCATTAGTGCCCTACATGTATGTCATGAATTAGGACATGAATATCTATGGATTGATGCTTTGTGTATCGATCAAAGAAGAACAAGTAAAGAAAAACAAAGAGAAATTCCTAATATGGGAAAATATTATCGAGGTGCATCCGAATGTGTTATATTTCCTGATGGACTTCATCTAAATGCTGATATCTTACCTGAAAGCAAATTACCCCGATGGTTTTATCGATCATGGACATTACAAGAATTTATCTTATCTCGTAAAAGGACTTTTATTTTTAATGCAAATGCTCGGATTGTTTTTGGATATAACACAGTGGGTGGACAGATTACTGGACATATTATCCACACACGATTTGGTCAATGCATAAGCATTGATAGTTATTTTTTGACATGGTTATTAACACTTGTACCTTCCATACAGACTGGCCCAATTCCTTTGAAAACTGATGTATCTCAATGGAAAGAAATCAAAAGAGAATCACTTTTTATGTTAGAAGTCGACTGTTCTCGAAAAAGTGATATTCTCCAAAGAGCCATGTTTCGACAATCGAAATATGAGGAAGATAAAGTTTATTCCATCTTAAGTGTATTCGATCACGTAAAAATCGATGTCCAATATGGTATTGGTTTACAAGAAGTCTTACGAAGATTAGCAACAGTAGTGACAAATGAAGAATTAGCTTATATGCTCTTGACCAATTGGTTTTCGACGAACCATTCAGATACATCATCTGCAGATATTTCGGCTTTACCCACTTTTGAAAGACAAACTTCTGGTTTTTGGTTTAAAATGGGTGAAGTTTGTGCTCGTTGCAAATATATTCGATCTGAAGGCGTTCATATATCAACTAAAATAATGCGTTGCCAACTGCGCATAACAGGAATTTGTACAAATGATTTGTACGGTGGACTTACTATTACTTCAGATTTGGACATACAAGCTATAGAACTAACCACATCAGTTGGAATAATCGTAGCTTATGGACGTTGTTTATATGATGCATCTGATTTAATATTAGTTGTCATTGGTGAAGTGCAGTCTATTGACAGTATTCTAACAGGGCCAGGTCACTTTCCTGAAACACCCTTCTATTGCTTAATATGTGAAGAAAAAGAAAACAAAAAACTGCGCAAAGTTGGGATGTGTATATGTGTGTTTGATAATATCGACGAAAACCGAGCACTGATTCAATCCAATGTTCTTCTTGGATAAAATCACTTTAAAATACTATATTCGTGTTATTTACAATCGTATTTGATTATTGAGGGATCTTTTTATGGCAATGAAAAAAAAAAAAATTTCCATACTGATCAGTAGAAGAGAAAAACATCAAATTTATAGTGATATTTTTTCATGGTATTCTCTCTTCATGATCTTGGTCGTTCATTTGTTGCATGTTATATGCTGTGTCTAATAATGCGAGTATGGTTATGCGAGTTGGTGTAGGTGTGCATGCGTGTAAATGTGACTTTTTTCTAAATCCACACCCACACCCATCTATTATAGACAGTAAAGCTACTGTAATGTGAGCCCAATAATGACTGACGAAAACTGTTCAGTTTATAGAAGTGCTCATCGTTGAGAGGTTTCTAGTTGTTTTTTGTCAAATAATTAGCATTTACTTGCAAACACTTTTCGACTGTATAGGATCATCTTTTTCTAATATGCATTAATGTATTATCTCAGATAATCATCATTTTTTCTGAAATAAGAAGTTTTTTGTGATACAAAGTTCATAAATTTTTAAAAAACTGTGAAGTGAACTTTGAGCAGGACGCGGATGAAAGTGAGAGTATATGAGTGCTTCTTGTCTTCTCCCACGCCGACCATCACCCTGAGTTTGGCAAAGATTGATTGATTTCACTGAGAGAAGACCAAATTTTAACCAAAGAATTGGATTTACTTCTGAACATTCATGTCAGATTATAACAAAAATATTCTTTCATCGAGGTTTTTGCCTACAAGAATTTTCCACTATTTATTATTACTATTTCAATTTAAGTGGTTATAATTAATGTAGATGAAAATCGTGTAGGTCTAGTATATTTCATCAAAGATTGTATATTCAAAATTATTTCAATCCAAACTATTTTTTGAAACACAATCCAAAACGAATAGTGAAGTATGAAGATAGAAATATGGACCTCGCTCTGCATGCACAGACGTAGCAGATATCTTCAGAATTATTGTTATTTTTTGGAATGGAGGTTCGAAGGACAGAAACCTAACGTGAACTGGTCCCTCCTAAAACAGATGATCTGCTATCAGACTGTTCCTCCTACGAGAAGTGTTCTAATCCTATTCACTTCGCTTTCTGCCAGAAAAAGACAAATGATCCTTCAATACCTGATTTTTATGCAAAGTTCCTACGAAGCTACAAAGTATCGGCAGAAATCATCAAGAATTTAAGGAAAAAGTAGATCATTCTTCTTGAGATGGGAAGAAATTCTATTCTCATACTCCTAATCAAGAACTCTGGACACCTTAGCAGTACTGTTCTCTACATTACAGACTATAGGAGATGTTGTTGATATGCGATTACAAACCGTATTTGAATAAGGTCTCGTGATAATATATAGAGTACCATAGTTCTTGCATTGCTAGAGGAGCAAGTGAAAGCATAGCGTATGAATGTGTTCGAAAATCTATAGAATAAAAATAATTTTCGTATAATTAGTAATAGTAGTTACATCATGTTTCACAAAATTTTAGCACGCTGGAATTGTACTAACATCTTTCCTTAATAATGAAAGATTCCCATTTAGTCTCATCACATACTTGATCTATTTTTGAACATGAAATGCAACGAATAACTAATCACAAGAGCTATTCCCAGAGGAGAATAACAAGCTCTGTGCATCTTAACTTTTGAAGCATAAATTAATTATCTTCAAGCTTAGTAAAATCTTTGAAATTTTGCGAAGCATGATAAAATTAATTGATCGTGTTTGTTCAATACAATTATGTCCCTTCGCGTGTCTGCTTGATTGCGGGCGATTTTTCTTAATTGGAGGAAAAATATGTCCGCAAAGTAGAATCAGGGGGTATAGACAAAAATGACCGCATTTTGAAAATTGTCCGCAAGGCAGAATCGAGGCAGAGAATAAAAATGTCCGCATTATAGAATCAAAAAAAAAGTAGAAATAGTAAGAAAATTAGTACAGGCAAATCGATTCTATCGACGATAATCAGTAATGGTTCGATTAGAACAGGAACAAGAACAACAACGAACAACTCGTCCAAAAAGGTTAACTTCAGTTAATAATGAAAATATTTTAGTACAAGCAAAAGAAGATTATTTAAATAGTCTACTAGATTTAGATGACTATCAAAAAAGACTACGTTCTCTTTGTTACCGATACATTCACATATTGGATACATCTGACAAAGATGACGAAGATTATGAGCCAAAAAGCATAGTTGAATGTTGAATCATCTCGTACTACTTGTATCTTTCTCTTTCTTCACATAATAAATTTTTTCTTGATTCTATAATGTGGACATTTTCATTCTCTGCCTCGATTCTGCTTTGCGGACAATTTTCAAAATGCGGTCATTTTTGTCTATACCCCCTGATTCTGCTTTGCGGACATTTTACCTTAATTGGTTAAAAAAAGTGTCTGCATTGTAGCTGTAGCCGTCCCTTCGATGAATAAAATTTTTTCTCTTAGTGTATATGAAAAAATCAATGATGAGTCAAATTAGCTTCAATTGCATGTATATCATGTATTACTTCATCTTTTCTTTTTAACTAGCATTTAATATTTTTCGAAAACTTGTGTTTTGAAATATCTTGCGTGTAATAAGATTAAAACTTCGTTTTTTAGCCACATGTAAATAAAACTTATTTCCTCTTGGCGTTGCTATGAAATTGTTTTGATTATTATTATATTCATTATCATTATCAGCATTATGTTTATCAATCGATCGTTTGACCCATGTTTGTTTGCAATTACATATAGCTGGTTCAAGATATTCACCGATATTATAATCACAAATTATATTACTTCAATTTATAAATAATATCTCTAAATAAAACGTTACCTGGTGCATATGAAATAAAATAATTATTTTCATATTGTGAAAATTCATAATTACATGTTAAATAACGTTAATACGATGAGGATAAAGACAATATGTGTGAGCACAACCAACAAACGTCATATTACTTAAAATTGCTTGTATGCAATGTAGACATGAAGCTAGCTTTGGATAATAATGATAACCACATATAAAATTGAGTTGTTCACTATTAAGCATCATGACCAATAAACTAGCTAAAGAACTAAGAATTTCGTATGATATAACCATACTCTATCCATATACCAAGCAAACAGTGGGCTTAAACGATTCTTGGCTTGATCATGCTTAGGAGCACACATATTAGAATTAGCTTGAGCGAATTTAGCTAATTCATCATCCAAATACAGTTTAAGCATGTATCTAGAGGGAACATTTGCATGAAATTGATCAAATTTGTCAAGAATTTCTTGTTTTTCAGTAACATTTATCGAAATTGGAATAGCATGATCACTTGCTTCGAAGCTAAATAAAAAAATCAATAAAAGCATTTAGAACTTGAAAAAGAAAATTTGTAATCATTGATTTAATATTAAATAGAGACGTTTTCTTCAAAATTAAAGAATCTATTAATTTGATAACGAGAGGTAAACATTTACTGTTATAAGGAGGAAAAATCAAAATAAATCATTGACAAATTTGTATCTTTTTTTCTTTTTGACAACAACTTATCAAATTGAATGGAAAGAATACAGGATAACGTTATAGTACAGCACTTTCATTTGTTTTATATTGTTTGTTAAATAATCACATTTAGTATAAGTTTTTTTCCGTAAACTTTAAATGAAGGAAGACATTTTAGTATTGAATTCCAAAAGTCATCATAATAAGTGAATAAATCCTGATATTCTGTTGTTAATGAACATCATGGTATCTTTTCTACTATCTCCATCAGTTGTACAATCATTACAAATGTTATTCTGGCATATAAATGGAAATACACAATTACGTTTATCAACAATTGGATACATATCACGTACTTCAAATGTCGACATGTTATTTGAAACATTTATTGATGAACAAAAGATATATATCAGAAAACTGATAGAGTAATAACAGCAATCCATCTTGAAATGAAAAGATTCAGAAAAAAAGAAAAATTTGTATTTGTTTGAATGAATTATTAAACCAACACATGGTACATTTTATTTAGGGATCTGCAACTTCTTGATGTTAGTTTTGGTTAAATAATAAATTATTATTGACAATGTTTCGTGCATACAATTTATACATGACAACATATGGAGTTTTTGTTATTTATGAAATCAAGTTTTTCGTGCATTTTAATGAGCCAAATCGTCTATATTTATAAATAAGATTGTATCTAATGTTCGTGTCACAAAAAATACATTTATTAAAATCATTTCGCTCCGGTTCACACACAGAGTTATATTATATATCATTCGGTGTAGTTGTAATATATAGATATTCATTAGATTGATTTTTTTTGCATATTACATTGTCCTTGTATATACAGTGGTTGTTCCTTGATTGAGACATGGATCGATCGTCAATATTCACACAGATATTTGTAATAGTGATAGTGATAATGTCTAATTCGTAGAATCTTTGATTCATATCAATTCTAGTGGTCATGAAAATGAATGGCCAATATGATATGAAATCAAAAAACTATAATTAAAACCGTTGACAAGAGTGAGTGTGGATATCACTGAGTACAAGAGCTACACTCTCACTCCCATCCTATTTTTTATGCCAGATTTTTTGGTTGTTTTTCGTGTTGGAAAATTTCTTTCAGTCTTGTTGGGTTGATCACATTGAACTGCTGCTCAAAAACTGTTCAAAGAGAATTATGAACATTGTCGTTCAACATAGGATTGGGAGGTGATAAATAGTATTTTATAATGGTTGCTTTTTATCAATATAACAGACGATTTTTAATTTCATCATATTTGCCAAACTAATAGAGTGCATTTCGACTTCCGATCTCTGCACTAATTCATATTTTAAAGCCTCACTATTATCGGCAAATGATGTCATTTACTTTGGATGCAATTGAGGAAAGAGCCTAGGTGACCAATGTGCAATTAGATTTTCGACATCATTTAACAGTTCTTCAAGGTTTGTCTTTTTCTGTTAATTCTAAAAACTCAAAATGAATCGATTGCCAATCTAATTCCTATTCGATTAAAATCTATCACCCATGCAACAATCACATAGAGATTCGTTCAGTTATTTTAATATGTCGTTTTTTTTATTGTTTTTCATATATCATGGTGAAAAGTGACTTTAGAATATCAAACGAGAAAATATATTTCACTTTCTCAAGTCGAATCAGTTTTAGAAAACAAAAACGATTCTTATCAATAAATTGTACTATGGATAATAATTCTTAATAAAAGAACGCCGTCAAATAACAAAATCAATATTTATACAAAGTTCTAAACGAGTTCGAAAAACATATTTCTGATATTAACATTGGTGAAATATTCAAATCATGTCTGTTCTCTAGAATTCCAACGGATACTTGTCAAAAAAAGAGAATGGAATCTAAATTGACAGTTCTATCAAAACTCATTTCCATTTGTGGATTAGTTGAAATAATTCTCATTTCGATAAAGACATTGATGAAACAAAGCGATACAATTAATAAATCAATAAAATAATTTATCATTTCAAATAGTAATAAGAATATAGGCATTGATAAACAATGTCAAGAAATTGGTTTCGAACTTGAATACAGAATTTTCAAAAAACTTAATTTAATATGTTGCACATGTATTGCACTATCTTCATTACATTATAGTGAATTTCATTCTCTAGAATAAGAAAATATTATTTATTTATAATTAATGATTTACAATTTTTTCGTTGAATTTCCCATTTAATAAAAGTAAGAAAATGCTGTTAGACAAAAAATATCCAACGTAAACAATTAATACTTCTGCTATACTGTTTTAACGGAAACTAGCTGAAAAAACTCATATTGTTAGTAAATTTTGATCAAGAATCACTGGCCTCTTTTTGTATGAAATACGTACATTTATTACATGGTCCACAATGACATTGACAGTTATCTTCTAATACATCATCTTCACAAAATGAATAATAATAATCGATTGTTTCATCAACTGACAGAAGCATTCGGAATAGTGTTTGAATATCAGATAATTCTTCATTTCGATTTAATTTCATTTTTTCGTCCATTCTTTGAATATTTCATCATAAAATACGTTTGAATAGATGTGAATATTAATGTAGAAAATAGAGAGAAAAAGCAGTTAAATAAAAGAATTATTTACCTGTCACATTGCATGATACGTCGACATAACTCATTACGATCGATTATTTGAAGCTCAACTGGATTTTTAGCATTTTAAACGAGCCATTTTGAAAAATAAGGATGGGTGGCACATGTTTGATTTTCGCCAAAGAAATATTCAAGATGATTGAACACACTTTGACCAGATGAGACACATTCACAGAAAAAATTACACCCAATACTATATTTAAAGAAAGGACAAGAACGCTTTGAACATGCTTTAGTACAGTGGCATTGATCCTTTTACCTTTATTGTCCCACATCGTTCGTATTACTTCAATTGAACGCGAGTTAAATAAAACAATTGAATAGGAAATTTCATTCTTTTTCGTGCTTGTTAAACTTGAATTTGAGAAAACTAATCGATTGAAATTTTCTATGACATTCATGAATATAACGTATTCTTTAAATTATTTCATTTCAACACGTATTCATAAAACAGATAAATATTTGAAACTAAAGATGAGTTTAGATTTCATTTCTTTTATTGATTGCTCATTTTTATGATGAATATTACAATATACAAGAAAACTTTTTATGAAGCTTTTTTGAATATATAATTTGTAGTTTTCAAGTTTTTCCAATGATTTATTACAAAAAAGACTTTAATCTTTAATTTCACGTTTTATTTAACTGACAAAAACATTACTGAAATAAGTAAGTCTTTGATAATAATTATCACAAAGGTCTGCAGGTCTATTTTTAAATGATCACTTTATGTTACGATTTAATTGATTCACAGTGTAATTTTTGGATAATGTTTCTATGGATAGTTGCGATAATTTATCAACATTCTGGAATGAACATTCATTGTATCCAAGTGTTATATGAAAAAATAAATTCAACTTACAATTGTTTTCATTTTGATGCTGAACTAACACGATTATTTCTATATAGAAATTTGTTTTATAGAATTATTTAAGATTGTCTTAGATTTACCTGTTTATTCTTTTTCTTATCAAGATACCAATTATAATAAGAACAGCTAAACCAAAAAGTACACTGGCAATAGAAATTATTATAATTGATGGTTTCTAAACAAAATAATTTCTTCATCAACTGACTGAAGAATAAGAAAGAACTTATTTCAATGATCACCTTAATGTCAGGAGCAGTCGTTGGCATTATCACTGTTGTCGTTAGGCACTAAAAAATACATACGATTAAAAATAAACATTATCAAATAGGTCATCATAATTGATAGAAGATTAGCTATATGTTCTTATTTCAATTCGTTTTTTCCAGTCACTTCGCAAGACATTTTTCATTGAAAAACTTTCCTGTTAAAAACTTTTTTCTGTGATCATTTTTTACAAATAGTCATATTCATTTTTTGTGAAGTTTTAAATTTTATATACGTTTGTAAATAATCAATCGATAATGAATGAAAATATGTGACTAAGATTAGGAAATATAGAATGTTGTAGTGTTGCCTCGGTAGAATTTTTTTCTTAGCGGTTTCGGTAAAAGACTAAGCCAATCAGACTCGGTGTGGATGTCGGTTAAGAGAAGAGCCACATTTACGCTCATTCACATCCCACATCCCACATCCAAACCCACACCCTAGTTCGACAATACAAAATGAAAACAAACATGTAAAAGAAAATTAATATGACGAACAGTGATTCCGTTTTGTTTTGATTTTATATTATGATCTCGAAGTGACTTGAAAAAATAAATTAAACGTATTTTGAGGAAAATTCACTTGATAGAAATACTCTAATTCATTTTTCTCCATAGTAATAGTCATCAATATCAGGAAAATCGATTTAATATGCAAAAATCTCTAGGCCAGTCAGTAAAGAAAAATTTATGTCTACCGGACAGGACCGATCGTTTCAAGAGACTAAATAGGTGAGAAAAAAAGAGAGAGAAGTAAGTGAATATTAATAATTACCTGTAAACCTAGAAATAAGGCATTGAAATCGATACAAGCATCATCAATATTGATACCGGTTGCTGTTCTATTAGCAATTGGTTCAGTGCCCATTCCAAGTGCCATAGCGATCTTGAAATTTGCACTGAAACCATATTTTATAATTCGTAGTACGTCTTCAGTATTGTTGTAAGTAGTATTTTGATAATTGTAGAGCCAACCTTTGAGCCAACTTTCATTTCGTCCTCTTATAATAAATGTTGAGAGATTATTTTCGTTTCCTAATGTGATACTAGTCTCAGTAGGTTCGGGACTAAGTTGCCAATGCCAAAAATGTGATAAACTGTTAATAAATTGATCCTGTATAGCTATTATTGTGTCGATACTACCTCGCTTTATCATGTCAACTAGTATATCCCGTTGTGCAAGAGTGATATTTAAATTTACACTAGAATCAATGGAGACATATCCACCACCTTGATCACGGAACGATTTTATTGCTTTGATGTAACCAAGTTTCTTTCTTTTTGGTGGTTCTCTTGGCCATCCATCAATGAGTGGCGTACTGAATTTTCTCGTAAGATTATAATATTTAAATTCTTTTCCAGGCATTCGTGCCCAAGTGGTGTCGTGGCTTATTATTGATAATGCAAAGGTTTCATTCGCATTCCATCCTCCATGACGTCTATTTCTATTCATAAGTGCAATTAGTACATCATTCTGATCTTGATAACGATTTCGAAATCCATAGAATCCATCGATATTATCACTAATCATTGAAGTTGATCTTGGAAACACAATGCTCGGATGCTGAACTGCTATTTCATATGGATAATATAACAGTGCAGCACTTCTATCTTTACCGTCGTATGCTGGTGAAGACGAATTGATTCCCATAGTGCGATCATACAACCATTTTAGAGCAGCCTTTATGTTTGTATCATTGGTAGAGTTGAAGATGAATGGCAGAAATCCATTGTACGAATAAGTTGAATCTGATACACCAAATTGTAGAGAATTTCTCTGTTTTCTCAATGAAATTATGTGTAAAGCTAAATTGGGCCAGTCTGGACGAGACCAAGCTTCGTCAAAAGTGGAAATTCCCATATGCTTTGCTAGATAAACAGCTGGACCAAGAATAGGTAACACGTATGCAAGATAGTTCAATCCTTCTTGCATATAGCCAGAAGAACCATAAGATTGATCGAGATGTAGTTTCAATTCGTTCAAAAGAAATAATATTCGTCGTTCGGCTTGATCATCTGGATATCCTTCTTCACCATAAAGACTAAGATGTTGAATCAATTCACCTGATTTTACAATTCCAATCCAATTACTTGCTTTATCATTTGGATTGCGTGAATGATCATCTACGACAAAATTACCGAATGTAGATGCAATTAAATCAAGAAGTAGCTAATTATCTATTGTTTCGAATAAGAATATGATTTATTGTATTTTGAATAGATTTCAAACTAACTCTGTAGAATGAATAAAGACGTTCTCTCCTTCTGATTTATTTTTGAAGATATTCTTTATCTGCAAATATCTACATGGAATATCAAAGTATCAAGTGCATTTACTGAAGCTATATAATAGCCTCTATGACAAAATACTAATACTAATATTGTCAAGAAATTGGCATACATTATGCGAAATACAAAAATCTTAACACATAAACGATGTTCAAATCTGTCGAAATCAAAACTCTTTGCTAATTCTCGAACAATTAATTTAATCATCCTTTCGACTATACCTGAATAAGATGTAAATATAGATGCAGCATATTGAAAGTCGTTGATCAAATCTCGTCGTTGTTCTACGGTAAAAGTCTCGTAAGCCCAATCAAAAGCTTGTGCTCGAGCCATCGTACTAAGACTGAATCGAAGTTTGATAGCAGAGTTGTCGTATATTGTATAATTTATTCTATTGGCATTTAATGCTAGATATGCAATATGAGCGTAAGGAATATCTTTTGTGATAGCGTATAGCAGAGCTGCATCTCGTGCAGGCCAGCAATAATTGAAAGAATTATCTGGTTGATAGGTATAAATACTTTTTATGAGTTCTTTAAAAACCTCTTGTGCATGTCCTGGCTGATTAATTTTCTCTCGAATGAAATCTAGATGTGTTGGTGTAAGGACTATCCGTGGACGAGTAAGATTAGCAAGTTTAGCAGTGGCCACATCATTTTCATCATCAGATACTAGAAGAAAAGGGCCAGCATTGGATAATGAGACGATTGCTTTCATATCTTGTACTGGATATCTTCCTAAAAGTTGAGCTTCATTATTGCTAATTTTAGTTATACTATTGATACCATTGTAAAGAGTGACATGTTTAGATGCACTTCTTGCTTTAAGTTTCCAACTAAGATGAATACCATTTGTTCTTGGAAAAGCAATAAGTGTCGTAATATCATGATACTCTTGTCCTACGTCTGCTTGACCAAGTATAAATGTCGTTTGGTCAATAATTGTACTATTCGAGTGTCGCGCAACTACTTGATAGGTATATATAGTGTCCAAGTGAACGGAGTGATCTGTATACATCGACTCGTAGATATTCTTTCCATATGAAGACATTGTCGGAATAGTTACCAAGAGATGAGTATAATTAAGGACAGACAATATTCCTTTGCCTCTGTAAATATCATAATTAGCAACATCAATTCCATTATGTTCAAAGTTCCATTGAATAAAAATTGTTCCGTCTGGTCTTGGCGACACAAAGAATGTCGCATTCTTCCAAACATCGACTTGTTCAAGGGAAATATTAGCCATTAAAACTTTTCCCATAAAATTATACATTCTGATTATAATTTTAGCATATATTGCATAGCTATGGACAGGTCTTTTGATATGAGTATAAGTCCATGTTAAATTGGATGAAAGAGATTTCAAATATTCGTTTCCAATTCTAGAGTTTAAACTATCATAGAATTCTAATCGAACACTTCCAGAGCCATAGATTATCCACGTACTGTGCCAGAATGTCATCACAAGAAGACTTTTATTTGTGCCCTGTTCTAACTGAATCATTTGAGTGAGTGTAACTAAAGTTCGATTAGTATATACTGAAATTTCGACTGCATTGAGAGACAGGTATTTTCCAGGTAGGATCTTAACTGTAATATTACCCTGCCCAACAGTAACGTTCCAAACGCTTGGTTGTCCATCAGATTCTATTTGACTAAAATTTCCGTTACGAAGAAGATTACCTGTTGTTAATCCATTCATTAGAGGAATTTTTCTGATAGTGAATATCATAATTAATGCTATAACATTAACTCGAAAATGCGTATTGTCTTTTAACATTTTTTAGACATCTATAAAAATAATTCATTGTATTATGTTTCTGAAATTTAGTCGACAAATACACGAATTTTATTATTATTTAGCACGTATTAAGAAACTATGAAAATATGTTCGTCTCTTATCATTTATGTGTTTCTCTTTCATAATCATATCATATGTATGAACGTTGTTCCCGTATTTACTGGAATTTTTTCTCATTGATAAAAGCGCTGACATACACTGCCGATAAGAATAAAGAAATAAAAACGAGAGTTCATGGCTTTACTATAAACAGTAAAACATAGATGGTAAAATAATGTTAATGATATGAGTCATTGTCTTTATAGTTTTAAGATATGTTACGATTTAAATATACAGTAGAGTGCAAAAAATTACTTGTTAGGTTATTTAAAATATCTTCTATTGAAACCAATGATGATTAAGGACTCAATAATAGCAGAAGAACTGATTTTCTCACAAATACTCAAAAAGCTTACAGTTTAGACGCCAATTTTATTCCATTTTTTGTTCAGAAACCTATTCAATATGTCTAGATTCGAAAGTCTATTAGTTCAGTGCAAAAGCGGCTCAAAAATTGCCTTGCTAGTCTTGATGATCCACAATGATTCGTTGTTAGATCTCGGAAATTTTATATTAGATGATACATGCAGATGTCTTCTTCATACGAACAGTTGCGCCTAACATTACGAGAATCACTTCTACAGTAGTATAAAATGACTGATCGTTCTATTAACAGATGATTTGTATTTGAATAATGCGCCATTTTTATAAAACTCAACAGCACCTGTACACATATGTCAGTCGGGATAAGTACACAGAACTATTGACTATTCTTCAAAAACTGTCTTAAGGTGATCACTCCATAAACTTAAGAGACAGATCCCAAGAAAGTTTCTATATCAAAGGGCAATTCTTTTGCACTCTACTGTACGTGAACAAACAGGAAGAGAAAAGAAGAAATGTAATACCTAAGTGATGTCTTCTTTATTAAAAATAAATCGAAGTAGTAAGAAAGAAAAAAAATGAGAAATATGATCCACATTTTTTTTAATCATAAAATCAATCAATTCTCGTTCGAATAAATGTATTGTTTTCAAGACTGAGTAGTGTAGAAAAATAATCATTGCAGAACATATTCGGTTTCTTTATTTGTTAGTTCTGACTTTAAAAGAGTAATGATAAAATCTACGAGGAAAAATAATTCAATGAATACAAATTTTTGTTTATCAAATCATTAGTTCTCTTATATATAAATATAAATATCTGTATCTGAACACACATCACCATGCATTCAATTGTTTTTCTATGTTAAAACATGTGATCTACACTATTGAATGCTACTAATTTATAGTTAAAAAAGTAAATGAACTCCTAATTTTATGTTTTTTGTTGAAAATCATATGCACGGTCTTCTTTTCATTAATAGATTACAACGTAAAAGCTTTTATAATTGATGATAAACACTACTATTATGTGCATTTCTAGTAGACCCACGAAGTTTTCCTTGTCGATAAATAATCTCGTACTTGTTGCAATTTGTTATAATTTGTCAGAATGGAACAGGCTACGTGCGTTAATTTTATCTATATTATGTGTTCATCGTTGACAATGAAGAGCAGTTTTCTTTTGGCTGACGCTCTTTTTATTGTAACACTCGCAAGTACTTACAAGGAACAAAATGATAAATCAAGGATATAACAGAACTATGAACAGAGATATAGTGAAAAGATGGATCATCCGGAGGAGGCTAGGAGAAAGGAGAATCTCAGATGCACATCTCTTCAAATTTTGTTGTTCAACTGGTTCTGGGAGAATGCTCCTATCGTGCAAATTATGATTCTATGCTGTGGGTGTGAGTGTAAGTGAACAGGGTATCATACCCACATCCAAAATCACTCCACACACTCACACCTTTGTGATATATCATATTCTTGTCGTCACCAACTAATTTGACAACGTGAGAAGAGAAAGACGATGTATAATGAAGCTTGCAATTCCGCTCATTCCTACTGTCACAGGCAAATTTCGTTATAAATAGACGCGAAAAGGCGAATTTATTAATTAATTCTTTTTCCTCAATGCGAATAGTGAAAAAAAAGAATTTAACTAGTTGTTTAAATAAACTTTAAAAAAAGCAGGGCACTCATTTTTACATATGTAATTACATTATAAGTACACTAATGACTTCTTTTTCAACATCAGAAGTTGAATCTTGAATACAATTTTATGAGCAAGTAAGTGAACATCTTAAAACTTTAAATAAAAAATTTCACAAAAGTCAGTTACTACGTAAACCATGAATGAAAAGATTTTTCGTCAACTTATGAATAAGTTCTTACCAAGTTTCGATTCATATCTCACATCTTGGAATTGAACATCTTTTGTCGTACAAAAAAATTCTATCTTGAAACTTTTATTGTACAATACAGAAATAAATAAATCGAAATTACTATATGAAGCGATGTACGATATTCAGAAGCCTAACCATGTTAATATGTGCCTAGATAGTTTATTGATGAACTATATCTAGTATAATCGATATATTTTAAAAATAGTTATGAAATACTGCTTTTCATGTCAAAAAAGAAAAATGTTACAGAAAAACCTATTTTATCAATATTACGAATAACTTCGTTTCTGAACATTTAGAGATCTGCTTTTTAAATTAAAATTCAACACATGCAGAATAAATAGCACTTTACCCTTAAAATATTTGAACGTAAATGAGAAAGAATATTGAGATAAATACAGTTTCAATTCTCTCCTTTTTTCATTTTTTGGTCAGGTGAGCATTTTCTGTGAGCGGATATGGGTGTAATGGAGATCAACTCTCACACCCGCACACTTACCCACACCCACATCCACACCATCACTTCATCGGTAGGTGAACTGATTCACATCTTACCATACACAGATTCTCGATTGGTGTCTATCACCAAAAATTGGGAACTTATGTATGTATACGTGTGAGTGTGGATATGAGTGTTTGCGCACATATGTCTTGATAAAGGAAACTATGATTACTTTCCACTTTTCTCAAGGAGCTCATCAGTTAACTCTATATAACCCTTATGACTAGAGATTTCAAAAGAAACAGAACACATTTTTCAAGATCGAATTCAATAAAATCAAAAAAAAAAAATTTCTTTTCTCATCATGTGTCTATAGTGAGAAATCAAGATTTGTTCTGCTTTGGAAAGTTGTTTTTGTTTCGTTATCATATTCTGATTGTGTTATTTCATGAGTGTGCTTTGAGTAGACAATTACTTTTGTATGTTTGTTTTTCATTTATTTACATTACGCTGCATTGAGATGATTCCTTTCTCGTTACTATTCACTACGATCCTGTAGGTCATCCGATTTTTTGAAACAGGTAACTGCGATCTGATTTCTAAAAATCTTGTGACGAAGAGTTAGACATAGTATTGGTGTTCTGTTATTTATAAGTTTTGATAGCTATTTCTGAATATTTTCGGTAGTGAACTTTTTTTGTCTTCCTATAAATGAATGGTGCCGTCTCTATCTCAGATTTTCCAGCATCGATCTCCGTCAGGTATAGTTTTCACCAAAGATTCAGTTTATCGGAGGTATTTTGTGGATTCTCTTTTAATCAAGCCTTGTCTGTTTTTTGGCTAACCCTAGTTTGCTTTTCAAGAATGCCGATATTGCGCTTGTTCATTTTTCCTAGGTAGACTCTCTGAAACGCTTTTTGTACAACTTCATATCAGCGTTTCTCTTCGAGTATTTCCAGCGTGTTATACTTAAAGAGACTGATTCAAATTGTAATACAATATGTTTCGACAAGTGCTTAATTAGTTGTCATTCGGTACCTTTAGAAGAATGTTGGTGTAAGCTGTGAATGAGAGTGTTCTGCTTCTTCTATTCACACCCATATCCACAGCCACACCCACATTCACATACCCACATTCACACAACCACATCCACACACCCACATCCACATTCACAGGGTGACCGTTCAGGCTACTAAGGACGAAATATTGTAGTCAATTGCCTCCTTTATAAGTATCCCATTCTCCGACTATACCATTTTGCCTGTAAAGAACAAGTTTTTTGAAGCAGAGCATCCCGTCACCTTCCCATGAATGGTAAAAAGCAAAATCACCGACATTGAGGTTGTTTTCATCCGAGCTGCTTAAGATGGATTGATTGGGCAATAGGTTTGTGTAGCCCAGATCATTTTCATCCCACCAATAATTTCTTTTCAAACCCACCGGACCCACCAGTTCACCCGGCCATCCGCCGCCGAGCATAAAGTAAGAAACTTTGAGATTTGGGTCCCAAAGATTTATTACAGCTGTGAGTTTTTCTGCATGGGGCAGTTTAGATGATTCGATCTTTTTCAGTACAGGTGAACTCAAAAACAGAGCAGGCTGATGGCCCAGTTCGATTAGATCAGAAAACTGCTGCGGAGACAAAAAGCCTGAACCCATTGCAATATCATTGACTGGAGTGATGCTTTTGTAGTCGGAATAATACAAATAAGTATGGCTCCCACCACTATTGAAAGTCATGGAGCTGATGGTTTTGGCGTCATAATGTTTTTTCACTGCATCCACAAATTGGTCATACAATTCCTGCACATTGACAAAAGCTTTTCTAACACACCTTTCTTTGTTGATGTAAAAAGGTACATAAGGCACATGGCCATCATATCCCATCAGCCCCGTCAGTTCGAGGTATTGGCTGTTCTGTTTGATGATCTCTACCGCCTCGACAAAGTCCTTGATGGTCTTAAAGCCACCTCTGTGTAAGCCCACATCTATCTCCAAATTGACTTTTATACGGATATGTTCTTTTTGCGCATAATAGAGGTATTGATTTAACCGCTCTCTTGTATCGATCAGCCAGTTAATGGTATTCCAGCCATTATAAGTTGTCAGTCTAACAAAGGCATCAATTGGTAGGGGTGTGCCTAGCAATATATCAAGCGAGTCGGGATTCAAATTCAATAGTATCTCAGCAATAAATGGCTCGGAAAAAACCATCAGCCTGTTGGTTTGGGCTTTCACCATAAGGTATTCCAACAAGTCTAACGAAGGCAGTGATTTGGTCACCAGTCTCAGTTTGTAACCATTGTCCAGTTTTTTTCGGACAAAAGATACATTCAAATCCAACCTGTCCAGATCAATTATTCCTGCACTGACCCCGCTACGTTGCTCTTTTAATACTAGATTCAGTTGATCAAAGTAAGGCTGATACTCACTTTTGATTTTCCGGGGTTTTCTGATTATCACATACACCACACAAATACAGGGTGCCAGATAAATAAGGAATTTAAATCTTTTCATATTGCTGCTATGTTTTATGTAATGATGGCGACTCAACAAATCTATTTAAAAAAATAGATGCATTGTAACGTATTAGATGCAGGTTGTAGAGGCTCCCCCAGATCCTACACTTCATATAGGGTGTTTTATAAGTTTTGAGGCACGACAAAATTCGTTTATATGGACACACAGAACAATCTCCAACTATTATGTGTCTACATGAATTTCGAGTACTCGTGACGGCCTTTCAAATGATATATTATTGAATAACATCTGCTCTTATAATAATAAAAATATAAACATGAGAATGTGATGATAAATTTTT
>CAJNOP010000107.1:365001-473193 GCA_905250075.1 Rotaria sp. Silwood1
AAAAACTTCCCACGGTTGATCATAATATTTTTAAACTGTGAGACTGCTAGAAGAAAGAGCTGTCAACAATGTGTCTATGATAAAATTTTGAGAGTCATCGGAAGATATTTCGAAGAGATGTTCATATTGAACTTTTTGGATATTCAAGGGTCTACGATGATTCTTAGACAAAGAGCAATTGTTGGCAGCTTATTTCGAATAATCTCGCTCAAATCGAAGGTAAAGTAATGCATCTTGTAGCTCTCAGTGAGCTCTACAAAACTGTGTCATTAGATTGGCCAAAAGCGTTCAAATGTAAGGTAGAATGTATGATTCAGCTGCGCAAAATCAGGACAGTCAGTGTCAGCCTTCCACTGCTTCACGGATAAGTCAGAAACGATTAATATTTTGGATTTAGATGTTTCACAACATGAGCCTTCTTTTAACCCTTAAAAGCCGAAGTGGCTTCCGCTTATAAAAATGAGAATCTAATTAGAAAAACAGAGATTATGGACCCTCAGTATACTCGTACTACAGTTAAAAATAATTACCTTCTTCTTATTCTGGACCTACACAACCTCCTTTGGTAGGAATATCCATCCCTGTAAAAATTCGAAAAAATAGAAATTTCGATCTGAAACTTTGCCTTTAGATAGTTTTGATAATACTTAATATGCTCCGAAATTTTCACTTAGAACGGATGCTTTCTTGCTGAGATATTCGAAATCCAAAAACCAGCTAAATTTTGCTAAAAATTGCTAAAACCTTCAATATTCTGTATCTCGCGAAAGAAACAACAGTTGCTCCTGAAAATATTGAAACTTCCTAAACACTACTAGGGCTATGTATGAGCCAAGTTTCAGGTTAGAAATACATTGTTTTGATTCTTCTATGAGGCTGAATATCTCACCGAAGGAATTTTTTATTGATCACGGCACAGTCTGTCAGTAGATCGGTTAAAAGATTCTAGAACGCTGACATCGAATAGCTTGGTGATAAGCTTAAGAGTGTAACGTAAAATAAACTACACTGTATGTCGCATCTCCGGATAGATACAACTTTAGGGAAGAAAGGTGTTATTGAAAAAAGTCATTAGACCAAAAAGGTGTTTTGCTACGCCTGGCAGCCACCTGAATACTACATTTTGGTCTAGGTATGGCCTCAAAAGTCATATCAATCCAGAAAAATATTGGTTTTTGTCTACAACATTTTTATAAGACTTTGATTACAATTATTTAAATGTCCCTTGGAAGGGACATTCGGCTCTTAAGGATTAAGATATTGAAATCGAAAATGGATTATTTGCCTCGCGCGGCATTGTCGATGTTTTTTTATGTTAGCCATCCACCATCTTGGCTCTTTGCCACAAGTAATGCCTAAACTATTTTCCAGATATTTTTATATGGATCGATGCAGTTTTTCATGAGCTTTCTGAAAATAAAGTCAGAATTCTTGTATCAAATTATCTGGATAGACTTTTTTCAAAATACTGGATAAAAGTGAAATCTCAAAAACCGAAGTTCTCTTGTGCAAATTTGTTGGTGACCTGGTATATTTCGGCAATAAGGAGTCTTCTAAAGAGTTTTGCAGAGATTTATTTTCTCTATCTTATACGAACAGCCGCGCTTCAAACAATCGAATAGTTGCTGGAAAAATTGAAAATTACGGAGACTACCGAATTTTCGCGAAAAAAGTATACCTGGTCGAAGATGTTGTCAGTGTTCGAGTCATAAGTCTTCACAGACTCAATCAAAAGGTCTCATATCTTTACTATAAACGTTTCACACTAAGGGCTATCGAATGGCAATAGAAAATCAAAATGTAAAATTTTCGAGAGGAGCTGTCGGGTAGTGGTCTCGCGAATCCTCTCTTAAAAGTAACAACTTACCATTCTTAGGCAGTTAGTTATATAAGTTACTTATCTTCTTTCGAAAAAAATGTTGTTACTTCTCTTTATTGTGTTACTCTTCTGATAAGAAACGAAAATAAAAGAATTGATGCATCACTCATGAAAATGAGGCGTATAGATACTGCATCATTGCTTGTTCCTTATCAAAGCTTTATATTAGGATAAAATATTGTAACAGTTTAACCATTCAAACCTTCTTTAAAGTGAGGATAGGTAAGTATATAAATGATAAAGTTCGATCGTATTAGTGGTTTCTTCACTATCTATAGACTTTATGCTTTGCTAGCTGATGTAATTCTCTTCAGTGTGGGAGGTATTCTTTATGTGTGGAGGAAATATATTGTTTTAGGGAAGAGTGCTCTTCGTGTTACGCACCACAGTTGTATGTGAGGGTGTGGGCGTGAGTGAAACACATATGAACACCAACACCCGCATGTTTGATGATGATTTCCCTAGCGTAAAGAGTGTCCTTTCCAATGATGCATACGAAGTTAAATTAAGTCTTGGTATTTTTTAGAAAAATAGAGCTCTTTCTGGATGATACTGTAGAGTTTGGTCTTTCTTACTACTTGACCGTTTTTTGTAATAATAAAAAAGGTTTTACGAACCGTTTTTTTTTCTGTTAAGTTTCTAAGATTCGACGTATTTCGAACAAATAGCATAGAAAGATTTCAGTGTACATATAGGTTCTGAAGATTGTGGTTGATCTCCTTCCAAATGGAGCGTTCTCATAAAAGACTCTATTCCAAAATATTTCGATTTTCTTGCGCTTAATTAAAGAGTCAAGAGGTAATCTTAAAAAAATTGGTCCTAATGGATAGCGATAGAACTGTGTATATGCCATATTTTTGTGTATTTTTTGTTGCAGTTCGGATTGGGGTGTATGTGTGACTGTGTAAGAATGATACGAATGCATCCACAACCGTACCCATACCCAGGGCTGGCGGAACGTTTTAAAATCAGGTAAGGCTCAATGAAAGTTTGTTTGTTATCCTGAGCAAACCTGTTGCATATTACTTTGACAATAACTGAGCGAAGTTCAGGTGTTAAATCATTTCAAACTACTTAATTTTGTTGTCATCATACAAGATACTGAGGTACGTAAATTTGTTGGTTGCAAATGCAAGATTTCAAATATCTGTATCTGATAATTCATCAGAACAATCAAGAGATCTTAGTTGATTTTTGTGTTTACAAAATTTTTTCGAAAAAATATTAAGATCGAATAAACCTGATGTATCGGCATAAAGAGAAGCTTGAGTTGAAGGAAACTTTCCTGTGTTTTCATGTTGAGAATTCGTTGAAAGATTATTTAAATCCACTAAAGCAATCTCTTCCTTTGAAAGAGATAGTGTTTGACTTTATACTGCTTTATAAAATATTGAAAAATTGATCCATCGGATCGTTTTGACTAAATTTACTGATTGTAATCTAAAATATTGGCATCAATAATACTATGCTTGCAAGAAAGCACTTTCTGTGTATGATCAGCATTCATATAAACATGAAATGATATATTGATCAGGAAGAATGGTATCATAATCTTGCATCATCGCAACAGATTCATGATGTCGAATAAAATCAGTAAACACAATAGTCAAGAATTCAGATAAATGGGGCAATCGAATTTTTTAGATTATATTTACTTAATATTGTTGCCACAGTGTGAATTATGGGAGCTGTATTTCCACTTAATCAAATGAAGTGAATGATATAATATTATGAAAGAGAAGACAAATGCTTCCCAGGCAGACAAACAACTCAAAAAATTCATATAAACAGCCAAAAAAAAGTCGTAAAAACGATCGATTCTTCCACAACCCAAGCAGACAAACATTTTCAAAAACGCATTTAAGTGCACAAAAAAGGACTTAAAATCCATAAAAAGTGGACGTGTTTGGCTCACAATCGTGGTTCCCGACTGTCAGCGAAAAACGACCACTTTTTGCCCTTTTTGTGCGTTTAAACGCGTTTTCAGCAAAAAAACGGTGATAAACGCATGTAAACGCATAAGACAATCATAAAAAGTTGTCATCTTTTTCATACTCATAAATCACAACCATAATTACAATCACAATTTACGAAAAGGAAAAAGAGAACTACTTTTTATGTTCTTTTTATGCGTTTATACGAGTTTACAAGCGTGCTTTTGCTGAAAACGCGTTTAAACGCACAAAAAGGGCAAAAAGTGGTCGTTTTTCGTTGACAGTCGGAAACCGCGATTGTGAGCCAAACACGCCGACTTTTTATGGATTTTAAGTCTTTTTTTGTGCGCTTAAATGCG
This sequence comes from Rotaria sp. Silwood1, assembly GCA_905250075.1. Classification (NCBI taxonomy): domain Eukaryota; kingdom Metazoa; phylum Rotifera; class Eurotatoria; order Philodinida; family Philodinidae; genus Rotaria; species Rotaria sp. Silwood1. Next base: position 369,174 of record CAJNOP010000107.1, read on the forward strand.
TTTTTGAAAATGTTTGTCTGCTTGGGAAGCAACTTCTTTTTTCACCGCACTTTCTCTGATTCCAAAATAAATAAATGTGGAAACCTCGGATTTAAATCCGAGAGTTATGTGTACTTCAAAAAGTGAATGAGACAGATGAGTCACCCTAGAATGTGTGGACATCAAAATTGTCCTGGCAAACCCTTTCTGTAAACACTTAATTTCTATTGGCTATTGCTCAGCCAATACGATTTGGAGGCAAATACAGCTCAGATTTGAACTCTTCACCTTGATTTACCCTAAGAAACTCGTTTTTCCTATAACTTGATTTCTATTGGTCACTGCTCAACCAATGGAATTTCGAGGCGAATGGAACATAGATTCGAGTTCTCCATTCTAGAAAACCTCAAACTATCATCTCTGTGATGGGAAGAGAGAGCTCTAATTGTGGATCATATAGAGCGTGGACAAAAACAGAACCGAATTCCGATTAATTATCTTTGCAATAGGCGAGTTAGCTTTCTTGTTTCTTTATGTTTTATATACCATTTTGTAGCTCGTGAAATTCTCTATCGAATGGTATATAATAGTTGGGGTTTTATCTGACTATGATAGGAAAAGTTTTTTATGAAAACAGAGAAGGGTCTATCTTCTCATAGGGAAAAATGACTATTTTTGCAATAACTCAGCAATGGTTCGGTCAATCATTCTCATCTTCGAACTCGACCGAGATATTGTTAAGACTTAACTGTGTAGAAAATTTCATCGCGATCGGACTCTCCTTTCAAAAGTTATCGTGTTAACGGCCGGACGGGCAGACATACTGACCGATTCTAGAGTGTACTCACTTTTTGAGTACACAAAAATTCGGAATATGGATGTAAACGCTTAAAAAGTCGACTTTTAGGGTGTCTATTCAAGTGCTCAGAGAAGTGGTTGTGAAAAATTTCTTATGATTACACTTAAAATTTATCCTTTCTATATATTTTCACTACTAATTTCTTCAATACGCGTTTAAACGCCAAAAATACGAACTTTTTGGACATTAACACGCATTTTCTGAAACTGTTGTCTATCTGGATTGAATGCAAATATTTTATCATTTGGGTAAACGATTTCACGGTTGATCTATTTTACAGGCCACTCTGTGTGAGTAAATAAACGATGCCACTAAGAACCATGGCGACAAAGATAGCAAATTTTATTGCTACCTTAATTTTTCAGTTTTCCATGTCTCAGTTCATACATAAGAATGTAAAAAGTTTCAATTTCCGCACTAAAATAAGTTTTACGTAGCAAAACGATGCTAGAGTCGAGTGTGAACAAACTCTAGAGCCGTAACTCCTATCAGGCTCAGCTTAATAGTGTCGAAGTCAGGTAAGACTCAAAGCTTTCAACCCTACAGCATGATTACGTTATTTTTAATAGTTTTATGTAGTTTGCTGTATTTAAGTAGAACATTGGAAGTTTCTTATTTTAACACAGTAGGATAGAGCATCGACTACTCTATCGAATCATATAATTTGCATTCTATTTTCTCTGGCCCTACATAGAGGTGTTAGCCGGCCCTTTTTTCGGTGGCGGCGGCGCGTTAAGTTCGCCGAGACAACCGTTTTCGGCGGCGGCGGCGAAATTCTTCGTAGATCATTTCCAAGTCTTCTCGTGGGCCCCTACTAGTGAGGCAAATATTAGATTTTCGTTCTCTCAAAAATATAACGCTGTATACATCTTGCAACGTGGATCGCTTATTCTCTAAAACAATTCTTCACTATAATTCAGTTTATTTTCATCAAGTATGTAAGTTCAGTATCTAAGGTACAATAAGTTAAAGAAAAATAACAACAACACAGGATATAAGCAGAAAGAACAATAATATCGTTTAAATCTACTTGAACATAAAGTAGTTATCGTGAATAAATTGTATTATCCCTACAGTCTCCGGTGTAAACTGGGTTCGTTTCGCAGATAATATTAAACCAGCAGTCGAAAATACCTCTTCAGATGGTGTCGAAGTAGCTGGAACAGTCAGAACTATTCGAGCGAGTTGTGCCAAGTGTGGATACGAATTTTTTGCATTCTTCCACCATAATAGAATATCGTCACATACAACGTTGACTTGTAAGTAGGCCTTGATTTCACTCGTTAATTCACAATATTGGACAGTTGACTCGCTGTGCAATTCAAAGAGATTTGTTTTTAACTTCTTTAAATCAATGGTTTGTTTGTTAAGGGATTCGACTGAAAGTCGACGTTTATAAGCATTATATGTTGATGATACACAAGCATTGGGCGACGCTAAAGTAGAAGAATCATTTGTCATCACCTTTTTGTTAGAAGACACTGTTAAAACTTGATTATTATTCAATTTGAATCGTCCAATCATCGACTGAAGCAACTTCTCGTTGGACTTTCCAATAGTTTGGAGATAACTATCGATATCAATTTTCGAGAGAGACGAATCTAATACGAAAGCTGTACACGTTCGTTCAGAAACGGGTAATCGTTTGTTGATATTTTCTTGAACGAGCATCTTTAACTTGAGCATGAACTCATTGTCACCATCATCGGGTTGCGATATCCGTTCGATCTGTTTCCGAAGAAGAAGATAAAGACATAGCATTGGATATGCTTTTGAGGCAGACAAAATTTTTGTAGCACTCTCGAACGCCGAGAGATAGATTACGAAAACTTTGAGCAATTCCAACTCATCGAACGATGGAAGCATAGCGGCACTATTCATTCGGATGAAAATAGTTTCAGTTGCGTCGATATTAGGCAAGAATGATCGATGCATGATAAGAATCGTATTCCAACGTGTGAGTACTCGTTTTTTCAATGTGTAAAATTGTTTTGCTTCAATCGAACAATTTATTAGATGTTCTTCACATGCGATCGTTGTTGTCCGAGGCAATGCGATCGATGTATTGTCATCGTCTTCTTCATCAAGTTCAATCGGCGACGATATATCAGCCTCCAATAATTCAGATACTGTAAGAATGTCTTCAATTATAGCAGCATTTGAGTCATTGCTCGATGATAAAAATGCATCACGTAGTTCATTTTCACGATATCTCAGTTTGAAGATGATTGCTTCAACTTTATCCAGCAATTTTGATAGTCCATCGATCTTGGGAATAACATCGACCATAAGTAAATTGTGTAGACCGTGGGCAGCACACGATAAATGCATAATATGTGCGAGACGCCAAGCTTTTTGTACGTTCGAACCTTTATCTGATACAATAATAATTTTCCCACTATTCAAGCCGAAATCGTCGCAGACTTTGATCAAACGTTGCTTAATCGCTTCAGCCGTATGCGGATGATCGAATGGTTCATTTCGAAGAGTATAAGAATGTGAAATAAATAATGAATCAACGAAGTGAAGAGTGAAGCAAATATAAGAGCGATGCCTATATGAGATAAGTATTTGTTCAAGTGCTTTACTAATGTGTTAAGTCAAAAACTTGCACAAAATACAGTTCTTTCCCTCATAAATATTTCCAGAGAAGAAAGTCGAAAAACTTTGATTTATTTAAAACATTGTATATAAATAACAACTATGTTAGTCTTTAAAGTCAAGCCTACTAGAGATTTTTTAGAAATACTTGTTTTTTTTTATCATCCTTCATTATGGAAATAAAATAAAGAAAGCATTTTTTTCGACATGCAGTTTCTATTTTTATTTAATAAAATAATATTGAACCACGTCGTCCACGTTGTTGTCTCGGATTTTTTCGATCGGATGTTTGTGAAAGTGTCGATGCAGCAGCACGAATAATTGCTGGAGAAGATTTTCGTCCTTGATTGAATGCCATATAAATAAATGGATTGAGACCACTTTGAAGAAAACATATTGTTTGTAAAACTCCATCAAGCCATGATGGTTTATGAAAACAATTATTAAAATAAATTTCAATTAATGTAATAAGCATATAGGGTGTCCAACAAACAACAAATACAACAATAATTGTCATAGCTAATTTAACTGTTTTAATTTTTGTTGGAGATGTTAAAAATGTTGATGATAATACTGTTGTTTGACCATTTATATTTTGTGTCCAGATTTTTTTTGATGTATAAACAATACGTATGATTTTTATGTACCATACAATCATACAAATAGCAGGTAACACAAGAACATATGTTGCAAATGTTGTAAAATAAATACGACGTTGCCATTCAGCTGTATAACCCGTACTTGCACAACGATATTTGGTTAAACTTCCGTTAAGAAGACTTTGTTGGAATATAAATAATTGTGGTGTAGCAACTATACATGAACTTAACCAACATAGAATTATAATAAAACGAATACGGGCAGAATATTGACATGTTCGAAATGGACAACAAACTGCTACATATCTAAATAAGAATCCATTAACAAATATTTGACAAAAGAAAATTCGTATTGTCAACGAGTTTACTTGACATTTTTATATGTAATAAACAATTATGTATATACATGTTATTGTCGTCTTACATATTTTTTTATTTGACATGTCGCTGTTTCTAACAACATAGATGATTTCTCTTGTTTTCTAATTGAAACATATTTTTTTTTAAATCGCACAATCTAGAATTCTCTATGGATTTTTCAATTCAAATTTCATGCAATTCGAATGTACCGAGCCTAAGGATGGTACTTGAAGAGAAATTTACAAAAAAGGTGTTTTTTTTCATCAGTTTACTTTAATTTAATATGAACTACACATCACATATCAAAATGAATGAGTTTCCGAGAAAAAACATGTTTATGTCGGCCGAATAACTGTAATTGTTATGATATAATAGACATTTTTAAAAAAATGGGAAGTAATGATCAAACGGAAATTATCAGTTCCGTGACGTCCATAAGAAATAATTCTTTCATCTAAATCGGTTCTTTTCTTTGTTGTTACTGAATAAAATTGTTCACATTCTTAAGCTATGTCTATATAACATTTTTCGCCATTGATTTCTTTTTTGTTTAAATTATTGCGATTGTTGCCTTGAAAAGAAAAAGATAAAACATTACTTTCACTATAAAGAATCAAAATTTACATAAGCTTATAGAAAAATATTGAATTATCTCAAGTTTCTATGTCATTAATCGAATAGGATATTTGGTACTTACTGATTTTTGAATCACTTTGTTTAACTGAATCATCAGAATAAATAGACGTTTATGAAACAATTTATGATGAGAGTAAATTTTATCATATTAACTAAGTATTTAAAAATCGATGAGAACTAAGTTTCAAAGAACCAAATATTAAGCATTACAATACTTCTGTATTGAAGAATAAATAATATAAATATTTCAATAGAATTTCTTTCTGTTTATCTACTCTGAATCTAGTAGAATAAGATAAGTCTATTTGCATTTGTTTCAATGACGCTAGCATAATTATTGGAATATACTTTAACGAATGAATTAATACAACAGAGAACTAATTCGAACATATCGCAACAAAAGCTTAATCTTTTATTACCCAAGGCAATTTTAGAGGAGTCAGATAAAGCAACCCAAGCGATTAGATCAAAGATATTTTTCTGATCTTATTATAATATGGACACATAACAGTTTTGTTTTTTAATTTTAATGTGTTTCAGTTATCACATTACGATTGATAATCATATATCAAATGTTAATCAAACAGCTGTTCAGTAGAGTAAAATATTTAAAAACTTTACCGATCATAAGTCATGGCAACATTTATAAATGTCGTTGATGCAAGTGTCACAACTTGAATATACAATATTAATTTGCATGCAATATTTCCCAATATCCATTCTTGATCATAGATAAGAAGAAATAATTCTGATGTCATTGTGCAAAAACATATAGTTAAATCTCCGATGGCTAAATTTAATATAAATAACTGTAAACGAGTACGATGATGATGAAAAAATAATTTAAATATAATATAAATATTTCCAATTAAAGTGATACACATAATACAAGTTAAAACAAATATACGAATAAATTTATCTGTTGACCATTGATAATAAGACATTATTGAATGTGATAATATATCAAACAAGTTTTACTAAAAGAAGCAAACTGACTTATTATATTGATTTGTTTTTTTTCTTTTCTTTTCTAGTGAGCCGCTTGCTATATTTTTTTCTTCTGTCTCAAAATACTTTTTTGAATCAATAAAAAAAAAGGAAACACATAAGATTTTTCTTCTTATAATGTCAATGTTAGAACAATGTTTAGTCTCCGTTGTCACTTAGTATCTTCAAGAGACAGATCAAAAGAGAGAAATAAATTAAATTTCGTTGTATTTGAACCAAAACTTTAACTTTTATTATATATGATGAGGATAGATATAATCTTGTTAAAGATAATTAAATCATTAGTACTTTTTGCGTCTGTCTGAGAACACAGTATCAATCAACAGAAGAAAAAAAAAGAAAGAAATGAAAACATACCATTGAGTTTTCTAATAAAAATAATCACAGGAGATTGTATTGAATCAACTGTAAAGAGAATACGATGGAAAGATAGCAAATTCGGCTTGTCAACTAGACAGGCAGATAATACAAACGATAGACAAGTAGTTGGACATAGTTTCTTTTTTAGGTTAATGCTTATAAACAAATACTTATGTTTTTAGATACGAAGACTCTAGAAACAAGATAGACAAGCGAATGCTTAATTAATACAACAATTGATGACAGAGTGTAGAAAAAAAAAAGAAAACTCGATGATTTATTCTTCTTAAGTTCCACTTCGTTGGTATCATAAGTCGGCTTCTGAACAGTAAAGAAATTGTAAGAAAAAGCTTATCTACTTAGTATTCATGCACTACTCCAACTGACATATCATAATATTCAGAAAAAAAGTTTTAGTTATTAAGTTGTCAAAATGTCATTCGAAAACAAGATCATTCACAAGACAGGCCATAAGATATGTGCTAATTGGTTCCCTACATTACCATTTATTGCTTTTACGTGCCGTATAAATTGATAATAAATTGTTTCATTCATTCGATATGTCTGATCGCATATCATAATGTTTTAAATAATATGGAATATTAGTTTGAATTTGTTTAATATAAATAATATCTCCAATGAATAGTATCAATGGTATTATAGTAAACATAAATATTGTAATTAAAAATGGAAAAAGATTTTGATTGAATTGATTTCTGGGTTGAGTGATATTTCTTTCATTAATAATGTATACATATTTATTCTTATTCTTATTATTTTCCAAATGATCATATTTCGAAAGTTTCAGATTTAAATAACAAGATACATTCAATGGCTTAATTTGTAAAATAAAAGAACATTTTGGTCCAATAGGTAATAATTGAAATGAACAATAGTTATTTTTATAAATATTGTTATAAATAGTTATTATTAAAGATTTGTTCCAATCGGTATTCTATATATAGATTAATATTTACGGTCAGGTTTTGTTCATTCTCAAAGAAATTTTAGGTTCTCAATAATGACATATATACAATCAGACTAGACTTTGCTCAAATCTGACTTTTGCTAGAATCTTATTTCACTCTGAAGTTCTCTATATGAAGATTCATGATAAAAATTGAGTTTCCAAATAAATTAAATTCTTTCAAATAAATAATGTAATCTTGCTCTCACATCAATTGTTAGACTTGATTGTTGTTGGAATACAATGAATTCTTGATTATTGTTATTATTAATAACATGCGAAGTAACAAATGCTGATTGATTTATTCTTTCTGCAAATACTGATATATGATTATATTTAATTATTATTGCACATTTATTTAATTGAGATTGAAATGGAACTAATGATATATCTATATTGAATTCAGCATGATAAAAAATTTCATTTGAACAAATAAATAAGGGAGAATATACATTCAGAAATGAACAATTCATATAGAGTAATTGACGTATAAGATCATGATGATCATTACGTAATGAAAATATATATTTAGGAATAGAATGTATTTCATGCATAATACAAATAACTATAAAAGGAATTATCAAAGACATTATTTAGATAAATATAATAAAGCGCCATTCAATCAAAGTGAACAAATACAACTGAATTGCTTATCTATACAGGATAAGTATTAGAAACTAGTGTATTCTCTGTTTTATCATATATGATAGATTGATATCTATTAGTCATATATATGCATTGTTTTGATTCTCTGCACATTGTTTATCTACATAATATAGATTATATTATAGTATGATTTATCTATGAGCATTGATACTGTATAAATTGAAGTAGAGTGATGTTTATTTATACTTCTGCCAACTTAATTTTTGTTTGTACATTCAAGTTTGTCTATCATATGTATTGTATATTATGTAAACATTATACTATACACTAATACATTTCAGCTATGAGTTTTTATGTTATGCTTTCTTTCGTGTATTGTAACATATAAAGCCCAAGTGTTGGCAGTCATCAGAGTAAGAAGAGACCAAGTACTAGTAGATTTACACAACAGCAGAAGAAAAATTGTAAATCAATCTTTACTAAGATGCAAATGATGTAGTAAGTTTGAAACTTGTCAGCATCTGATAAGACTATGCCAGTAGCTAATATATTTGAACTGAATTGTTCTATCTTAGAACTAATACAACAGACACTACACAATTTATATAATCATAGTAGTATGTGTTACATCAAACATAAATTACTATTTATTAGGTGAATGAACTCGATATTTATTTTAAGCATGAAATGGAGATGAAATATGGTGAACAAGAGACAATAGGAGAAGAATGAGAGCCATGATATTATTATGTGTAGTCTATTTACATAGTTCACCTAGTTTCATTTATCTTTACGTAGATAGAAACATCTGTATGCGTAAGGTATGAATTTCAAGTTCTTACTTCATCTTGTATGTTCACATGTGATAATAGATTATAGCTTTTCTTCATAGTATTACACAGGAACATAGTATGAGCGCATACTCAACTCGAATTTTCAGCTGATTGTCCTGCAATTGTGCTGCATTACATTTCCTTAAATTTCTTTATCATTGCTCTTCACATGTCTCTTTATCCAAGTATACTATTTATGGAGAAATAATGAATGACTAAAAAAAACAAGTATGAAAAATAACCTTTCTTGAAGATAATTTCAATTAAGAAAGGTTAATGGACTTATCAGAAACTGTACTTTATCCTCTAGGTTAGGTTCTGATACGTAAAAAGCATTACATATCTTAGAGTCTATTGACATGATATTGATATTACTTAGACAGCTGTTTTCTAGCGAGAGTTGATTTTTTTTTCTTTCTGCATGTAGGTTGTACAGTATATTGTCTGCGTCGTGCAAATCGCTTGAAAAAAAAGTCGTTTAACCACGGTTTTTCTGCTTGGATTTTTTTAACTGATAGAAAAATGTTAGACTTCAGCCGAAATCGCGCCCTCATCCGAATGGAAACATATTCAAGATTTTCTGAAGCCAAAAAACATTAATTTAATAGATAAATTATGAAAAACTTGATAACAAAGAAACAAATTATTCGAACCGTCAATTTTGATGAAAAATGGACGACATGAAAGGCTAGAATCTAATCAATAGAAAGTATTTATGTACTTTCGTTTTCTTTCATATAGTAATGATCTTACAATAACTGATAGAAAAAAGAAATCTATTCATTATATATATTCATTGTAGCAATTTATAATATACACATATAATTCATTGTAAGCTGTAGCCTATTTATTTAACAAAAAGAATGCCTTAGTTTATTTTAGTGTTTTTTAATATTCAAGTTTGCTTTTTCACAAGTGTTAAAATAATAACAATTAATGATTGTATAAAAATATGCCCACTTGAAACAAATATAAACCATGCTGGCGGATGAAAATCGTGCTGATCTTTTCGCATAAAATATAAAAGAAGAAAGTGTATAGAAAGCCAAATTAATACGATAATAAATGGTAATACAATAACTGCTGATTTGGTTTGAAATAATCCATATATAGTACAACCACATGCAATTAAAACAGAGATTATTGTTAAACCATGTAAAACTCGACGCGATATTCCACTTGAACCAACTTCTCCAGTCGATACCTCTTTACCAGTATAAAAACTATTTTCTGTAATCGGTCCAGTTAGAGGTATTTTTTCGCCATTCATTATGTTTTTTTTTTGTTGTGTCTTTTTATAAGAAGATGATAATAATGATATGAATCACTATATTGTGGAACAATTAAGTAAACTACACTAATTAGTACAAGAAATATTGCAATTGAGGTCTATCTAAAGTATGAGGAAATCAATGCATTGTTCCTTAAAATATATTAGCGGCTTTACAAAAATATTAAAAAGTATTTTTACTGAGTACTTTTAAAACTTGATCTCAGAATATGTAGATGTAACATGTTTTGAAAGTATAGACTGTGTTCTAAGATTAAATTGAATATCAATACCAAAACTGTTTAAAATAAAACCAAAATTAATAAATATAACATTAAAGATGAATAAAACAAATTCATTCTTATTGACAGAAACATTTAACTTTGCCAGTGCTGAGGTTATTCTTTTTTTTTCTGTTTATCTTTTATTTGTTACTCATAAAATCTAACTAGTTTCTTTTTCTTATCTTGCTTTTATGTAATCTATGAGTTAATGACATAAACTATGATGACATGAAAAAATTTGCATTGACTATTTTTAACAATGAATACTTGAAAAATATCACCAATGATGTCTTTTATCTATGTCAGCTATTGCAAACAAATGGTTTTCTACTTCTTAAAAATAGACCGTCATTATATTTTTTAAAAACGCTTAGAGTCTATTATTTATTAGTATTTAATATATTAATTCTACAGTTATGAACTTGTTCAATATAGATACTTTCTACATGTTGTACAATACGCTACATTGATCAATTTGCAGAAGTGCGACATCTATATTCGAATAACACATAAATTTCATTATCGAATAATATTTTTATTATATATTCATTCGTCTATAACCAATATAAATTAAACTTAAAATAAGTCGTTACTAATATTTCATTAGTAGATTTCATCTATTCAGTCATTAATAAGTTACAGCTGGCAATGACGAATCACAGCTAGCTCGCTAGTGTCATGATGAATATTGCAAAAATTTTTTTTTTGTTGTTCTGTATTACTTTTTTTTTTGTTTTAGAAAAAAAAGGCATTGTCATGCTAAACGGTCACTCGCAGATAGACACAAGTGAGATCGACGAACTTGATGGATTTCTTTCGATGAATGATTTAAATGAATATGATATGGGAAAATATACAATGAAACTTCTATCAGGTTCCGATCGTGTTTATCACTTAAAAACTGATCGAGCTGCTCGTCTTATCGATACAATGAATATGTATCGAAAACAAGAGCTATTTTGTGATGTTAGTTTATGTGTAAAAGGTCAACGACATTTAGCACATAAAATTGTTTTAGCATCGGCATCGTCTTATTTTGCTTCAATGTTTGGTCAATCTGGTCACGTTGAAGCACATACAACAGAAGATATTGATTTAACTAAATTAGTGCCTTGTCCTTATGCGATGAATATTATATTAGATTTTCTTTATACTTCACAAGTACAGCTCAATGATAAAAGTGTAGGTGATATTAATTTAATTATTAATCACAAGAACATATAGAAAACTGATTTTTCTATTTAAACTATAAAAATAAAATCTTAAATTAATTTCTATTACGAATTTTTAAATAGAAAAAAGATCATTATTATTCCCTACTAGTTCTTTTAATTTTCAATATTTTCTTTCATTAACATTATAGTTATACGTAAATATTATCGATATTTATGTATTTTTGATCTTAAACACATGCTTTCAACTAAGCTGAATTGTTATTAAGAATACTTCCTTATTGTTACATGAGTTACCTTGTTTTTTTTCTATGAAACAAATTAGTATTATCATCTGATTTTATTCTAAATATATTATTTTGTTTACAAGTTTTGTTTTTTTACAAAGGAATAATATTTACAATGATCTATATATATTTTTTTTTCATTAGGTTATGCCGGTGTTAACATGTTCAATTCCATTATTACTTGATGATTTAATTGAATTATGTGTTGCTTATCTTCGAGATCAATTACATGCGTCTAATTGTGTTGGATTATTATTATATGGTAAACAATATCAATGTCTTCCATTAATTGATGCTGCTCAACATTATATACATGAACATTTTGAAGATGTTGTACGACATGAAGAATTTCTTTCACTTAATTTTCCTGATTTATGTTCATTGATTAAAGATGATAAACTTAAAGTTAAATGTGAATCAATTATCTATAATGTAAGTATAGGAATTTATTTTCTTTATTGATAATTATAAATTGTTATTATTTAGGCAGCTATGCAATGGGTTCGTCATGATCCATTAAATCGACGTGCTGAACTTGTAGAAATTTTACCATGTATTCGTCTTCAATTTCTTGATCCATCTTTTCTTAAAGGTGTTATTAATTGTGATGAATTTGCACCACCAGATATGCAACGTTGTCGAGATTATCTAGCAAATGCATATGAAAATTTAACATCGCATCGTTATTGTCGTTTACCACCACATCGTGCACCAATTAAACCACTTGTTATTTGTATGTTTTATATTTTATTTTCTTGTTTTGTTTTTGTTCATTAATGAAGTATTTAGATTGTGCTGGTGGTTATTTTAATAAATCAATCAATACAATGGAATGTTATTTTTTAGAAACACAAAAATGGAAACGATGTGCAGATTTACAAGTATCTAGAAGTGGAGTTGGAGTTGTTTCAGTTCATATGCGTGTTTATGTTATTGGTGGAAAATGTAATACAAGGTAAATATTTTTATTCTATTGATTAAGAATAATAGTTGAATACTACTTCAATTTCTTTTATGAGATCATGACTTTCTATTTTCAAGAAGTTTAATGAAATAACTATGTGAAATAAACGTAGAAAATTCAATTTAATATGAAAAGAATATATAAATAAAATGTATATTGTTTTTTTGCTTTGGTCTGAGTCGGAAAACTCATCTTATTACTGTTAACTATTTGTAAACGTTTCATTGAGTTAATTGAATATTGGTATTAATGACTAGTTCAATTAAGAAAACAAGATGGATGAAATTGGCATAATAGTGCAAATATGAATGTGGGTTAGATTCTTTTCTTCACCATAACAAATACTTAAGTATATCCACATATCCACACCCTGGTATCATCCAGTAAATAATGATGCTCAGAAATTTTAACGTTTTTAGAAACTCGAATTTACTATACCTTCATTTGTTGAAAAAATTCATCAAATCTAAATTGTATACTGTGTTATTTTCAATCATTTTTTTTTTCTATTTATTTATAGAAATGAAAATCGAGATTGTCGTGATGTTGAACGTTACGACCCATTTGTTAATAAATGGACAACAGTTGCTCCAATGATTTATGGTCGAAATCGTCTTGGTGTTGGTACAATTGATCATTGTATTTATGCAGTTGGTGGTTCATGTGGTCAACAATTATATGCAAGTGTTGAACGATATTCAACATCATCAGATTCAGAAACTTGGGTTGAAGTTGCTTCTATGCATATACCACGTATTGGCTTAGCGGTTTGCACACACAGTCGATTATTATATGCAATTGGAGGTTTTGATGGACATCGACGATTAGCTGATGTTGAATCTTATAATCCTGATACGAATACATGGAAACGTGAAAAACCATTATTAGTTGGTCGATCTGGTGCGGCAGCTGCTCCTCTTGCTGAATGTATATATGTTGTTGGTGGTTATGCATCTGATAGTGTTGAAGGACCAATGCAACTTGATACTGTTGAACGATATGATACATTAACACAACAATGGTCATTTGTACGACCATTAAATTGTCGTCGATCAGCACTTAGTTGTGTTACACTTGATAAACGTCTTTTTGCTTTAGGTGGTTATGATGGAAAGCGTTTTTCATCTGTTGTTGAAGTTTATGATCCTGAAAAAGATGAATGGACATTTGGAACACCATTAACAAGAGAACGCAGTGGGCATGGTAGTGCACTTACAGTTGAACCAACATTAGAAGATGATGAATAATAAAAAACCACAAACAATAATAAATATACATATATATATATAGATAGATAGATATATAATGTTTTAGTCTGTAAATAAATCTGCAAATGAATGTGTATTTCTATTTTTATTTTATAAGACATGTTTGTCATTTGTTATTTATTTAAGACAACCCTTTTAATTTATATTTCAATTATAAATATGATTTATTAAATGAATCGCTAAATCCGGTGTTCTTTTTTTGTTCCTTCAAGTTTTTTTTTAATTGTAAATACATTTAGAATGATATGACAAAAATTATTTATTAGGATGGAAAAAAAATTTAGTATGTTGAAAACAACATTTTAGATATAAAAATATTTTTCTAAATCTATCTATGTTATAATATCTAGTCCAGTGAATTGAATACCATCATAATGAGATAAGCATAAATAAACATTGATGACAGATTTTCAATCTAGCATTGTATTTACTACAAAAAAAGGTTTTACATATACATCAAGAATATCTTGGTGATCCTTATTGCTTTGATTTTATAGCGGTGGTATTGATAATAAATTCATAATTCAAAATCATTTTTCTAATCCAGCAAAAATTTGTCTTGAGGGACATTAAGACCCTCCCTCCTATAAAATCAACTTTGTCCTTCTCGCTACTTATTCATCTGAAATATTTTACTATCATATAATAATTCTTTCACCTATTATTACATTCCTTCATAAATTCCTAATCAAACACATAAGCAGAACTATTTGTTTTAGTTGCGATGATTTTCAAAACAAAGTTTGATTCAACACCCAGAACTCTTGTGCCTATGGTTACGTCTGGCACTAATCTTTAATTATCATCATTTTATCTTACACACCATATACCAATATAATATATATATCGATTCAGCACCCTCTTTCACAATAGTACACCTTGTTATGTTGGTCGATTATTTAAACAGACAGAATCATCATTCATTGGTTTCACACATGAAAAAATTCAAATAAATTTTACTGATAAAACAATTTGTTGAGTTTTGTATAAATCGCAGTTTAATTTTACGAATTAACTAATTTTTTTATGAAATAATAGAAAAGAATAATAAAAACAAAAGTCAAAACTATCCGTTTACTCATTCTTCTCAAATTAATCAACCACTGAACACCTAACATAGTCTTTTGAATTCCACGTGACGAATATTGTCGTCTATTTCTCATCAATGTTAAATTCATATTTTGCTTAAACCATTGATTAGTTGTATAATACCAAAAATCAAATTCATGTTTTAATTGCTTATAATAAAACGTACTTGTAAAATATTTATAACAAGAACCAATCATGACTATGAATAAACTTATTCCAGCAAAAATTCTAAATAATAATAATGGTAAATTTTTATTACATTGAATATTATATTTATAACAATTCCATGCTTTTTGACGATTTTCTTCATTTTTAAAATCAATTATTATCATATTAGTCTTTAAATCATCTTCTGTTTGATCATGTGTCAAAATTCCTTTCATATGTTTTCGTTTAATTCCAGCTTGTTCAGCCATAAAACCATTAATAAAAACATCATCACGAAAAAATATTGGTATTGTTGTATTAAATATAGCTTTGATTAATAAATTCGATATTATATTTGATGGATATAAAACTGCAGCACCCCATAAATAATCTGGTACAATATTAATAGGAAAATTTTCTTTTGATACTCCACCAATACCTTTACGTTGAATTTTTCCAGATTTTTCGAACCAACCTTCGATTGTGTCATTATTAGAAACTTGATTCATGTACAAAATTAATTTATCAACATGGATAAGTACATCATCATCAACATAAAAAAGATAATCACTGTTTTTGGAACAATGTTGATCATACCAAACTAAAACACTCGTGGTTTTTAATGTTAAATTATAATAACTTTCAAGAAAATTAAACTGTAATAAATCATGATATTTTTCATCTTCCTCAATAATTTCTTTTTGCATAGCAGAATCTTGTGGATATCCAATAGCATATAAAACAGGTACATTAAAATGTTCAATAATTTCTTGTGCCCATGTAGAACGTGTAAAATTTCGTCGTTGAAAACTTCCTGATTTAACAATAATAAAAAATTTAGTTTTTTCATTCTGACAAGCTTGATTTTTATTAATAATTAAAGGTTGTTTAACTAATTGTAATTGTTCTTGTGTATGAATTTTTCCAAAACAATCTTTACACGTACTGCGTGTAGTTAATTTCGCACTGATGCAATAAAAAACATGAATGAAAACGAATATGTTCTTCATCTGAAACAAATACGTTATAATTAGAGCTGTCCCAGTGTTACTAGGATTAGAAAAAGATCAACGACTCAGGAAGTAAAGCTGATGATAACAATTTAGAACGAGAAGGTAACTAATATTGTGAGTATTCATGAGTCAAGCAGATAGGAGCGTCACAAGGCCACCAGCATTGGTGGAAGATCGATGATGACTCAGGAAGTCAATTGGAAAACTTTTGCTAAAGTTAACTAAATTTGTATTTGATGGAGAGGAGTTCAAGCGTTTCCAGGATTTATGAACAAAACGGCAATAAAGTACTGAAACTGTGCTGGGGAAAGACGATCATCTTTCAAGATTAAAAGAGTTGTACTCACGATCTTTCTCTCTCTCTCTGCTTTGGACATCCCTAAAAATAGATAAATTGTTATGTAGCTGTGCCGAAGTAAAACGAAAAATTCCCGATATTCGAAGGATGAAAATACTCTTTTGACTCCTATTTCACATTGAATAATTTTGTTATGATTTGTAAAGCGATGTGGCGATAATTTTTGTTTAGTTGTTGCATACTAAAAATGTACTCACTCCATAGCGATACATAAGTGACATATAAAATAATGTAATCTAATGTTATGTAGGAATACGCATCCTTCAACGTGTATGTACATAAATATACATATGTGTGTGATTCACTCAAGTGTATCTTTTGTCAACCTTAATGATAAAAAATATGAAACGCTTTTTCTTTATTGATCATTTGCTTTTCGTTCTTTTTCGTTCTTGTGGTCCAAGAAATAAAATAAATTATAAATAAAGTAAAGAGAAAGATAAATGTAAAAATATGAAAGTTTATTTGTTGTATTGTTCTTTGATAGCATTAATCTATCAAATGAATATCTATATCAGAGGTCATCATGATGAAATTTAATCCTATAGTGAAAGAGGTAGGGTTTTGAGAATTGCAGCTGATGCGAAACTTTTTAAAGTTTCGCGTCGTACATGAGATTCCTTTTGAATCTTCGTATCGCTCGATGTTTTGTGGAATTTATGTATATTTTCTGAGAAAATAGTAAGTGTAAGTTGTAAATCAAAGTTTTACAACTCGCGCATAATAGGTGTTTGAAGTTTAGGCCAACCAACATCAGACTCCTCTTCGAAATTGGAATGGCTGGAATATGTTTGTGAATGCATTAAATAGTGCTGTGTTTGATTGTTGCTCAAATAAAAATTTATATGCAATGCTTCTAATAATAACAATGGTAAATCAAGAAAAATACAGAAATAAATAAGACAGATCTTTACTCTAGTGATCGATTATCTTGGAAAACAACTATAGTCCAAGAGAGATTTATCACTTTACCTATTTTGTATCAGTTTAATTGGGCTAAAAAAAACATATTGAGTTCCACATTTCGATACCAAAGATCCTGCGCTAACAAGCTCTTTGTTTTTAATATAGGTGAGTTAATTCTTTTGTGAATATTCTTTGGCCGAGATCTAATGTATAATGTTTATTTTATTTTATTTCAATGTGTTAAATCTTTAGTAAAAATCAATTTATCCTATACAACTTTTCTGATCATTAGAGCAAACAAAAAGATAAATATGATAATATTTCTTTACTCAACATAACACAATTTTAAGTAGAATAACATGTCTTCGATCAAGTGAGAGTAATGTCAATATTTCTACTAAATATTACTTTCATACTTGATAAAAAACCAAAACATGACAATTATATTCAATTAAATATAGACTAAACTAGTCATATTGGATGTCAAGAGGTAATTATGACTTTATGCATCTATATCAGAATAGCAAACATCTATTGAATTTCTCTCGTATCGAAATACGTAAAGCAAAGTATAATTGTTTTTATTGCATTTTATAGATCATGGTTTCTGATCTTTATTTAATTTTAAAAAAATGATATTATATATCAAACACATAATTTATCTTAGTTTCAATACAAAAAAAAAATTACTTGATCAAAATAAAAATACATACATAAAAAATATTTTTTTCTATGAATCCTCCGAATCATATATTTCGAATGGATCGATCCAATTTTTTGGCATGGTACAGCCATATTTACTCCATTGAGATTTTTGAAATTCATTAAGATGATTGTTTATCTCATTATGATCATTATCATTGTGTGTAGAAGTAGACCAATTAGTCGAAGATTTACAATGAATATATTGACTAGTATAATGTTGGCTGTTTACGACTACATTAGCTGCTGTTAAATGAATCATAAAATTGACTAAATTCGATTGATAAGACAAAGGAACTACAGACTAAAAAAAAGTTTTTTTGAATAGCAAAAAATGACTTTTGTAGTAAGAGTTTACTTTGTTGTTTTGCTCAATTTTCAACTTCGCCATTAAATTGTAGAGCTATTCGTAGAAAAATCTGAAAAAAAAATTCACCAAATAATAAAAAACATACTTTACATTGAGTATTTATTTGAGAAGAAATCACCAGTGAAATATACCCGATTATTGTAAACATGATGTCATACAGAAAACAACATATTTCAAGTAGGGTCACATTGGAAAGAAAATAATAAACGAAGTAAATTATAGTATAGGATGAAAAAGTATCTAAACATAAAATAGGAGGATGGAATTATTTCTGAGTCATTATATAAAGAAAAACGAACAGTTGACCTTCACTCGAAAAATACCTCTCTCGTTCGTAACACATTTCTTAGACGTGTGATAACAAATCGATGAAATAATCCAGCTAGGTGACGTCATTTTCATGATTGATGTGTAGCAAATTCAAACACCAATGAAATACAAGACATACACCACCTACGAAAATGTGATTCACATTTCGTCTTTCGTCATTCCTTTTTCGTACCCAAAAAACCAAGAATCCTATCAAGTATCTCTTTTACGAAAGAACGAACTTAGCAAGAAAAGCCTTAGATACACCCTAGCATTATCTTACCACATTTAAAGCTCGCACCAATCATAAAATAAAAAGAATGTTACCAAACACAGCTGCTATCTAACGAAAACTAAGCGAAGAGCCTCAAAGATATACATTATGCCACAGCATCTCTCTTCCAGTATCTAATTGTTCAATTTAAAAATCGCAGAAAAGTAAATTGCAAAAGCTCTGTAAAATTGTCACGGCATCGGATAAAATCCTATATAGCTTACAAGTATTGTTCTACCGAAGCATTAGACATACATGGATCCAGGCGAAATTTTATCATCAATCTATCAGTCATAGCTAAAAATAGAATTATAAAATTTTTTGTTAATAGTTTTATCCTTTTTGGAGTTATTTTCGAGAGCTCAGTTATTATACTCGATATGTCTGTTAATCCTTTGCCGGTCAGTATCGCTAACTAGTCGTGTAGTGGAAAGCATCAAAAATCTTCCCTGTTACTATCTATGTTGGTGTGCGCTCTCTACACATCTTTTTCGATGGGTTCCCAGAAAATGACTACTAGAATGCCGTATACTAAGTGCCAGAAGGAAAAGCAAAGAACCCAAGGTAATGGCCATACATGTAAACCACGAGGAGTTGCGACGAGTTTTAGGCTTTCTCTTTGCAGTTTAAACTATTCGGATTTTAAATGTTTATCTTTCTAGCGAGGAATGTTGCATGGTTATTAATATTAGTATCAACTATTAAAGCTAATCTTTCAGCATTATTGATGTGAAAATTGATAAATGTAAAGGTAATACGATTAGGTTAGCATTATGTTTTATTTTGATGCATGTACTAAATTATCGAGACCGACTTAAACATGCTACTTATAACTTTTTAAAGTCTCCTCTATGTAATTTTTGAATTTTTAGCTGGAAAAGTTACACGTAATGAGTCTGGTTACCACTCTAATAGCTACATTGTGTACATTTACAATCCTTAGTGTGTAAGCGAGGGTTATGCGACCGACCATCGTCTCCATAGACAACAATATATACTTAAAGCCGAAAGATAAAGCGCATCGCAGCAGGTTTGGGTACTATACAGAAGAAATGCATGCTAAAACAAGTATTACATCTCATAGTTAAACAATTTTAAATTCAAGTACTCGAATTATAAATTTAAGTTTGAAATTCGAAGAAGAAGGGTAACAACCGCAAGAATTAACGTTTTCTACACTTCTAGTGACTTCTTGCGTTGTTTTTCGATATTATTTAGATAGTATGCAGAAAATTTACTTTTAGTTCAGCGAGTGGGTCTACGTCTTATAGCGCCCTCTTTTCCAAATGTGTTGTATCAATGGATGAGTAAACCTAACGAATACATAAACGAATGTACTCAATTCGCCTGCCATTGCCACAACTTGTCCTATTCATAAATTGCTAGACTGCCTACTCTTTCATTTATTTGATTTCATACAAATATGGCCACTCCATCAATTGCACCATTATCTTTGCGTGATCGTCATATTGGTATGTCTAAATTAAATTTTCATTTTACTTAAGCAAAAAAAGTTAAATAATTTTATTATTTTTTTAATGTTTTTGTTTATATAGCTACTCTAAAACAAATGCTCAATTTAAATACTGCCCCTTCAACACTAATCAAACCAACGGGTATAGATTTAGCTTGGAAAGTTCTTATTTATGATGAATTAGGTCAAGATATTATTTCACCTTTACTTACTGTTAAAGAACTTCGTGATCTTGGTGTAACATTACATATGTAAATAATTTTGTTTAAGATAAAATGGAAACATAAAAATAAATACATTTATTATTTTATATTTGATAGATCATTAAAATCAGATCGGGATCCTGTTGATGATATTGCTGCAGTATATTTTATTATGCCAACCAAAGATAATATATCTCGAATAGCAAAAGTAAATAGATTTTATTCTAATAAAATGTTTCGTTATATATATTTTTTGTGTAATTATTTGTAGGATTTAGCAGAAGGTTTATATGAATCATATTATTTAAATTTTGTTGCTCCAATACCACGTGATCTTCTTGAAGATTTAGCAACAGCTGCACTTGAATCAAATTGTCAACAAAATATATCTAAAGTAAAAATCAACAAAAAAATAACTAAATATTTACTAACTTATATTTATTATTACTTTGTATTAGATCTATGATCAATATCTTGATTTTATTACACTTGAAGATGAACTTTTTTGTTTGAGACAAGCAGGAAGAGATAGTATATCGTATTATGGTAAATAGTTTTCTAAAACAAAGAATAGAAATATACATTTAAAATTTTTTCAGCTCTTAATCGACCACAAATGCTTGATGTTGAAATGGAACAAATTATTGGAACTATTGTTGATAGTCTCTTTTCAGTGTGTGTTACACTTGGTATAGAATAAAAATTTATTAGGAATCAAAGTCAAGGTTTTAGTTATTTAGGTTCAGTGCCTATTATTCGATGTCCCAAAGGTGAAGCAGCAGAAATTGTTGGCGAAGTTTGTTTACTTTATTTCGAAAAAAAATGAAATAAAATAAAAACTTGTTATTTTTTTTTTGATTGTTTTAGAAACTTGATAAAAAATTACGTGAAAATCTACGTGATCCTCGTAATAGTCTATTTTCATCGGATTCCATGGCTACTGGAGCTTTAAGGTTTGTACAAAATTTACGAAGAAAACTATTGCATATTATAAGAATCTAGTCAGTTGTTGTTCTTTCGATTGTAAACCATAATTTTAATTCTTTTAGCATAGGAGTAGTTAAAATACATTTCAATGTAGCATACAGAAGACAGAAAATGAGTTATGATCAAGCAAGTAACATGATGTGTATACCATTGTCTTGAAAGAGTTAATTTACTTCTAGAACTGATCATGTACATGAATCTTTTTTAATATGTATTAGAATCATTTGTTATTTCAAAGATAGAGACGTACAGAACCAATTTTAGTCCTAAACTCAGTTATCGGGACCAAGTTCAGAACCATAGAAAAGAGACGTTATTGAGACTACTGATTATAGTTGAATATTTTATGATCCTCAGTGACGTATCTTATAAATTATATTTATTAGAACATATTTGAAGAGGATTGATTCAAAAAAGTGCTTGTTGTCGATTAAATAAATAAAAAAAAACGAATGTTGAAGAATTTTTTAGATTTACTACGTATAGATTCTGAAATAGTTTCCTTCAGACTGGAAGCAAAAAATGCTCGATCCCGCACACCTCTAGTTCGAAAATAGATAGAATAAAATAATTTGCCTGTGATTAATAACGGCAGCTACATCGTGTTTCACACTTTAATTTTGCATAAGTTGTTATAAAAGTTTTTACAAAATGTCGGTATCTTGACTATCAATTATTGAAAATTACAGCGTATTAACTTTTATTATTCTTAAAATATTTATTTTAGACTTCTATTTAATATTACTATTAAGATTATTTTTTTTTTACATAAATCTTTTTAGCCTCTACTATTATTTTTTAGTTTTCAACGGCCTCTTCTTGTTATATTAGATCGAAGTACTGATTTAGCATCACTTCTTCATCATACATGGACTTATCAAGCATTAGCACATGATGTTCTAGTAAATAAATTCAAATATTTAATTTAAAAAAAAAACAAGAACGTTGCGTTTTTTAATGAATTAATAGGATTTTAAATTGAATCGAGTGGAAATTGAAGAAGTTGATGAATCAGTTACAACAGGTGATGGTCGACATCCATCGAAACGACGTACATATGATCTGATTCCGACTGACAAATTTTGGAAACAACAAAAAGGAAAGTAAGTAAAATTTACATGAATAACAAAATAAAAATAATATACTAACAACCTCTCCTTTTATTTAGTCCTTTTCCAATTGTTGCTGAATCCATTCAAGAAGAACTTGAACGTTATCGACAATCAGAAGATGAAGTTAAACGCCTTAAAAATGCAATGGTTTGTTTTAAAAAAAATAACATTTTTAATATTTAAACAGAAAGTTTCTTTTGTGTATTTAGGGTATTAAAGGTGATGCTGAAGATTTAGCTATAAGTTTATTAAATGATACAACAAGTCAATTAACAAGTGCAGTTAATTCATTACCAGAATTATTAGAAAAAAAACGATTACTTGATTTACATACAAATATTGCTACAGCACTTCTTGATCATATCAAAGTAAATATATATGAGTTCATTGTTTTTGAAATTTTTTGTTTTTTTTTATTATTTCATTTGAATAGAAACGAAAATTGGATGTTTTCTTTGAAACTGAAGAAAAATTAATAACAAAACAAGTTCAAGTAAATAAATTTTCATCTCTTTTATTGATTTAATAATTTTCTTTAACAGGAAAAATCACTTATGGAAGTTCTATCGGATCCGGCAGGTAACATTTAAAAACATATATAAACATCGGATAGTGTAGAATAAATTAGACTTTCTATATTTTTCATATCTCTCGATTCTTCATTTGATTGACATGCTATTTTTATCAAAAGATAGCCTTTGGAATTCTACACAAAAGGGTTTATTTTATTTAACAAATATAGTTTCCACCATTTTTGTTTGATAAAATTTCATTGTCATGTGGTTCTAATTCATTGTGTAAACTATAATCTAATGAGTTTAAGTCAGTTTGTTTCAATGACTAATAACATCTGGTTATCAAAATTAGTCCAACTATTCTGGCTAAATTATCATAAGTTTTCGCCCGTTGATCACTAATTTCATATATCTTGAAAGATTTTAGGTTCCCATCATACATGATTCCTTTAGAAAATTTCAAGCGTCATATTCCGATAAAGAAAAATGTTTCGATCAAATGAAGTTTACATGAGAAACAGTTTAATTTATTCTGTACTATGTGTTAAAATGCACAAAATAATCAAACTTTTTTTTTTCAGCTGGTTCACCAGAAGATAAACTTCGTCTGTTTTTAATTCATTATTTATGCACACCAACAATGACACAAGTATAAAAACCATTAATTAATATATATCAAGTTCAAAATTTTTGTTTGTATTTAGGCTGAACTTGATCAATATATGACAATATTAAGAGGATCGAATTGTACACATTTAGAAGCAATATCATATATCAAACGTTGGAAATCAATTAGTAAAATGAGTGTTGTCTCACAAGCAAGAGAAGGTGGAACAACAACAATGGGGTATGAAAAAAATTCACTTGTAGAGTTTTAGTAATTTTTCAATTTTTAAGTGAATTAAGCATTTATTACCTGCTTAGAATTTAAATGGTTAGTAACTACCATGCAACACTGAAATTAGCAGTAGTGAAGTCTTGACTTTTTTCAGCTATTGAAAGTCACTGGAAAGAACTTTTAGAAATATTTTAATTGCTTGATTATGTTGTAAGTGGCTAAAAAAATATGTGCTTGCTTCGCCTGAATTTTTATATGGGCCATGCTCTCTGAATTCAAAAATGAGTTTTATAAGAAATAAGTTCGAAAACAAACTTTTTTTGTATTGATAACTTTAAGAATATTACGAATAGCTCGAAGGATTTATGAATGTTTGTTCAGAACAATTTATTAAAATATAGACTTATGATTAGAAAAATTATAATGTATCCAAAAATATTCTGCAATAAAAATTTATATATTTCAGCTTAAAAGTTTAAAAGAGTTCGGATTTATCACCTTTTATTAGAATTTTTATTAAGAATTAGATTTTTTCAAAGAAATCAAGATGAAAAATCGTGAGATAAAAGTTTGTCTATAGATAGACTTAATAGTCACTAGATAGTTTTGAATGTTTCAATGACAGCAAACATGTCTTTCTCGAGATATTTCAATATCTAAGAAATATAGAGATTTATCATAGCAGGACACAGTAATCGAGTCTATCTAGAATGACGAAATTTCCGCAAAACGGCTGTGAACATGAACATTTCTAGGGGTTTAATTATCTAAATATGTTCTACTAGATGAAATATGAACTATGAAATATTTCGATGATAATTTATCAAATCATGAACATTGTATCTAAGTAAAAGTTATCTTTTAGAATGTTTTCAAATTTGGTAAACAAAGCGTCCAAATTTGCAATGGAAGGAGTTAAAAATCTCGTTGTAAAACAATATGTAAATATATTTTATATTTCTTATGGTACTTATATTTATGATTATTATTTTATATTTCAGAAATTACCAGTAACAAAAATCCTTGATAATTTAATGGAATGTCGTTCATCACCTGAAACTGATGATTATCGATATTTTGATCCTAAACTTCTTCGATCAACAGATAGGTAAATAAAAATTTTGTTTAACATTTTTAAATGAAAAAACAAAAATCATATTTGAAAGAAATCAATTCATCTATATTTTTTAAGTATTCGTCCAACAGAGAATAAGTAAGATAGAAAAGAGTTTGGTGAATTAGTACTAACATTTTAATTGATATTTAATCAAAAAAGAAATATAAACTATATTTCTATTTATAATATTTAGTATGAATGTTGCTCGTAATCGACAACCATTTAATGATGCTATTGTTTTTATGATTGGTGGTGGTAATTATATTGAATATCAAAATTTACAAGATTATGCTAAAACTCGATCAACAATAGCAACTAAACATATTGTTTATGGATGTACAGAACTTGTGAATGCTTCACAATTTCTCGAACACGTAAATAAAACTAAAGCAATTATTTCGTTTAATAAGTAGTGCTTTTTTTTGTGTAATTTCTAGCTCACCAAATTGGGTCAACAACATTAATCATCCATAGGACTTCTAGTTTTCATGGGCTATTATTGTTAATAAAATATTCTGATTATTTTATTATAATTATAATGATTCTTTTTTCTTTCCACTCTCGTTTTTCTTTTTCTTTTAATTCTTATCTGTTCACTTGTAGATTGATTTTTAGTTTTTAATTGTTTAGTGAAATAATTATGGTAAGAAATAATTTTGATTTATGTATATAAGAAATGTAAGATTTGATCGATGTTTTAGTCAAAGAATTTTAGTGAAGAAGAAATTGACAGTAAGAAATTTGAATATGATTTTAATTTGAAAATATATAATTTTTAAAAATTAGATTTTCGTCAATGTTTTCAATTATTTGCTCCACAAGGCTATGTAGATACACCTGATAAATTATGTTTTATAATGCGATCATTGAGTATGGCACCGACTATTGCAGAACTTAAACGATACTTCGCTAAATATAAAAAAGGTATGTCCTATTTGTCTATGAATTGACTGTTAATTCATCGCATATATTTAAAACTAGATGCTGACGTTGTTGAATTTGATGATTTTCTTAAAATTGTTTTGGAACATCGATCAACAGAAAATTGTCCAAATGAAATAATGGCTGCTTTTCAACTTTATGATACACAACGACATGGCTATATTGATGCTAAACAATTAAGATACATTTTAACTCATATAGGAGAAAAATTAACAGATAAAGATGGTAGGTAAAGAAAAAAAAAATGATAATTTATTAAGTTTATTTTTATATTTATAGTCGATCTTATTTTACGCGAATTAAATGTTGCTTCTGATGGTCGTGTTTTTTATGATAATCTTATTCATATGCTGACCCAACCATTAACTAGACATCGTTAGTTAAAAATCGACATTTCAATTCTTCGATACATTCCATTTTAAAATCAAATATTGAATGCAATATTCTCGGGGATTTCAATAGATATTCATCGTTTTTTTTTCTATGATTAGGTTTTATGTATATTGTGCTTATGAAATAGTTTCCTCTAAATTAGACTTTATTTGACTTCACTTATTGTACATATATTTAGAATGATTTTCTTATTTACATTAATCATATAAAAACATTAGAAAAGAACTCTTTTTTATTGTGAATCGATACGATTAAGTTGTTTTTCTTGACTGGCTTATTTCATAATGTTCTTAGGATAAAATATACTGTACTTTTTTTTACTCAAGTCATTTACATACCTATTGTATACATTAATAATATGATTATCATTAAGTTTATGTTATTTTTTTTAAACATCAAAAACTATTAATAATACAGATTTAGCAAGTAACATCTACTGTGACAAAAATAGATTAAAGAAACACTTCATCATGAAAAATTATTAACAAAAAAAAACTACAAAGTCAAGGTATCTTCGAAATAGAAAGTTATGTCGACAGTACAGTTGATAAAATTGATTATTAATAGAATCAGGGCTTGAATTATTCATTAACAAATAATATCGATAGATTAGTAAGATTTAATATACCCATCATATGTCTATATAAAAGATAAGAAATAAAATGAAGGGTGTAGGACAGTTCTATATTAGGGTATGCTTGGAAAGAATATATATATACATCCACTCGTGTCATTAGAATCGTGTAAAAATTAACGATCTTTAAAATTAATGAATGAATATTTATAGTCAATTTTTCGTAAAAGAAACCAAAGGAGTCTCGTGATAACTCCTCGAGGAATCAAGACAAGGATGCCCTTCGAAATCTAGTACGAGAATTGTTACTATTGCAAGAATTTTGTGTACAATGACGTTTATTATTGTACTTTTATGAGCTTCTCATAAGTGAGAGACATAAAATTTTCTTTTCTGTTCCCTGTAAAACTAAAAACCTACTTTTTTAAATGATACTTACTGATGACCTGAATTTTGCAATTATTCTCAACAAGGCAGAATATGATTTAGTTTATAAACTAATATTAACAAATAAATCTGTTATCGCGATTAATCTAAATCAAAAAATGATCATAATTCATCTTATTCAATAAGATTCACTAATGAAACTGTTGTTGGGATTCATCTAAGCAAGAAAGAGAACAATATTGTCCTTAAAATAGTACTTATTGTTTTAAATTTCGTTGACGGCAATCTAAATAACGAGAATACAACTTACAAAATAATGCCTATGGTATCATTAGTCTTGACATTGGTCTCAATGACAGTAACACAGTTTATTTCTTAAAATCATGTATTTCTCACCGAAGTTATAGTAGATTAAAATAGCTCCTCTAATAAAATAAAATGGTCATATCTGTTTTCTTATTGATTAACATAAGTTGGACACTAACTATTCAGTCCATAATTTCCAATTGGACACAATGTCACGAAAATACTGAAAATATTTTTTACGGTAAAATCATCAAACTGGTATTTTTTTTTCATTTGGAGATGAAAAAATATACGAATCATTTCTACGTAGATGATTTCGTATCTTTTCAAACGAAATACTCTTTTGAATAATATACAGCTACTGACTGATTAAGTAACTAATTGTTTTGTAATAAATTTTAAACCAGATTAATAGTTATTCAATGATTGAAATGGCTGAACCTTTTATAACAGTATTTGACTGATTGATTTGCATCATATTAGTAGCTGTTGAAACTTGTCATAATTAAAAAACTATTTTAGTTATTTTAAAGATTTGATAACTATTCAAGAAAAAAAAAATACATAGTTCAAGTAATTAAAACAGCTGATTTGTTTGTGTGATGATTTCTACTCATTTTTTCTATCTATGTCTTGTTAATTTATTATGTCATATTTTCGATCCCTTTTTATACTGTGGATTTAAAATATTTTTAATAGTTGCCTTTTTTCACTGGCATTGAAGACTTCTTAGATTTTGTTCGTTATATTATGGATTAATATTGTCTTTATAAATTTTATCATTTCATATTTGAATATCTGTCACTCATTTTATTGTTTTTGTACGCTAATTAACAAAAGTTTACATTTTCTATAAGAAAAGCGCCAACTGATTCAAACTTAATCATTGTTATTGAAGAATAAACTGCCATACATATACATCTTTATCCAGCGATCAATTATTGTAATAAAAAATATCAAATGGTAAATGCCGGTCAACTATGTATGAATACAGAAAAGCTACGCCAGGTAATGATATTTTTCTCCAATGAACTAAAATTATTACTGAGAAATATCGTTATCTTAAAAAGGTGCCTCTTATCCATCTCATATTTATTGTATTATCGGACATTGCATATTGGTACTTGCGAACAGTTTTGAATATAGATTCAGATTGAGATATTTCGTTAATTTTTTTCGGTATTATTGTTGAATATTCTAGTATTTATAAATATAAAATTCATTTGAATAACTTTAACTTTTTTCATTGAATATGTGCAGATTCGAACAAATCAACAGTAATCGGCTTGTTTGACCAATCAACCACGGAGATTGAACATTGTCTACAAAGTATGATTGACGATAGTCATATTAATGGTTCGGTTACCAGCGAAAGCTCGTTACATAAACTTGAAAAAAAGAACCGTTATTCAGTATGATTATTAATTATATCATACATTGTTTGTACATTTTTTAAGTCGACACTCTTTGTTAGCTAAGTATCTCTCAAGCAATTTATCTGAGCAGTTGCGGTTGCACAAAATAGATGCTGAATATTATATCTGTCGCTGTTTTCAACAGAACATTATTTTTTAAAACTTCTCCACGTTCTGTATCAATTATCTGCAGATGATATCATCTAGTTCTTTATTGATAAGTTTTTTGACATTGTTTTTCCTCTTTTTCATTCTAAAACTCCTTGAACTTAAGAAAACCTTTAAAAAATTTACCGAAAAATTTCAGTCACCGATCAATACATCGGCTCTCACTTGTAACTACGTAGCATTTAACAAAGAAGAAAAGATTTTTTTATTTGGCATTTGTATTCTAGGGTTTTCGAAGACTTTGTTACCTTTGCATCATATTTTAATCCTTATGAAGCAGATAAAGCTGCATATTAAATATCTACCTTGAATACAAACTGGAATGGTCCTAAACATTATTTTTGAAAAACAGTAAAAGGTCATGTTAAATGTGACTAGCAACAAATGGTCTATTTGCAAGGTGAAATTTACGTTACATGTGATCTTCTTATTTCTCCTGATGCATGAATTATAAGATTTGTATTTTCTGCGTGTATATCCTTAGAAAGTGTTTATGAATGTAGTAAGAATGAAATGGATAAAATAACTGTCAAATACAATAATGATTTATGTAGTTATCCAACCTTAACTTATATTATTTATTTCATATATCTTATACATCATGAAAAACCATTAACATTAAAAATTTCTTAAGCCGCAAATGATATTCTTGTACATACAAATGATAAATACAATAATATAGTGATAGCATTTCAAGGACATCAAGATATATTTTGCACATTATTTTCTAAATCATCTAAATCGTGTGATCTTTTATATCGTATTTGTGGGTTATTACATCTACTTCATTATGCTTGTAGTTATGTTTTAAAAGCAAGACAAATAAATGAATATTTCTATTATCTTCTAAGTTTTAACAGGCTGAACTACAACTAAAATACTTAAGTTTTGATGATATAGCAGTAGAATCAATTCAAAAGATGACTACATTAGCAAAAGAAAATGTAGTTGAATATCTCAATATTTCACCGGAAATAACTCAAATAGCTGTTAAACTAATGAAAATTTATGTTGATACTAAAAAGCTTCTATATGATTTACCATCCATGACTATTTCACCATCCCAACAGATGAATATTGATCCAATTATTTCTCAATAAATACTAATGATAAAACAAAACGCATATTATAGTGGTTTTTCAACTTTATCATCCTCAATATTTTCATTTGATAATTCAACAGTTCCTGCAACCAGCAAGAAAATACTGCTCTATCATGATCGACAAAATATCAGGCAAATGGTTTGCACATACACCTTATGGATAAAAGATTATATTTTATGAACATAGAAGCTACCAACTATTTCATGGTTTTATTATTTATTTATTTATAGCGTCCTGGTGTCAATACAGAAAATATGAAGGAAATCTTAGAAATAAGTCAAAATGTTCCGATATTTCAATCAGCAAGAGCACATTTAATAGCACGAACGAACAGAGAAATAAGATACAAATTGTCGTATGAAATACTTTTTATTGTTTTTCTCTTATTAATAGATATTTGTTTGTTTTAGCAAATAAGTTTGATTCAGTAATTAAAGTATTCTACTAATACGATAATAAAATGGTTTTTTTTCTTCTATTTTCTAAAAAAGAAAACACCTTTTCTAGTGAATTTCTAGAATTTTTCAATTCAAAATCACAAAGGAAAACTTTTCGAACGATATATTCGACAACGATGTACTCTTTTACTTAATCAAAAAAAGACTTCAAAACGATTCTGTTTCGAGAAAACTTTTACTGATGAAAAAAACATAATGAAAATGGCATATCTCAGGAGGTATGTACCAATCATAGATGTTCTTGCATCCTAACGATGAGAATATTTAGTTCTTTTTCTTTACAATAAATTCATATTTAACAACAACAAAAAGAATCTGCTGAATCAATGAATATGTTCGACGTATTAAGATCATGTTTGTGGTGTGATTGTGCTATTGTTGTACCATAACTTTCAGTATCATTGAATGATATGATTTTACCTGTTAACCTAACAAAGAATCAATACAACGAAACATATGTTTCTATGATAAGACTGAGCTTCTCGTCTTCTCACTTTTGATTGAGTTACTGCGCTGAAACAACTTGATATCCTTTGTTGTTTTACTCAAACACACAAAATTAATTTTGCAACGTCGTCTCTATAAATAATTTTTATAATATGGCAGCACAAAAAAGTATATATCAAAGTTATCCTAGCAAATCTAATCCGATACAACAGAAGACTATACTGTCTGTTGACCAGAGATTAAAATAAGGTATCTCCAGTTTACAGACTAAAGATTTTTTCAGCGGATGACAAGCTCTGAACAGTTCCAATTCATGTATAGATTTTTCACCTTTTTTCTGAGACTTGACTCATAGTACTTCCTCATAGCTGTACAGAATATATAAATTTATTTGCATTTTTAATAGAACAATATGATATGTTGAATGCAGATGGAACATTTTAAACAGTTACGAAAATATTTACACAATTGTACACAATACATGAATGTAATCAAATTTCGATAAAACCATTAGTATTTGTGGTGCTTGTTGATAAATTCAAACAAATATACTTACCACTTTTACAGTCATTAATACTATACGCATACACAAATGATACGATTCAGCTCTAACATATATTTTAATCGATTTTGAATTAGCAGCGTTCAATGCTTTCCGAAAAGTGTTTTTAGATGCAAAAATTCTATTTTGTCACTTTCATTTTGCCAAAAATATCATGAAAAACGTTAAAAAAATGACGTAAGTATCCATATGAAAACACTCATTTATTTTTAAAACCACTTATTCATATCTTAATTAAAACTATATTTATTATTTAGTTCACATATGTATTTCATTCCTACTGGTTCATCAATGATAACAGTTGGCCTCGTTCTTTATGCGTACATGTGAAAGTAAATAAAATGATAATCATCACGGAAATATTTCAATTTATTCGACAAACAGGATGATGGAAGTGAGCAAATCATGAGAGAAACGAAATTGGAATCACGAAAAATTCACAATACAAAAAATATGAAAAAGTTCCACAATTATGGTTTTTTACCCATACAACTGTCATAGTTTGTAACTGAGAGATGAATAAAAAAGTCACAAATAAAACATGTTCTTAAATAAATAAAAATGAGTTGAATTTTGCAAGGTACTTTTTACACATAGCTAGAAAAAAAATACCTATAAAAGAAAAACTGTTTCTTGCAGTCTGATTTCAATGTTTATCCAATGTTATCAGTAGGTAGCAGTGATTTTTCTCCATTATGACCATCTGTTTTTTATGGTAGTTGCTTCTTATTCTGTTGTCGATCTGCGAAAAGAAATTGAAATAAAAATAAATCAAAAACATTCACAAAACAAATTTACGATTTATAAATCTTTGTCGTTGATTTCCTCGAATAATTTTACATTTATATTTCCAAAAGCAATTAGTTTTATTATTGTCATCTTCAAATACAAACACTTGAATAGCAGCTCAAATAATTGATTGAATACAATCAGAAAAATAATATGATGCACAGTTCTTACCTATAATTTTTTTTTATCCTTCCATGATTGTTTTTGTATTCATCATCAACAATTTCTCGTTAGATAAATCACTCATTTACTAGAAGTTTCATCAGACACGTTGTTATTGGGGCTGTAGGGATCGATAACAAATTTTGATCATTGAAATTCAGAAATGTAAAAAATAATTAGTAAAAAATTAATTGAAAGCTTACGATTATAGGAAGCTCATGGACAAAGAGGAGGGTAGTGTAACTGCTAAAGGTTATAATTCGAGTAGAAGTATATTATTTATATTTTCACGAACGGTTAGGGATGTCTCCACCAAAAGTAATATTACCTCTGGAATAGAAAATAGTCGAACATGAATAAAACTGAGTCGAGTGAAAATCACTCACTGACTAAATACTACATAGTTCAAGTTTTTCTTTCTTTATTAATTGGTTCACCAACGATATTTAATATTAAACTCTTACGAGGTTCTTCTGTCTTGTTCAGCTTATATCTTTTATCTAAAAATAAACAAATTATCTTGAAGTACGTTTCAAAAAGAAAAGGCATGGATGAGTTACCATCTACGATATCAGTAATAATTTGGTAATCAGGTATATTGTACTACTTTATGAATTCTGCATTTGATTGAACTACTTTTTTTCATTTCGTCAGCAAGTGAGAATATACACACCTTGGAATTGGCATTTTGTTTTGAATAACATTGGGAAAAATATCTTGTTATTTCATTCAATCTGTAAACATGTGGTGTAAAAAACAATGTGCCAAATGCAAATGCTATATAAAGCTTTTTCCACAATGTGTTTGTGATTTTGGAATGTTTGAGCTTAATAATGACAATAAAGAATTCGATTTTTTTTTCATTTTATTGTGCAGAATAATAAAGGATAAAAATTATTTGAGAAAGTAGACCATCTTGATGAATAATGTCATATTCACTATAAAACTTTTTGCACTAAAATCACTTTTATACCAGTTTTCTACGAAAAACAACTGGTTCATATCATCATCTAATTGAACATCTTCATCACTAGTGTCATCATCCACTAAAATAACATATCAATATTGCTATAGACAAAAAACTAAAGAATTCAAAACATAAAATATATTAAATTGTTCAAAGTAATATATTGACTTCATACACACCACAATAAAATGTGTCGCAATCACAATGTGCCATATATAAATTTGTTGCGTTCTGTCTGCTGCCTATTCATTCACCGTTTTATTTTGCGTAAACAGCGTCATATGGACAACTCGACTGAACATACGAAACTTAAATATTTTCATACTAATTATTTTTTTTAGATTACTTCTCGATTATTTATTAGTCAAGAACATGTTGGTCTTGATCAATGATCTAGAGAAGACTACCCTGAGACGGCCTGAGAAAGATTGAACCAGCTCGATGCTAGACAACTCCTAAGATCTGACCTGCTTGGATTTTCAGAATGGAAGTTATAAAATAGAATTAAATCGAAAAACATATAATGATTTGTTTTTAAGAAAAAAAAATTCGAAATTCGCTGTGTAATAGATTCGAACCACGTTTTCAAAATGTGTCGCAAAGTGCGACAATTTTTTTTTAGTGAGTACATTCTCATTTTAGTGATCATATTGATGATTAAGATGAATACCGGTATTATTCGCTTTTTCCACATGACAAAAAACAATGGAGATGAATACATTTTAAAAAGAACAACAAAAGAAACTTACCCAAATTTACAAGAAATTGTTTTTAGCATCTAAAACTAGGCTTGATCAATATTTGTTGCCGATATTGTGAACTCCGGTTTTATTTTGAATAATAAGCTAATCATAAAATGATCTTAATAAATTGCCGAGAAAAATTGATGAATCAATATACGATAGCTAACAAAACGGTCAGCTTGAGCAGTAGCACTGAAATTAACTTATACATGGTTTAAAACTTTATCTGAACGATCGAGAAATCAGAACAATAGTTATATTTATCTAAAAAACCTCAGCAATATATAAACATCAAAAACATTCATTAAAGGGTTTATATTAAGTTCTTTTAGATAACCTCAAAACTGTAACATATATATATGCTTAGATCACAACAAAAATAGTGACCAAGGTACTTTAGATTCTCATGAAAATCTTAATAAAATTTTTTCTTTAGATGGCTTCATAGTACAAAACAAAGCTCTAGGTTTCTGTCATATTTGATCATTCTTCAACTAAAACCATAGTACTAAAAGTGTGATAAGAGGAGTTTTCTATGAAATTTGAGGGTAATATTAGATAAAATTTTGTCTACAATGTCTGTCCTCTTCTTGACATTCTTTATTCTTCTCTCTTCGTTTTTCTTTGTCTCATCTCCCTTTATGCCAGCCGTCTGCTGATATATATATATATATATGTATATTATAGTGCACAAAAATTAATCATGGCAGTCAGATCAGATAGATGCCTTATCTGTTACAGACGTTGGCTAACATGATACGCCAATTCTTCCGATCTTGTGCTGCGTGAAGAAAGTCTATTTTCGCATAACCTTGTTTTTCAATCCATAGATTCACGTTTTCTAGATATTTGATTCTAGGTCGGCCTTTATCTTTCTTTCCATTGATTTTCCCACTCAATACCAGATGTTCTATGCAACCTTTACGGATTATGTGGCCAAGGAATTTTAGTTGTCTATAACGGATGGTATTGATTAAAAGTCTTTTCGATTTCGTTCTTTTTAATATTGATTCGTTTGTTTCTCTAGCAGTCCAAGGTACATTAAGCATCCTTCTGAGAAACCACATTTCAGTAGCCTCTAAGCGTTTTTCCATTTCTTTACTGATTGTCCAACATTCGGAACCGTATAGCAGAATCGACCAAACGTAACATCTGAGTACTCTTGTTTTAGTGTCGATCGATAGGGTTCTATTTTTCAGAACTGGACTCATCTTTTGGAACGCTTGTTTAGAGAGAGCTATTCTCATTTTGATGTCTTCATCGCATCTACCATCTGAGGTTATGACGGATCCCAAATAATTGAAGCGATTTACTTGCTTGATTGATTCTCTATTTATGTAAACTTTGCATGTCGGTGTGATTTTATTCTTTGAAACACACATACATTCTGTTTTCTTAATATTGAGTGATAGTCCCATTTTTATGCTTTCTTTTGAGACTATATCAATCATTTTCTGTAGGTCTTGTTCATTACTTGCCAATAGTACGGTGTCGTCTGCATATCTTATATTATTACAATTTTTACCTCCAATTTTTATTCCTTCAACATCTTCTAGATTTCTAAGTATCATTTCATTATATATGTTGAAAAGATCTGGAGATAGAACACAACCTTGTCTGACACCTCTCTTTATACCTGTATAGTCACTAGTATCGTTATTTATTCGTATGGCAGCTTTTTGATCCCAATAAAGATTTCGAATTATTCGTAGTTCCTTGCCATCGATGTCGAGTTTTTCCAAAATTTGGAATAGACTGTCGTGTTTGACTTTATCAAAAGCTTTTGTGTAGTCAAGGAAACATAGGTATAGATCATGTTTGACTTCAATTGATCTTTCGATTATCGTTCGAAGGATGAAGATTGCATTTCTAGTGCCCTTATCAGGCATAAATCCATATTGTTCTTTTGCTATTTCTGGCGTGATCTTATTTTTCATACGCATCATCAGAATCTTAAGCAAAACTTTTGTGATATGACTCATGAGACTGATTGTGCGATGTAATTCACATTCAGTAGCTCCAGGCTTCTTTGGAAGCGCTATGAATATTGATTTTGTTAGATCTTCCGGAATTTCACCTGTGTCATATATTTTGTTTATTAGTTTTGTCATGACATCTACACCTAGTTCATCGAGACATTGAATCATTTCGATGGATATTCCATCTAGCCCTGTCGCTTTGTTTGTTTTCATTGATTTTATGGCCAGTCTTACTTCATCTTTCATTATTGGAGGTCCTTCTATATTTTTCTTTATGTTAGGTTTAGAAGTTCTATTGTCGTCGAAGAGTTCCTCTATGTATTCTGTCCACCTGTTCAGTATGTCACCTTTTTCCATAAGAACGGTTCCATTTTTTGATTTGATACAACCTGAACTGGTGCATTTTGATTTTCCTGTTATTTCGTTAATCTTTTGATGAGCAAATTTGGTGTTTACACTCAGCTTGTTTTCGATCTCTGAGCATTGTTCGTTCAGCCATTTCTCTTTTGCTTCTGAACATTTCTTTTTGATTGCTTTGTCTATCAATTTGTATTCTTGGAGGTTTGACTTCTTCAGTCGTCTTTGCTCCATTAGTTGTAAAATTTCATTAGTCATCCATCGTTTCTTTTTCTTTAAATGTGTTTTAGGAATTACTTCTTCAGCAGATGTTATTATGAATGATTTCATCTGTTCCCACAATATCTCGGTTTCTGTGATTTCATCTAGTGCTTCAAAACGATTTTGTACTTTTATGCGGAATTTTTCTTTCAGATCTGGATCACTTTTCAGAATATGAACTTGAAGCTTTGTATTTCTTTGTGGTTGTTTTATTCTTTTTAATTTCACTCGAATTTTACTGATGACTGGGACATGATCGCTACCACAGTCTGCTCCAGGAAATGCTTTGGAGAAAATGATTGAATTCCTGAATCGATGAGGGACCATAATATAATCTATTTGATTTCTTGCCCGGTCTCCTGGGCTTCGCCATGTCCATAGTCTACGTGGGTGGTTTTTAAACCATGTGTTTGTGATTACGAGATTACGTGATTGGCACCAGGTTATCAAGTTATCTCCTCTGTCATTTTTGTTTCCTAGACCGAAGGGTCCTACTGTATTGCCAATTCTTTTATCTCCCACTTTTGCATTGAAATCACCCATTACGTAGATGATATCATCAGACTTGCATTGTTTGTAGGCTTTGTCTAGATCTTCATAGAAGCTCGTGATTGCATCATCATCATAATCAGCGGTTGGTGCGTAACATTGAATTAGTGAGATGTTGAAAGGTTTTCCGTAGAGTTTTACAAGAAGAACCCTGTCTGAAACCGCCCAAAAGCCTTGCAAACTCTTGGAGGTTTCTTTGTCAAGAAGCATTCCTACTCCTCTCTCGTGTTTGTCTCCTCCAGAGTATAATAAAAGAAAGTTATCCGTTGTAAAGGATCCAGCACCCAGCCATCTGACTTCAGATAAGCCTAACGCATTTACTTTCATCCGTTCCATTTCGTTCTTTATATTGTCTAATTTTCCTTTCTGGAACATAGTTCTTACATTCCACGTTCCTATTTTGAGTGAGTTTTTGGTTTGGACAGTAGCCTGTTGACGATCGAGGGTCACCTGTCGTACATGACCACCTCTACCGAGCGAGATGTTCTCTCCGAGAACCCCCTTCACGCTGTTATCTTGTCTGAAAATCTTGACGTTTATCATGTTGTGCTTGGGAATGTACAGCGGTGGTTTCCCCTTGCCTTCCGCCGGTTTAGAATGGTTTTCTCCATTTGATGAAATTGCTAGTCAAGGCTAGCGAGCTTCATCGACCCAGGATAAGGCTTATGAAATCTCGATTCGGGGGGGAATCTTGTTTCTGGCGGCCTATACTCGCCCTGTCATCCTGTCGTCTTTGGGTTTCTGTGGCATTTTATAAGAGTTTCGGTTCCAATCAAAACCCCACCACACCCTGTTGGCAAGAAGGCTGAGTATTGTCCGGGACTGTTTATTTGATCAATCGCTTGATCTTATTCGCAGCTAACCATCGTACTAATGGTCGTTCCACTATCCGCAACCTGTGGACCCGCTTGGTAGCATCCAGCTTAGCCCCAAGATCATGGCAGTACAAAGAGAAATTTCGTATAATCGTCGCAGTTTTTCAAATACGCAATTGCATTCGTTGAGTCCACTTATCGAACGTTTGCCTATGCTCTTCTTTCTTTTAAGAGTTCATCAACTTCGATGTAGCACGATACATCAATTTGAAACTCCTTTGATTGTTTCTATTTTATATAATTATGTCGAATAGCCGAAAATCTCATAGTGTCAAATCTAGAGAATTATAAAGTTACGAAATAGCTGTGATACCTTCAGATTTAAGATAATCAACACATCTTTAGCTATCCGTGATTTTTCGTTTTAATATCACGGACACCAAAGGATAGTATTTGTTTCTTCATTTCGTTGACGAGAGGCTGCAAAAAAATAATCGATGTAAAACTAGTGGTCAGTAGTTTGCCACGGTTTCACATGATGGATTACAATAAGACTAGTTGACTTAAAGAAGATGCTGCATAAAATTGTCCGAACAGAAGGATTGTGTCGTGTTATTGTAGGTGACGGATCTTCTTTTGCGACCCAAGCAAAATTCAATCGCTCTCGACCAAAATGTGTAAAGCTCTCGACAGATTAGAAGACCCCGCTATATTAGAAGACCCTCCCATAATAGAAGACCCCCTTGGATAAATGAAGCAAAAGACATATTAGAAGATCCCCTGACAAAATCGATTTTTTTACAAATAATTTCTGGAGTTTATTAACTTTTTTAGTATTTAAGTCCATAATTGTATCTTAGATCAGTATGAACAATATTTTGCTTCATTCATGAAAATGATGCATCAGTTCGCAGTGTAAAAAGTCTTGCGAAACGATGAATAGGAGACAACTATTTAGTAAAGAATGTATTTCTTTATAGAACACATATCATGGAATCTTTTTAGGGGTCTTTTGCAGCATATTCCGAAGGAATTTTTACGGTTCTCTATACAAAAAAACTTCTCATGACCGTGGGTTATGATGGACTCAGTGAAGAACCGTGGATGTAACGCATGAAGAGATCTTTGTAAAATAGTACCATATTAGGTGAAACTTCATTGCCTAATAATTAAAAAGCCTCATTATCTGGGATTTCTAGAAATTCTGAAACATATTCATCACAAAGGATTCTTTCATAATTGAAAAACACGTGAACTCATGGATATACGCTCAAGACAGAAACGAATAAGAAAATCTCAATTCAGCAACATCTTCGATCGGATTCAGTTCGCCTCAGACAAATTCAATCGAATAAGATCATTCGACAATTCGATTTGGTTTTCGTCTCTAATACGCATCGGTTTTTTGTAACTACTTCTCATGAGACTCAGAACGCATTTCTATTCTCAATAAAACCTGAAGTCAATTTTTAAAAAAAGATCAAAAAGAAAATACAAAATGTGTATCCAACTACTCTTTCTTTATTAATTGCTTATTCTTAATACAAATGTATTCATTGACGTTGGCTTGAGACTTATAAATATGCTATTAGTAGATTTTGATGTGAACAGAGTCCATTAATACTAGTCAAAAATAAACAAGAACAATAAATTTAATTGAGTTTGATAAAACAAGTTAATTCTTTTTCTGAGTTATTTAGTTATTGAGAAGTTAAAATTTGTTCAATGACAGATCTTATTTTTTAGAAAAAAAACTGTTAGTGAACATTTTACCAATATGTTCGGGTACGTTTCCTTTAATATTCTAAGAATATTTATTATCAATGATAGACTCTCTTTTTTTCACAGGATAAAATTTGTTACTATCTCATCATACAGATGTCGAATAAGTAAAATACTGTTTTTCTAACAATTATGTAGAACAAAATTGAATTGAAACAAAAATTTGTTGGAAAGACTGGGGAAAAATATAACTTTTTAGGGGACATAATAGAAGACATTCTCCCCCCCCCCCCTTGTAACTTATGAGCGATAAGACAGAATAGAAGACCTCGGGTCTTCTAATGTGTCGGTGGCTTTACGATAAACCCAGAATTCGTCGTCTATTACAACATCACACAATCGCTGGCTATCTGCTTCGAATATCGCCAAATTATCTTTGGATATTCGGACTAGTTCAGCTCATTGATAATCAGTAAGCTGCTTGTACATGTAACGAGCGATAATTCTTTTCAATTGCAAATGTTTGGAGATGTTCCTTTGAATGGTATCATGGCCCAGATTAATTGGAACTAGCATTTCTTCTATTGTAATCTAGAAATCATTATTAAATAGACTATGTGAACTTGTTCAATGTTTTCAGATATAGTCTCTATTGGAAGTGTGCCAAACCGTTCTTTGTCTGCAATCTCTGCTCGAACTTCATGAAATCATTTTAGACCGTCTGTCTTTTGCACTGAGTGCTGGCAGGTGATCACGTAATATAGAACACGGCTCATCATAAAGAACTCTTGCTTGTAAATCAAGTTCAGTACGCACTCGAATGTAGAAGTGAAAATTTTCCTTATTCACATAAACAGAAATCACGGTGTTAAGATTTAGTCTAATTTTGTTTCTTTTTTTGTACATGTATATAGACGATTAGAATTTAGAGAGGAAGAACAAAGAGAGCAGAAAGACGACGATACACCTCGAAAACAATATATGACCTAATATGACCTGTAAATTTTGACCAATGTCTCGATTTCTTGATCCTCTTATGCATGCTCTCTTGAAAAATGTATTGACTCTTTATGCAATACAATTTGAATAATTATATGTTTCGTTTACTATAAATATAGGACACTTCCTATTCGTTAATTTAAAAGCCTCTTGACATGACAAGACACTTGATGGCAAAAAAAGAACAAAATTTTTTCGAATCTTTGTATCCATAAAATATTAGTTGAGCAACATTATCTAAAGGTTAAAAAAACATTCCAATTATCCTCTTATAAGGAAAATACTATTAAATAGAAATTAATCTTCTTTGCACTAATATTGAATATCACAGTATAGGATGCAACTTTCTAAAAGAAAAGTTCATGTTTCTTTTATATTAAAATAGTACTTCTAAAAGAAGTATAGAAAAGGCAAAGTAAATGACGATGTTGTATTAATCTACCTATTATACAGTAAGGTATATTAGATAAATAATGTTGTGTTTCTCTATCAACGACCTTATTATCTACTTAAATGCATACTTAATGTTAAACATTAAATAAAGAAAAAGACGTCATTCTATCTTTTCTTTTCCTACTCATTAATAAGCAAAAAATCTAAAAAACAAGAAAAAATATATTCTTGTCAGTTTTTTTTTCTTTCTTATTCACATACTGTCAATTTCAGAATGCGTTCGACATATTCTGATACTATCGCACGTGAACAAGTAAGATTAGATTTAGCAAAATTTTATTTCTTTTTAACTTTTTTTAATTATCAAGCAAATTCGTGAATTAACTCATGAGAAAAAAATTGTATCATCAATACCAACAGGTTTCATACAACTTTTATATAATTTACAAAAAATATTCATTATAATTTCTATTTCCATTTAGCTCGAACTAGACAAGGCGAACGAAAATTTTATGAAATTTTTATTTTAGCTATCATACATTTTTTATTTGCAGTTTTTATTCTTGGGCGTTTTACAATTAATAATGGACCA
The DNA here is from genome assembly GCA_905250075.1 of Rotaria sp. Silwood1. Classification (NCBI taxonomy): domain Eukaryota; kingdom Metazoa; phylum Rotifera; class Eurotatoria; order Philodinida; family Philodinidae; genus Rotaria; species Rotaria sp. Silwood1. The sequence goes on from CAJNOP010000107.1 coordinate 411,724, forward strand.
CTTATTCAACAAGTTTATTATGCTTTCATAGATACATCAAATGATACGCTCAATGAAACACCACTAACTTATTAAATATCTCGATCAATATGCTTGTTTTCTTTGTGTAAATCAAACAGAAATTAAAGATTTGAGACAAGAAATGTTACTCAAATTTTTAAAATTTCTCTTTTATATAATAATATTTTTTTTCTAAAGAAAAATATTCTGTTATTAATTCTTGGTCATGTATAAATTATTGACAATAAATAGAAGTAAGAGATTGTTAGAAAAGTGCAGACAACTATCGAATGTTTTTTTTTCTTCCAGGTTACATTTTATCAGTATGTTGATGCAAAAATATTAGAAGTCAGTTCAAGCTTAAACAATCAAATGAACATTAATCATATTATAAAAAATGAATTTCTATTTCATCATTTGTATTCTAACATGATACTATATAACCTAAAACAGCAACAATTCACGAAGAATGTTACATAAATAATCTTGAGCAATGTTAAAGATGAAATGACAAGTTCCAGGCAGTTTTTAATTGTTTTTTAGTTTTAAAAATATTTCAATGGTTTTCATGACTATATAAGAATATGAAAATAAAATGTCATTTCTATATTGAGTTATAACAATAAAAAAAAATAAGCATTTGGTTTTATAAATTAAACTCATTCAGTGAAAATTGTGATGAAGAATAAAATGGTTAATTTCACTAAAAATATGATTGAATACCATAATGCAAACGGTATTGTTTAATCGGAACTGAAAATGTGATGCTATTATTCAGATAGTCGTTTATGGTAAAATAGGAATTCTTATTTTTGCTTTTAGCGAAAGAAATATAATAAACACTACATCTTCGTAAAAAAAGGAAATAAAAAGAACATGAAAAAAATGCAGATGAATGTACCAATTTAGTGTGTGTTGACTTATTTTTCAATCTCGGTGAAGAAGAATGTAATCATATGATTATTAGCCAAGACACATTAGATCAAAAAAAGAATCATCGAAATGAGATTGTCAATTTGTATCAATCACATATTGATTAATAAATCGAAATATGAAGTGTTATTAATTATAATATTTCTTATTTGACTTTCAAATTTTTAAACTCAGTCGATTCTTTGCTTGAATATTTTAGCATATTCTGAAGCTTGTGACCAAATCGCTTGTTGAACCAATAGTAAAACCAACACACATTTTGTAATTTACGAAGCACGTAGTCTTTTTTTCTTTCATTTTTTTTATTAAAAAAAAAGAACTCCGAACAATTTTGTAATTTTCATTTTTGCTTTCTTTTGTCTCTATGTATACAAGTCTTTTTTATCTATACTACATCATAATGTTAATTCAATAAGAGTACAATGTTTAAAAAGACATGAAATAACATGTCATAAAAGTACTACTGTTATGACTTGCAATTGATATCAATAAACATTGTGTACTAAGTATTTTATTAAACACTGATAATAATCAGATAATCATTCAGTAGATATTGTTTATTGAAAAACATTGATATATGAAAAAAAAAGGATCAATCGTGGAAATTGAAATGGTTTGCTAATGCTACTCAAGCAGAATTACGATAAAAGATTGATAAACCGAAGAAATGATTTTAAAAGAAAGATATCATGCTATTGCAATGAATCTTTGTTCGCATCATAATGGAGCTGATGAGTATTCTAAACGTGAATTAAATCCATGAAGGCAACATTTAAAATAACTACATTGGAAATGTCAATTCCAACGATTCAAGGCAGATTTTCAAAAGTGATTGGTAATGTGACACTCGATGACAAAGATCTGCTTGTTAAGTAGAAGTCGGTCTATTCGAATTATGAATATGTTCTTGGTAAGCAGCTATAGTCCAAAGGTTGACATATGATCTTATTTAAAATCAAATAGTTTGATGTGCCATATAACATATTTTTGTTCATATGCTATTTTAAGCGATTTATAGTGGAATTTCTATTTACATCCCTTTTACTTGTGGATATTTAAGTTACAATAAAGCATATCAATATGATACACACTCTGGTAATTCAAATCTGCATAGTTATAATAGCAACAAAATGTATACTTGAATATGAAAAACGAAACAAATCAAATTATATCACGAAAATACAAGCAAAAATACATACTTCAAGTTAACGTGAACGAAGTACTGCTTACTCGGCCATTTTCTTATAGTGCTAATTGACAAGAATGAATGTGTTAGAATCCTTTAATCATCTCACTTTCATTTGCTGAATTTAGATTTCGACTAATTTGTTGACAAAATAAAGATCATGATATTGATCTATGTAGTATTCATAAATTAATATTACAAGAGTTTTTTTAATAATGTTTGTACTGATACAAAAGTATCAAATAATAGTGTGCAATATTATGTAGAACAGTCTGTTTACTAAATTATTTTCGTATTTTCTCAATCTTATTGAGATCTATGAACATTCGTATTTTGTGATCGCCACTCGTCTTCAGCTTCCATCTCACATTATTATTTCTCAATATATATGTTACTCATCAGAGTAGTAAAAATTATGTGATTGTGTTAACATTCTTGTAGCTTCCCATAATTCTACATTTGCTTTACAACGAAATGCATTGTTTTATTGCTAATATGATACAAGTTAAGTGGCCTTACTAGACTAGTAGGATAGTTATACGGATAGACTTTCAGACCAATGGCACGGATGGATTATTCTATTAATGACAATAATCAATAGAATTGCTGCTCCACCGAGGAGACATTCAATTTAGGCTATTAATTAGAATGATCAGTATCTTTAGCTTACTCTCTGATACTTTTTAAGGACCAGACGACGATACAATATGAAAATTGCTGTTTCGACGATAAGTACTGTCATGATCAATATTTGCATTTCTTTTCTATTCGACTCGTTCGCAATCAATTGAAATACATACACTCGTAGAAAAGGTTTCCGTTTCAAAGAACTTATTCAATAGGTGAATAAGTAGTTGCGTATGGCTTACGAACATTCAGCAGAGTAAAGACGATGAAATATCACATTATGAAAGATTTGGTGATTAAAAAAAAACTATTAATAACCTATCTTACTTATTACATATATAAAACCAAGGTATTTTTGATATTTTTCTATGATACCAAGCATTTAACTCAAATTCAAATAATGATTTGAACAGTTAATGTAGTTCTCTATCAAATGCGTTTCATAAAGAAATTTCATGAATGGATTATGTAACAAAAGTTTCTGAAGAACGAAACAGAGCTCTTCTCAGATTCCAGAAAGCTGCGTGTTGTAAGCATCACAAAATGAAATTTTTCCTGATATTGCTAGAAATCGGCAAACAATATATTTATCCTTAGTTTGTGATGCTTATAACTTTTTAATTAAACGTCATGTTAACGTATGTTCATCCTTCATTGTATTCAAAATCTTCTGTTCTTTAAAACAGTAATCGCAAAAACTATGTTTCACACACTTTTCTAGGATTTGAAAACGATCGTGTTTAATTTTTTAGAAACTCTCCTCTCATAATCTATCTACAAAAATTCGGTATGAAATACATTGGCGATTGAAAAAAATTCTTTGGATTTGAGTTAAAATTAAAAACACGTTTTCTTATATTTTTGACCTGTAATGCATCTATGTTTAAAATTCCAAAGAGTGCAGAGCATAGAATCATATTTTTATTATATTTTTATTAGTTTCGAATTCATACTTTTCATTTTCGTCTACAATAAAATATTTGCAACTTAGGCACATTTTCTACCCGAGTATTTTTGCCAACATCTTCAAATTTGATCAGAAATAAATTTAACACATAATAAAATCAATCAGTCAATGCATCGATAAAATTAATTAAAAAATAATAATAACGGATACCATAGAAAGAACTTTTCAACATTCTCATCTTTTTTTTAGCTCATAATATTAAAAAAAAAAGTAAAAAGAATAATGCATGTTTCGTTCTGTTTCTTTTTGCATTCGTTCTTAAAATATAATTTTTACAGTGATTTTCGTTTTTGCAACCGATCTCTAGCAACATATCCATAAAACAAACTATGTATAACAGCAACACTGCTCAAAAACATTGTGCCAAATGTGGAAAAACAGGTGGTTTATTAGTTTGTCAAGGATGTCAATTAACATTTTGTTCTAGACATGCTGCTCAACATCGACAAGAACTAACTTATCAATTAGAAAATATTATGCAAGAACATAGTATACTTCAACAAAATATTGAACGATCATCAAATGAATATCTTTATTTACAAAAAATTGATAAATGGGAAAAAGAATCAATTAGAAAAATAAGAATTGCTGCCGAAATGGCACGAACTGATCTACGACAATTAATTGATAAACCAAAAAGACAACTAACAAGAATATCTCGTGATCTCGCATATGATTTTAAGTCATCAATGAAAACAGATGACTTTTCAGAAAATGATCTTATTCGATGGATAAAAAAATTAAATGATCTTCGATTAGAAATTAAATCATCATATTCAATTGAATTAATTGAAGATCAACGATTTCCAATTTATCCTATTACAGTTACACATAATAAATTTCCAAATATGTATAGAAATAATCCAAATATTAAAAATTCATTCAATGCGAATTCTGAAGAATTATTTTTCAAAACAACTGGTCCTGCTTCTATTGAAAATAGTGGTATAATAGTTAAACATAATGGTCCTGATTTAGATTATGGACATGTTCTTTGTAAACAATTTTATTCTCAAGGTCGTCATACAATACGATTTAAAATTGTACAATGTACTCTTCCATATATAATTTTCTTTGGTTGTATATCATCTGAAGTAATTCAACAAGTACTTAATTATAATTCATCGTCGGTTGTTGGATGGTTTGGTTATAATGAAATTTATGAACATGGAATTTGGAATAATAATTTAGCTATACATGGTTATGATAGCAATCAATTTCAAAAAAATGATATTGTAAATCTTACATTTGATTGTGATCAACAAGAAATTGAATTATTTCATGAACGTATAAACAAATCCTATAAACTTCAAGTTGATATAGATAAAGCACCATTACCATGGCAAATTCTAATTGTATTAGTTCATGAAGATGATTGTGTGAGAATTTTACCTAAAAGATAAATTTTAAGTTTCGATAAATAAAACTATTCTATCAGTATTGATAAATCTATGTAGAATATATTCACTTATTAGAATAAATCATAGTATATCAGTTAAATACTCAAAGTAATGATAAATCATGTCATTTAATGACAAGCATGATCGTTTAAGTCATTGTCAATGTTGCACATAAAGATTGATTGGCACTGCTCAAATATTACGATGCTAAATATCATTTTTTTTCGAAACCCATTTAGTATACAAAGCTAGATATGATATGACAAAGTTGTTCGGATAATAGAAAAGACTCTATATGAATTGCTCAGAATACATACACAAGATTTCTAACATTTTGAATAGAATTATGACACAAATGAAATAATTTCTATACAATCAGCATAGTTTACATATAAACCACATATATGTATGACCAGTTGACATTATAATGCAATTCAATAATGATGCTACTACTGTGAAAAGAAGAATATTCGAGCTGAACTGATAATCTTCCGTATTTATTGATTCAGATATAAAAGTTTAGCTCATTCGTTTTCATCAAATTTACTTGAGTAAGTAAGATGCAAAATTTTGTAAACTATCGATGTATTATGTAACAAAAACTAAAGAATGTTAGTGTATTTCTTAAAATTATTGAGGAAAATACTGAAATATTTTTTGCTTTGATAACAATAATTAGGAAAAATGTGAGAGTTTGTTATTAATATTTTAATATTATGATATGATAGATGTATTTCTTAATGTTTACGACTAATAACTTAGGATATAGAAATGTTCATGTTGCAGTTTCTTTCTTATCAGCAGTAGTCAGAGTGTAGTTATAAGAGATCAATAAACATATCATCATGGCCGTATGATTATATTAATCATTTGACAAAAGTTTTAATCGAAAAATAAATCATATTTTCCGTCTCGAATATAAATTGATGAAGTTACTGTTATAATTCAATGAATCATCATATTTAATATATAAAACCATGAACGCTGGGTCATAGTGCCCCTATATTGATCGAAAAGAAAAACATTTCCAATTCTTTTACTATATTTTAATTCTATTTTTCATTCGCTTATATCGAATTCCAATGAAAGCATTAGAAATAATAAACGTATTGTTCTCTATAACACTTTCACGTTAGAATATTATTCAAAACAAATCTATACAACAAACAAAATGAGTGCTAGTGCAAAGATAAAAAAACCATGTGCTACGTGTAAAAAGAGTGGTGGTATATTAAGTTGTGAAGGATGTCAACAAGCATTTTGTGGTAAACACGTTATTGAACATCGACAATATTTAGCTGGAAAATTAGATGGTATTATGCAAGAACATGATTTACTTCAACATGATATTGAACAAATATCAGTTGATCATTCATTATTACAAAAAATTGATCAATGGGAAAAAGAATCTTTAGCAAAGATTCATCTTGCTGCTAAAATTGCACGAGAAAATATTCAAAAATTTCTCAATCAATCAAAAGAAAATCTTTCCAAAACATGTCGTGATTTAGCTGTTAATCTTTGTTTATCTCGTGAAGCTGATGATTATTCAGAAGATGATTTTATTCATTGGATAGAACAGTTAAAAGAACTTAAACAAGAAATTACATCATCATCTTCAATTAAAATTATTCAAGACAAAAAATCTGTTATTCATTTAGTTAAAGTTGAAAATAGTAATTTTAACACTAATAAATCTACGAACAGTAACCAAATGTCTTTATTAACAAGTGAAATAAATTTAAAGATTCAAGAAAAATATTCAGATGTACTTGGACCAATTACACTCGAAAATGGAGGTTTTCTTGCCAAACATACTGGTTTTATTTATCAATATGCATATACTCGTGGTAATTTACTTTATTCTCATGGTCACCATACAGTACGATTTCAACTTGAAAAGTGCAAACAACCTTATCAAATTTTTTTTGGTTGTATGTCATCTAAAGCAGTTTTAGGAGAAGGTGCCTTTAAATATCCTTGTAGCGTAGGATGGTTTGGTTTTGATCAAGTTTATGAACACGGACGTTGTACTAACAATTGTAAAAAATATGGTTATAAGAGTTCTTTAATACGAGCAAATGATGTTTTACAACTTATATTTGATTGTAATAAACAACAAATTGAATTATTCAATGAACGTATTAAAAAAACAACTATATTAACAGTGAATATTAACAAGACACCATATCCTTGGCAATTTTTAATGGTTATGTTTCATAAAGATGATTGTGTAAAAATTCTAAGTGATGCATAAATTTTATTTTATGCAAAAAAAAGAAAGAAAAAGTTTTGTTAAATTTATCATATAATAAACATTACATTTGAAGTTTGTAAATGTCTTTATGAAATACATTGTTGGAATGCTAACTGATTTCTAGATAACATGAAGAAGATATTTATGGGGTGATCCGCAAGTCATGATCATTTAATACATGCATATAGCTCATGTTGGAGAAAGCGAAAATTCCATATTTCACCCTATGACGAAGATATTTGAAAGCTACCTTATAGCACTTTACAACTATTTCAAAATCTACTATCAACATGCATCACGAGCATATTCGTTTAAATTCATTGTATATAAATCTATTTGCCAATAAAGGCCAAAATATTTCATCGTACTTAACGAATACTCAAATCTTTAAGTACGATGAAGTATTTGATCTTTATTGACAGATAAACTTATTTAAAATTTATAGTTCAAAAAATTCGACTGACTTTTTGAGACGATAAACAAAATAAAACGTGTTTTCTTTTTCATATCTATTCGAACTTCTATCGTTATTGTAGACTTTAGATTATTTAAATCTTTTATTATAACTTTGCAAATATTTTATTTTTCATTTATTTTCACGAAAAGAAACCAAAAGAAATAATTGTAATATCAAAGTGAAGTAACATATGACCAAACACATTCGTTTCCATGATTATTAAAATTTTCGAAGAATCAGAAACGGCTTGCTGTGAAAAAATACACTATTGATTAGATCGTTTTGAAATATGTCATAGAAGAAATTAAAAAGTAATAATCAAACATCTTCAAGATCTGAAGTCCCGAATAAGTATTAAGATATCAGAACGTTTATATCGGAAAAAAAGCTTCGTTTTTAAAATATAAGTGAATATGTTCTGTTTTCTATATTGTTGATGAACTTAGTCTTTACAACTAAAACCTTACTAACCCTCTATTTCCTGCATAAAAAACAAATTATCAGTAAACTTTTTTCAATAACAAAACATCCAACTGGAAGCATTCGTCGTATATCTTCAAAGTTTGACTACATTAAAGAGTGACATTGAGTTATAGATGTGAAAAAGTTCAGAGAAAGTATAGTAAGGCAACTAAGACTGGGCTACTCCAACATCGTAGGGCATTGTCCTACCATTCGAAATTTCCTATTTATGCTATTAAAAAAGTGATTGGGAACAAGTTAATCTTTAATTTATAAAAAATTCTTATTTTGGCGACAATATGTTTTATTTTTAAGATCCATGTTGTGAAATAGATGATTGAAATAACTTTTGATATTATACTCATTTGTTCGATTTCGAAAAATGCGCTACCAAGCTTTGATATCTTGTATAAAACAAATTATCATTTGTACGATTGAGTACACAACACTTCTCTTCAAATGATATTTGAATTTCATCGGAATTAGATATTTTTTGCTAGCACTGTAATCAGAAAAATTAGACTTCAATCAATCCAACATTAATTGAAGTCAGAAAGAAAATTGAAAAATAGCCATTACAATAGTCATTATAAAGCGAACTTAATTAACATGATTAAACCTATTTCTAATGAGTAAGATTAACTGATTGCTTAACTTTTTCTGTGATTCATTATCTATCATCAGTTGAGCTGCTATATTTACAATCCCTTATTTTAAGCATTTGCCAGATCAACTTTCATGTTGTTTTCGTCTTAAATATCTCTCAATTTTAGACAATAAAGTCAACAAATAATTGCTTTGCTGTCGTGTTTTTCATCATTAAATAGAAAAAAAGAAAGAAAAACACGTGTATTATTAGACGTAAATGCGATGATTTACAACACATCAAAAAGCGGATGACTTTTTGCCTTTTGAATTCAATCAACTTACTTTTCCAAGTATGAAGTCACTCGTGAGAGAGATCGTCTAAAACATTCATTGTGAAATTTATACCATCATGGTTGTTAAAACAAATTCATAATAGTCATTTCCGCGGTTTATGATTCTTTCTTTTATATGTGTGAAACAAGACTTTTTATTTATACTTATACTTGTTGTTAGGTTTAATTTTTGCTCTTGTCTATTTATTCTCTACCTTCCAATGACCACTATATATATAGGAACAACGAAGGAAAAGATCCATGAGTTGGAAAATCCCATAGATGATGAATCATGAAAAAAAAGGAAATCTTGTATATGTGAAAGAAAGAAAAGGGAAAGTTCAACGAAGAGAACGAAAGAAACAATCTAAGGGCAAGAACAACATATAACATATAAGTATAGGAAAGAAAGGGAAAAACAAGAGTAGTGAAACGAAAAATACAAATACCACTATCTATAACCCTTATATTTATTCAGTTAAAACGACAAATGTTTTTTACTTTAGCGATGTTTTCATTTTGTTTCTTTTTATTCTATCTCGAAGTAAGAATGGGCATGATAAGGAAAAAGATGTTTTTACGTCGTTTTTCTTAGTCACTATATTTAAAAACAAAATAAAATCATTTGTGCAATTATTAAGTGTCCGTGTCTCTACAGTATTGCGATAACAACAATGAGTGAGAGCGTGCTTAACAAGAAGCAATGTGTTTTATGTAACAAGAGTGGTGGCATATTAGTTTGTGACGGATGTCAACAAGCATTTTGTGGTAAACATGTTTCTGAACATCGACAATATTTAGCTGGACAGTTAGATGGTATTATGCAAGAACATGATATACTTCAACAAGAATTAACACAACCATCATTAAAGAAAAATCCTTTGTTAAAGAAAATTGATAAATGGGAAAAAGATTCAATCGCAAAGATTCAAGTCGCTGCTGAGACTGCACGAAAAACTTTACAAGAATTACTTGAACAATCGAAGGAAAAACTTTTAAAAACATGTAGTGATATCAGAGAAAATCTTCGTGCATCTCATGAAGCTGATGATTTTTCTGAAACTGATCTGATACAATGGAAGAAACAGCTGAAAGAACTTCAATTAGAAATTACGTCACCATCATCAGCTAAATTAATCCAAAATAAAAACGCTCCCATTTATATAATGACACTTAAAACAGATGATTCCTCTAATGATCAAGGTGCAAACAAAAAAGAACCTTCAACATCCTCAAGCTCTTCTAATTTAGATTTACAAGAACGATTCGTACAAACATTGGGTTCTGTTATTGTTGAAGAAAATGGTTATCTTGCTAAATGTGTTGATGCTAGACCAAGTTTCGCATACATTCGTGGCCGATTTCTCTATTCTGCAGGATGTTATACGATTCGATTTAGAATTGAAAATTGCAAACAACCTTATCGAATTTTCTTTGGTTGTATGGCATCTAAAACAGCTTTAAAGGAAAATGATTTTAGAGCTGCTGATTCTGTAGGATGGTTCGGAAGTAATCAAGTGTATGAAAATGGACGTTGTAGTAGTAATGTTTCAAAGTATGGATATAAGAGCGGTAACATAAAAACCAATGATGTGTTATATCTTATAATCGACTGTACAAAGAAACAGATAAGACTGTTTCATGAACGTTTGAAAACAACATGTACTCTTTCGGTCAATGATAATCTAGCTTCATTTCCTTGGCAATTTTTATTGGTATTATGTAATCCTGGTGATTCTGTTAGAATTTTACCTAATCTTTAAATTTAAATTTTATACAATATAAATAAACATTGATTTTTTTTTTCAACAAATAAAGTGTACAAATTTGAATTTGACAAGAATATATCGGTATGTTTGTATTAAAGCTCCTAATTTTTAATTGAAGAATTTTATCAGAACAAAAATATTTATTATAAGTGTTCTCATTTATGAATTGCAAAACTTGAGAACGCATATATTTTATAAGAAATAAAACCAATTTTCTAATATATAAAAGATGACATTGAGTGTAAAATTAAGTCCATTGATGTATAACTTGACAATCAAATTCAATATAACTATCTGACTTACCTTTGGCAACAAAATAATATTTCTATCGACTAATTCTGTAAAACGCACATATATGTTCGAAGCAAATAGTAAATATAAATTTTAAGCTGACGTCTTGTGCTTCTCATCACAAACGTTCACAACTGAGAAAGCAGTTACGAGGCTCTTTTCCAGATTCGTTAGTTACGAAAAAAACTCTAAACGCCATTAACGACAAGATTTACACAGTTTAGGAAACATTCTAAAGCCTTCCCCGGAATTTGAATGACTGAAACACGCTTACGAATCTTCTGAATAGTGCAGTTTTAGGTTTTTGCATAGAAACGAATTATATCTAAGATGTCAAAGCTGATGAGTAGTAATGCATTGATATACCACAGTTGTCATATGATCAACATAAAACAAAAAGTGTAAACTGACTTTATGAAATAGTCAATATCAGTTTTTATGAACTTATCGAGTTATATAATAGCGCTTTGAGACCTAGTGTTGTAGATCTAGTGGATATTTACAACAGTTTCATTAACAATTTAATACACTATTTATAATAGCAACAATATCAACAAAAACTAGGAAGTACGCGAAAAAATTCTGTTTGAAATGCAGAAAGAAACAAGATAAATCGCTTCTCTGGTGATCGATTACCGTACGGAACAACTTTAGTCTAAGAAAAATGCCTGTACTAAGAAGCTTTTTGTTATTAACTGAAGCTCTTAAAATTGATGCATCAAAAAGACAAAAACCTATGTTTTTTATAAAAGCGTCGAATCAGTTGGATTAGCGTCATTTTAATTTCCTCTAACAAATCAATATTGAACAACATGCCTTTCTTAATTATACATTCCTCGTTTTCTAGAAGTTATACAATAGAATGCAAAGAATTTACATACAGCCATCATCAACATCTAATAATTGATCGTATTAGAAAACAAAAACGGGAATGTGTCAACTCGTCACGTTTTTTTTTGTCTGGCTTTCGTAACGAATTGACAGTACGAAAGCCCGTAACAGAGCTTTCGTAACGACAGAATCAGGGCTTTCGTAACAAAAAATCAGGGCTATCGTAACGAATTTTACAGAGTGATCGTAACCTGTGATTTGATATGTACCATTTTAAAACATCACGTCCTCAATTACAGGCATTTCGTAACAGCCCTGTTCAATTCGTTGCGAAACTCCTGATTTTTTGTTACGAAAGCCCTGATTCTGTCGTTGCGAAAGCTCTGCAACTGTTACGAACTTCCTGTATTAATCGTTACGATCGCCCTGTAAATTTCGTTACGATATCCCTGTATTTTTGGATATCCCTATTTTTGGTGTTACGAAAGGTCTGTTTTTTGCTGTTTGTTCAACTCGTCACGTGACGAGTTGAGACGTTCTCACAAAAACATGGTGGACATTCAATGTTATAGCTAAAAAATAATTTTCGCACACTGAAATTCATTGCTTAGCACCATTAAGTTTTGACATTTACCATTCTTGGATTGATATTACGATTCTATCTTGCTTTCAGCAATTAAATTGGCGTCAAAAATAAAGGCAGAATCTTCTCGCCGGAGATCTCCGACCATGTTAATCTCCTCCACTGTTATAGTTCTTATTACGTCAATAGATTTTGACATAAACTACGATTCTTGTAATATTCTGAAAATTGAAAGGATTATGCTAGTTCTGTTGGGATTCGTTCAATTTTTGGAAAGTTCATTTGTTTTTCATTTGCTTCATTGTATTTGCAATATCCTTGAAAAAAACGTTCGCTCTATCACTTTAATTATTTGAGCATGCAAACTGAAATATTCTCTAAACAAAATGACATTATCACAAAAAAAAACGAAAACAATAAGAAGTTGCTCAAGTCATAAAAGAGCAATTCAAGGCTTTATTGTCTGATTGCTATTGGAAGACGACGAATCAAAATAACTTAATAGACTTCCTCGCGGTAAGCAAGCAATATCAGAACCAATTCTTGCTGTTCCACTATGAGCAGCAATTTCTTGCCATGGTGTTTGACGAACAAAACGTATAAGTTTACAAACTTTATCTTCACTTTTTTCTTTTGCTATAATACCATTTGTAATCATAGTTGCATTTGAACCAATAACATCAGAAAAATGTTTTATTTTTTCATTAAGTGTAAGTTTCCTTAGTTTTGAAATAATTTTATTATGTTTTTTGTACCATAAATAAGACTCATATAATGTTTTATTATTTGCAATACGTTTAAGTTCATTTGCAAGGTCTTTTATTGATTTATAATCATATACATTAATATATGAATGTTCAGGCATAAAACGTTGATAATCTGGTCGACCATTACGACCAGCAACAATAGGAATAGAACCAGATTCAACAGCTTTAACTAATTTTTCAGTTACATAATCAACACAATTAGAATTTTCAATAGCAATAACAAATTTATATTTTTTATATGCATTTATATTATCAACCATACGAGCTTCATAACCTTTACGATTGTTTAAACATGGTCCATAAGAATCAACTTTTATTTCTTGCATTAATCGTTTGACAAAACCTTCTCGACCATTATGTGCCTAAAATATTTAGATTAAAATTTAGAAAGAAAAAAGAACTGTTGAGTTGACGAAATTCTTAGGCAAAAATGCACTTAAATTTAGAAATATGTCTTTTGGTTTACTAGTGACTGTTTATTGTGAAAAGAAGATGAAAGTTATGATAGGATACAATGAATGTAGAAAAAGACTTAAAGACAGTCATTTCATGTTTATAAAATATGAAAACAAGTTTGAGTGAGCGAAAACCTACCAGATAACTACAGATCTAATCAACACTCACGAATTCTTTTTCTTTATAATAAAGATGAAATGAATAATATTGAATTGGTTAAATTAAAAAAATTATCAAAAAAGTTGTAAAATGTTGCAAACAAACACCGTACTATTCATTGATGGTTTTTGTTTCGAATAATATCTAGTTTCTAGTAGTTTTAAATAATATTATATTTGTAAAGAAGATGGACGATTTGTGACAAGTATTGACGTTTGTTAATTTAGGATAGAGTACGAGTAGAACAATTTTTCTCACAAGGAAATTCATCTGACTGATAGTCTTCGTTTGAATTCATTTTTTGCTCATATGTAGGACTCAAAGTTTAGATAAAAATCTCGAAAAGATTCATGCTATTAGGCTTTTCTTCTCAATTTATGTTCATTTTACCGAACTTTCAGCCTATTGTAGAATATCACGTGTTCTGTTCAAACAAGAATTTCGTAGAAATGTCTACGAGCCAAGATATTGCGTTCAAAAGTCATCACTATTCTGAATGATATTCCATAAAGAACATGATTTTTAGCTTGTTATTCGATGCAGTTATGCTTGTTTAGAAATGACCTGTTATTCTGAAAGTTTATTAAAACCAGAATAGCTTTTTATATATAAAAAGTTTATTTTTAGGTCACTTTATTTCGTATTAAAATGGTAAACTCTCAGTTTCACTTGAAAAAAATTATTTTTTTCTAATTCTGGATGGTTTCTATCTATAATAAATATTCGAAAAATTTACTTTTGCCGTGGATAACAACTGTATGTACCGATGTAAAAAAATGAAATTCTATCACATGTGGTTACGCTGAAATTAAAGTGTTTCTCTGCTCCTATATCTAATTTCTATGACAAGCGCATTAATCGTATTATATAAACAACGGCATATAACAATTCTTCCATTAGTTTTATACAGAGAATGTGTAACAGAGCTCCACGTAGGATAGGATGGGACTATTTTTCAAAAATTTGCAGTTCCGTGTTGTACGGGATGTCACGGAAAACCTTCTGCCCCATATTGGATGGAATGGGACAAAATTTTTCTGTCTCATTTGGAATGGAAGAGAACGGAAAATTTTCTGTCCTATGTTGAATGGAACAGAACGAAGAATTTTCTGTCCCATCCCATCTATCTCATGGGATTTCACGCTCGTCATATATAAAAACAAATTCCTGAGCACATCAATTATTTCCATTCGTACTAGTGAATTTTAAATCATTTCCTTTCATATTTCATAATTTTATCCTAACCAAGTTCATATTTCGACGATAGAGATATCTATTTCGAAACAATTGTTGTAAAAGACATTTGTTTCATGGAATATTTTTTAAAACCTGGCATGAGATAAGATGGTATTGTCTCATCCCACGTAGATGCCTGGTGTGTAACTCGATCTTTCCTCTTTTGACATACTTTACAATAACAGAATGTCAGTAGACAAGCAGTAAAGTTGATCTTGTCAATACATATGACATTACATACAAGTTTCATCACATTAGTAGGCAACTAAGTAAACTAGATCCATCACTAAAATCAATATTATCTTTTCTTTAGCGTAATCGATGATCTTATTTATCGCTAAATAGACGAAATTTTTATTTTCCTATGTAAGACACTTACATTACAATTTGAAATAATCCAAACAATATCTGCTTGTTTTTCTTTTTCTTCAAACGGTATTGATGATGGTTTAAGTAAATCAATTATATGCAGATTTACATCAAAATAAGTAGCTGGTTCTGGATAACTATCATCAAGATTATATGTCATTATAAAATTATATTTTGCCCAGCTATTTCCTGTTGTTGAATGTACTTCACTCTCCATAATAAAACCCATTGAATACTGTTGTTGTTCATTATTTAATTGTAAAGGTAGATTTTTAAGATCTAAACCACAAGGAGCACTATGACATATAAAAAAGTCAATTTCATTAAATCGATCTTTTTGACGTGTCCAAGTAAATGTTGTATTTGATGATAAGCATCGAGTATGTGTACCTTCAATAGCATCAGCACCAAAAAATCCTGTTGCATCAAGAGCAAGAAAATTTATTTTTAATGAACGACCTTTTTCATCGACTGGCCATAATCCTTTTCTAAAACAAAACAAAACAGACATAGACAATGTCAATATCTCATTAAATGATCATAATACTTAACAAATACATGACAAGTTTCAATGTGTCTTACTTTTGAATAATTTTAGTAGTTTCTGTAATTGATGCTTTCACTGTATGGCTTTCATGTTTTGCTGATATTAATGATTCCTGATTTTGATGTTGGGGAAAATCAATCGATTGATGATGATCGTGATTATTTGATAAAATAAGCACGGTCAAAAGAAATAAACTAATAATAAATAAAAACGAAAAACGTCTTCGTGATCGAGCCACTGATGATAGATAACGAGTAATAAACTGCATTTTATATATCGTTACAATACATTAACATATGAATGAAAGAAACTATTAAACTGATAATGATTATAACTCTAGAAAAAAAAACATTTCACTCTATAATAATCCTTTTTATCTATGTTTACCTCCATCTTACATAGGTATTAATGTGATACATGTGTACTAGTGTAACCTCTTTATCGACTTATGCGTTTTTTTTCTTTGTTCTTTCTTCATAATGTTGTTGAAAATATACTTTTTCTTTCGTTCTGTAATAGTACAGCTACCACTTTACAATGAATCTATAGCAAAATGTTCTGTTCTTTTTATTAAGTTTTGCTTACTGATTCAATATACCTGATATAATTTTTAGATGCAAGTTGTGACCATAGGATTTTATTAGTATTTAATCAAAATGTGATATATATATATATAAATATATGTGCATTCATAAGTACTCTCAAGAGAATACCAGATGTTTTCATTGCATTTTTAAATTCTCACGCAAATATTTATATAAAGAATCTGTGGTTAAAGGCGCCATCTTTTTTTAAAATATATATTCAATAACAGGGGCTATACCACAACGTTAAATCAGATAATGGTTGGAAAAAAAAGAAGAAAAAAATAATTATTATTTGTTTAAAATCTGTGAAGTGGTTTGAAACATGTCATTAAAAAGTTTTCCGATTATTTTCTTTAATATGGGTGGTGAAATGGTATATATATTAGATCAACGTTTATCAGCTCAAGAAATTGTTGATCAAAAAGCAGCTAAAGGTATCAAAAAATAAATAAATCAATGAAGAGAATAATTTAATTTAATTTTTAGTGATAAACGATATTGTCGGTGCGATGTTTAATAGTAAATTTGTTGATGAACTTTTTCGACCACAAGAACTTTATCCGAAAAAATCTGTTAAACATATCTTTGAAAAATTAGCTCATTCAAGCATTATGAGATTAAATGAAGCTAGTATGGATAAGGTGAGTGATTTTATTCAAGGAGATTAATATTAAATGAAATATGAATGGTTTCCAAAAAGGAATTATTTCTAAACTGTGACTGTTTTTAACAGAAGGAGTTTGAAAACGGACGGAATAACACTTGATAAGGTTTCTTTTTATCATTAATTGCCTTTTTCACACGGAACAAACGCTTATATAGATGAATTGAACAGAGAGAAGTAACATAACAATATTGTCGCTTAAAAGCTCCGTAATAAATTTTAGATCCTTATATATCATACAGACTTTGATTGAAATCTAAGCATAGCATGATGATACCAAAATTTGCATTAGGATTAAAAAAATGATGACAAATTTTTTATAGTATCATGAAAACTTCTTCTAGAATAAAAATGTCCATAAAAGATAGAGCACGTCGGGTTGGTCCCAAATCCGGACTCGATGGGTTTTACTGTATACAGTTTCTTTCAAACTTATTCGACAAGGTTTATTCTCCACTGTTGTTAGTGCTAAGAAGAATCCAAATAGTGATTTGTGTAGCGAGTTTCATAGTTCTGTGAAAAACCGAGATCGGAATTTTTCATGTCTTGTATCTCTCTGCGACTTTTTTTTTTACCAAGATACATTAATATTATGGAAGCCATAAAAGTTTTGTTTCAATACGAAAGACGAAAAAAACAACAGTAATTATTGTGCCTTTTGTAAGATTGACGTATCTGGGTAGAAAAAAAAAGAACGTCGTAGAAAGCTACAAGACATTTCATTTTATAGAGAATTATTTGCTCTATAATTTTAAGTTATTCAATCCGATGGCTATTTGTCTATTCTAATTTTATGTTGAATAAAAACTTCTCTATACAAATCACTCTTTGAATTTTTATTAGTGTTGATAGCAGTGGAGAATAAACATGGCCGAGTAATTTTGTAAGACATTATAAATGCTTGTATGTTGATAGATGATGTTTGAAAATAACCTAAATAGAAATGAAATGGAACTATTCGATTTTTTGCCATAGAGAATAGTTAACTCATAACAAAAGATCAATAGCATGTTACAAACGGTGTTAGTTATGTCAAAGAAAATTTCTCATGAGATATAACGATGTACACGAATGCGTGTTTGAAGTTTGTGTGAATTGCTGTTCTCTCATCGTGCTATATACTTTTAGCACTAACTAAATGGGATCATGTCAATGTGTTCTCTCATTTATATTCATCGTTTTTTTATATTTGAATTCACGAGAGATTTTGCTAAAAGCTTTTTTTTTTGCTTACAAAAATAATTACCTCTTTTATCTTTAATTTTAATTCTTATTCTAGTTATACGATCTTATGACAATGTCTGTTAAATTTCAAATTATGCTTTGTCCATGTGCTTCTGATATTATTAAAGTTACTTATAATCATGTAAATTCAATGAGAAAATTAGTTCGCAGCTCAACAGTACTTGATCTTTTGGATAAAGCATTTATAGCTTTTAATAAAGTTAGTTTATTGACTAAATTAATAAAATAATGAATTCATATTTCTTCATAGCAATATGAACGATTAAACGATGTTGAATGGTTACTTATTCGTGATACAATACTTTTTTTCTTTCAAGATGTTCATATTCGAGTAAGAATTTATATTATGACAGTAACAATTTATTTTATTTGTTTTATTTGATAGGTTTCTATTTTTCTTCGAGAAAATTTACAAACTCAACAAGGTCTATTTATAATGAAAACAAATGGTATTGTTCCAACTGGTTTTCAAACACCCGGTGAAATTCGGTTTGTTAATAATAAAATTTTTAATAAGTATTAAATATTTTTTATTGAATAAATTTAGAACATATAAAAGAGGTCGTTTGAATAATACACATACATTTAATGCCGGTGAACGTCATCAACCACCTGATGATAAACGTACTTTTCATTTAGGTCTTAATATGTAAGAAAGAAGATATATATATATATACCAGAAAGAAATAAAGTTTCTTTTTATTTTTAAGTTATTCGAAAAGTAAAAGTTCAAATGAAAGTTTATTAAGTGATAGTGCTGTTCGTCGACCATCTGTTATGGTCAATGCTGCATCAGATATTGTAAATAAATAAGTAAAAGAGATAATTTTGAATTCATTTTAAATGAATAGGAAATGATTAATCCTGATCCAAAAATGATTGCACAACTTAATTTACTTTCTGATCTGATTGGCAATAGTAGTGGCGGAGATTCATCACGATCTGGTCTTGTAAAATTATCACTATTCGATGATGATGATGACGAGGATACTGGTCCACCGTCAGTTTTTCTTTTTGGTTAAATGTTCCTTACTATATAATTTTTTTTATTAGAATTCAAAAACGTCCTCAAGCGTCATCAACAAGCAGTCAACGACCGAAAAATGAAGATATTACTATTGATGTATCAAAAGTAAGTTCTACATTCGAATTATGAGAAGATATTGATGACGTACAGTGATTACTAAAAATATTCAACCAGGTTTATTTTCAAGTTTTTTTTATGCTGTCGTAAGCGTTAGAAAGAATTCAAACAATAATTTGAGTAAAGAGAACTGTTTTCAACAAGAATAAAAAGAAACAAAGATTATCGGCGGATTCTCAAAGACATTATTCGAATGATATGAAGACCCCGATTTTTTATCACTTAGAACACGTCAATAAAATTTAGGTTAGACTGCATAGAATAATAGAGCAATTAATTCTCTACAGAATGACACATCTTCAATTTCTTTGCAACGCTTATTGACTGAGATACAAAGATTTGATTGAAAATTGATACAATTGTTTTTCTATAGAAACAAAAAAACTCTTATAAGCACGTCTAGTAAACAATAAAAAACTCTGTCTCGACCGGCTGCTAAATGTCTTCATCAAGAATAAATTAAAATGACACTATTTTAACTGAGTTATAATCTAATTTTTATACCTTTGAAACGATATAAAAAACGTATGAGCGCTCAATGTAACTATGATCAAAGTTTTTTGTTAAGTTACCAACCTATTGCATAATCGACATCGGTTTATATAATCTAAGGATGCCCTACCATCCAAGGCAGGACAGAGTGACAAAGTATTCTATGATGTTTTCTGCTTCAGACGTATATTTTTAAATTAAATTGATAAACTGAATGTGCGTGTATGTTTTAATGAATGCATATTTATTTTAGCGAAATCAAAATCCTCGTTTATCTCATGTTCTACAAGATTTTGATTTTGATGAACGTCCAACACGTCGAGGAAAAAATGATGATGATGATGATGATTTATGCGCAATGATGGATCGTTTACCGGATGGTACTGGAAATAAACGACGTTGAATGTTTCTATCTGTTGTGTGATTATCTTTATATTTATTTGCATGTATTTAGAAATTGATGTCCTTGGGTTGAAAATCATTTTAGTTTTGAAGTTTCTTTGAATTTTAGTGAAAAATAAGCAAAGATTTGATGTTGTTTTTGTTTGTCTAACAAATTTTATGTTTTAATGATTGTAAGCAATAAAAAGTGGCGCATTTAGATATTCTCATAAAAAACAATATACAATGAAACCTCTGTTAGTGTATATCTCAATGCTCTGATCTTGAACATTATTTTCACAGTTTCGATTGCTATTTTAACCTCTTTTAAATAAATACATATGCGCGTTTTTTTTCTCCTTTTCTTCTTTCTAACTTCTGGCTGATAAGTAAAACCTACTGTTCGTTGTTTGTTGTAACTTTACATATCAAAAAAGCAACGACATCACAATTTCATTTTATTTTAAATGGAAAAATTCATTTAATTAACGATTACAACGATAGTAATGGTTCATTACAAAGTGAATTAGCTAAAAATTTGAATATTTTTGTTGGTTTTGTGTCTAATACTTTAAAATAAAGAAATGAATATTTGAGTGTGTTATCAAACAAACGAAACAGAAAGTAATAAACGAAAATTAAAAATTTTTGATGTAATAAAAATTGATGAATAAATATATTTGAATGAATTTGCAGAGCAACGTTTATCAAATTCATATCGATCGAGACAGAAGCTAAATCATAGTACTCTATGAAATGAAGCAAAGTTTTGTATTATATTGAGTAGTGATGCGTTCAACCAACATCTTAGATTTGAGTGGACTTTGTATTGGTCGTTGCACAATTACTTATAGAGAGAAGTGTGTGAAGAATCTAGTAAAACAGCTTAAAAAATAGTAAACAACAGGAACAAAAATTAGTTGCTTATTTTATGATAGTTAAAACTATTGCCAACAAAATACCTTCACACAATATGGAAAAAGCTTTCCTATGATAATTATCGAGAAACTAGTGCTGGTAAACTGACCAGTATAATGTGCGCGATACCAGCAGGCGAATATTTTTCGAGTCTTAAAACTGATAGCAGCAACCTGATAATGATCATGCATCTGAACCATCTGTATTAACCATTGAGTCGAAATTAGCCCCAGTTATGAGATAAATTTTTCTTATAGGTTGCACTGCAAAAACTTTTATTGACAAATTATAGTCTGAAACTGTTTTCTTCTCAGTTGATGTGAATTCTTTCGTTGGTTCTTAGTATTACCACAATATATCAGTCTTTGTCAAGATTTTCTTACCTTCCTTGACAAACTATTGCAATTTATTAATCAAAATTCATTCAATCAATTACTTTAATCACAAAACACTTATTTCTCCGTTAATCACCTTGATGTATGTACCTGTCCTTTTTCATTGTAATGTTCTTTTAACTTTTTTTGAATTTATCTTTTTCTTTTTTTCATTTTCTTTCGTTAGCATATACTAGAAAACTTTTACGAAATGTAAGGTTGTAGGAAAGATCAGATTAAGTCTCTCAAATGAAGCTCTTCATAATAAAAATTTAGAGATTTTACTGGAATGTTAACAATTACATGAATACGCTTTCATTGAATATATTTCAAGTATGACGAAATTTTCTGATGTTCTTTCGAATCTCATAAGTTAAAATTTTATCGATACATTTTGATAAATTTCATTATGATTTCGTTCAGTTCATTCTAAGTATATTTGCAAATGTCTAAATCGTTCTTATTGATAGCATATCAAATATTTATTATTGAGCGTATTATTTTTTTTTTCTATAATCACTAAAGAAAATATAAAATATGAATTAAATCGTTTAATAAATTATACATATATCAATATTATATTACAAAGCACATTATTTTAACGATAGAAACAAAATTTTGATTTTGATGTATGTCGTTTAGCCATAACATGAAGACGGTGTGTGGTAACATTTTCAATAAGGCAGTTGCAATAAATTATAATAGATTTGACTCAGTCACAAATCTTATACATTGAACTTTTATACTTTCATATAGCTTGAATTCGATATTCTTTTTTAGAAGATATTATTGTCCTCTATTCTGATGTTAATGCTTCATAATTTCACGTTTCTTCAATTATAGATGTTAATCTACCGGTTATAACTAATGTGGAGATTTCTTTTTTCTTAACAAATCTGTTATCAGATCAAAGACAGAAGATAAAAAAAAAACATCCTTCATAATTTTGTCATATACAAAAAAAAGTACTTTTTCTAAAGAAGAAGATTGGTTATTATAGATTCAATAGATTCTACATGAGAGAAAAAATTTCACAAAATACAATCAGAGTTTTTAATTTCCTTCGTAATCTTCCAAATAATCAATATTAGCCGATGGAGAAGGTGATGCTTTATCAACTGTAATATCATCCACACTACTAATTATACTATGACTGACACTATGGCTCATACTTTCATCTTCATATTCAGCTGGAGCATCTTTAGTTCCATTGTTTGACGGTTTTTTAGGTATTGTTCTTGTACGTGGTGTTTCATTACCTAGAAGAATATTATCAATAGTTTTTAAATGCTCCAATGCAGTTGGTGTCGCATTTCGATTAGAGAATATTGAAGCTGATCCATCTTCTTCTTGTTCATCACTACTATTACTCTCATCAAAATTAATTAATGATGGTGGAACAATATCACTAGTTTTTTTAATGATACTTTTCTGTGAATTCATTGTCGTTGGTAATGGAAAGTCAAATGCAGTTTTTCGTGGATTTTCTGATGATGACGTAGAGGAAGAGGATGAAGAGTCTGTTGATGGTGATGCTGCACGACGAGCTGGAGTTGATACTTGATCATTGTTAGTCGTATTCCTCGAAGTTAATGGATTTGTTGAGACTCTATGAAAAAAATATATGATGATGGTCAATTTCACTATCTTGATTATAATCAATACAAAGAGTGCAACTTGAAGCTATATTTGAAATCATACATTTTTTTTTTCTATTCCTTATGTAAACATTAACCGGTAATCAAGTACGAAGACTCATAAATGAAGTAAATTGTCATTCGATAGGAACCTATTGCATATCTTGTGTTAACTAATTATCGAAATTGTGACAAATATTGAAAGAACATACAAAACTAATTATTTGCTATAATGCAAAAACTATAAAAAAATATTTCGGAATAAATTTATCTGCAAACTCTTAGGCACTAATCAAAGAGAATTTCAATCGATATACTTGTCGATCGTGATGACGATTATTTATCAGAACTATCTGCTTTTTTATGATAAAAAATTATCTGAATTATGGAGAAGAAATAATATTAAGTGTAATGCTTGATAACACACATATATGTTATCTTTGATTATATTCTATATGAACTATTGATTATATGTTGTCAATTTTATGCAATTTAATCATTTGCAGAATATCCTTCACAGAGACGAAAATTTTGAAGCAAAAGTCAATATATGTCATCTGTTCTTTTCTCTTAAAGAAAAAAAAATACTATTAGATAATAAGAAGTTCTAAAAGTTGAATTAAAATTCTTCAAATGTATTCTGTATGAAAAATTAACTTACATAGATGAAATATGATACATAGGAGTTGATGGTGGTTTTAATGCATTTGCACATCCTTGCATCCATTTAAGACAAATTTGTTCATAATCATGTTTCGAAAGAGATGTTGATGATGAAATATTTTTATTAATAAATGTATCTAGTATACTAGAATCGAATGCTGATGAAAATAATGCACGAAAATGATCACGTATACGATTCAAATCATTGATTTTTTCATTTGGAAATTGATTATCAATTGATTGTTTAATATAATCAGGAAGAGAATTTATAACACTAGCAGGCTAAAAACATTTGTTTCAAACAAAAATTCAAAAAAAATATTCTTTCTCCTCTCACTTGATTTGTATTATGATCAAGTAAAACATGTAAAATAGGTTGTGTTTTAATTTGATTTGAGTTAAGATGAAGTTGTTCAAGTAATTCATTATGTGTTAATGGTATTGGATGATTAGGACCAGATGTTTCAACTTTAAACACATCTTCTGTATATAATAAACGTGAATGTTCAAGCCAATCAAGTATAAGTGCACGACAAATACGTCCAGTCATTCCGTCATCTAAAGATGAATGTGAATTAGTAGCAGTAGGATTTGTTGCTTTTTCAATTGTTTTAAATACAGCAGCACGTAATTGAGCTTTTAAACGAAATATTAAACCATCACGTTCAAGAGCTTGATATACTAAATCACGTAATTCATTATCATTATTACCACGTTGATCACTAAGATCATCACTACTTGCAGTACCAGTGGGAATATTCATTACATCAGTCGACATTCTGCAATTTTTTTTCCTTCTAACTTGTATAATTAAGTGTTTTCGTCTAGTTGCAACTCAGTTGACACCATGACAATAATGAACGAGCTTATTATTGGATTTCAATTTTAAATAACTAATAAACATGTAGAAAGCTTTATTTTGAGGAAAATAATTAATTTTTAAAATTTAATGGAAAAAAATCATTTATAGATGTCGCTGGCAAAGATAAGCCAATTGTATTAATTAATGACTCATCTGGTATAAACAATATGATGATGACATGATCGATCACTATACTATACAATTATTCATTTCTTGCTAATGCTTGTATATATCATTGTTTTAACGGTTTTTTCTGTTTATATTATATCATCCTTTGTCTTCCTTCGTAAACCTCATTTTATTCATAAAAGACGTCGACCTGCCTTTATTGCTCGAAATATAGCTCATCGAGGAGGTAAAATCATGAAAATTTTGCATATTTGAGGTTTTACTTTTGTTTTCGAAGGTGCTGCAGAATCTATTGAAAATACTTTAGTTGCATTTGACACGTATGCTTAACGAGAACATTTTTACTATCAAATTTTTGGTGGACACTCATTTCGTCCCCTTACACTACGTCCCATTCACTTCGTTCCTCACTCATTTTGTCCCAGTGTCATTTCGTCCCATACACTTCGTTCCAAACTCATTTTGTCCTGTTACACTTTGTCCTACCGAAGAAGTCGTTTCTGACGATTCTACTTAATATACCATATCATGTACTATCATCTTCTACGTTTAATATATTAAATAAAATGAAGAATGAATAACAGTTCAACAATCTAGTTTCACGTTAGCAGCCATACGGGCCAGATCTTGAGGGTGGAGGGTCACAGCTTTCGCATCGAAAAATACGTTTTTCATCAGTTAATCGGTGTTGCATGTACACGAACTCACCATGATACATAATTGGATTTCCTCTTTTACTCTTCAAAATTTCAATATCACCCATCGGTCGTATAGATAGCAACACTTGATTGAATCAGCAGTTACCAGGATTTATTTTTTTGGGATTTATTGGGATTTTTTTAATAAATCCATGTACGTTTTTAACTAAATCTCGCACTATCTTGAGAGTGAGGGCGCAGACGCCAGTGTGGGTGAGGGCGAATAAGGCAGCAGTCGAGTGAGGGTGCACGCAAATCTTGATACAGTTAATAAATCCCAATAAACCCCCCATTAAATAAATAAATCCTGATAAATTCTATAGAAGAAATAAATCCCAAAAAAATAAGTGCCGGTAGTCCTTGGATTAAATAGCAAAGAAGAACAGCTTTACGTAGTGAACAAGATTTGAGTGTGAATTTTTTTCTTTTCTGTTTCTCTTTCGTTAAAGTTAGCTGATCATATTAAAAAAGTAGGGACAATTGTACAGGAACAAAGTGTAACGAGACAAAATGAGTTTGGAACGAAGTGTATGGGACGATATGACGCTGGGACGAAATGAAAAGGGACAAAATGAGTGAGGGACGAAATGAATGGGACGTAGTGTAAGGGGACGAAAAGTAATGGGACGAAATGATAGGGTGCCAAATTTTTTACTATAGAGGATTAACAAATGGAGTAGAAATGCTTGAATTAGATTGCCATTTAACCAAAGATAAGCAAGTTGTTGTTCATCATGATTTTTCACTAGATAGAACTACGGGAGAAGATAGATTTATCAGAGATCTTGACTATAATGTAAGTTAACATCAATAATCATAAATAAGCGAAGTGTTATTTTTCTAGGATTTGCCTAGAATCAACACTAATGTACACCTCTATTATGATGACAGTAAGGAAATAAATAATATTTTTTTGAAAAGATAATGATTTTGCTGATAGGTACAATTATATCATGTGATCATAATTTAACAAACGAAGAATTATTACGTATACCATTATTAAAAGATGTTTTTGAACGTTATCCGACGATACCAATTAATATTGATGTTAAAGAAAATAATGATGAACTTATTCGACAGGTAAATACCATTTTGTTTTGAACACATAAAGTTTTTGTAAAAACTGACTGATCAGACCACATATATATTATATTTGATCATGAATTACTGTTCTTCTGTATTGTCATTTCAACAATTAGAAAATAACTCAAACAGAACTTTTTATTTGGCTCTCAATATGTCCAATGTATGCATTTTAATTAGGAATTTATTTGCATTGTTAAATCCATGGTTATATGAAAAATGATCTAAAAGCTCATTACTAGTGATTAATTCCTGTGACCATTTTCTGTTTAGATGTCATTATGGAAATTGAAAGTACACAAAAAAAATTTGCTCTAACAAAGAATAGAGTCTTTTCTACTCAATATTTTATAAACTGAATGGATTGAGAGACGAATGTTCTCTTGCAGATCTCGTTTATCCTACTATTTATTGTTCAATGCATTGAATAGAACACGTTAAAATGAATACTTCCTAGTTTAAGAATGATCTCAAAAGTCTATATTAGGTAAAAAAACCTAATTGTAAAACAGCCATAAGAATGTCTTAGCTACCACGTTTAGCTTGTGAAGTCATGAAAACAGCTCTCATGATTTCTTAAATTTATTCAAAATTCTCAAAAACAAATAACAGTTTGCACTTCATCAAAGTTCCTTCCAAAGAGAACAAAAAAATTTAGAGAGTAGCATAAAAAACATACGAATAATTCAATATATAAGATGTCGATGTTTCTTACCGAATCAACTGTTGTTTTGTAAAATTTTACGAATTTCTATGTCAGTCATCTTTATGTATGCGCCAAATTTGAGTCGCTCGGAATGGTAGGACTACACATAATATAACTAAATGATCTCAACAGTCAAGGGATACAAGTATCCCAAAAGAAAATCAACGATGTTCAAAAAAGTTCGAACCTGCACTCCAACTTCATCGAATCTTAAGATGCTCCCATTGTGATCTATATACCTCATTAGATAGTGTGACAGTTGCGTAAGTACTCAACACGGCAGGAATCAGTTAAAGAATTCTCGAGACATTTCTTGATTATTGATTATAGAAAATGCTTGAAAACTTTTATTTAGCAATTAGAAACAACTCATCGAAATATAATATTATGCTAGCAGCACATGATCTTTTTAGATTTCAAAACTTATTCAAGAATATCAAAGAGAAGATTTAACTTATTGGGGTAGTTTTAATCATGTTATATGCCAAAAATTGACTACTGAAGTACAGTTTAAATCTTTCTGTATTAAAATATTGGCCACTTATGTCTCTTAGAATTCACATATTGTTCGTTTTTGTTCATTAAAAGAAGCAGTAGGTATTACTATTGCTTATTGGCTTGGCTTATTACCTTTTATACCATTAAAACCAGGTAAATCAACTAAGATTTGTTTTTTAATAATTCTTCTCTTTTATTTTGGTTTTATACAGGTGCATTTGAAGTACCTATTCCTGGTGAAGTTTTCCAGTATGATCAAACATTTACTTAATCATATATTTTTTTTTCTTGTATTTAGAAAAGCGGCACGAAATTTAAATTGGAAATTTAAAATGCTGTTTTATGTCGCGGAACGGTAGCTGTTGTATTCAAATAATTTCAATTCTATTTTCATACATTTTAGTGCATTAAATAATAAATCTATGTTTGTACATTTACAACGACGTGGTATTCCTGTGAGTTTCTATGTTTCATTAAAATCTATTACGAAATTTCTTTTCACTTCTAGGTCTACGTTTGGATATTAAACAATGAACAAGAATTCGAATATGCTATACAACATATGTGTGTTACTGGTATAATGACTGATTATCCAAGTCGACTTCGAAATTATTTAACGTCTAAGGAACATGAATTTATTTTAAATTGAGTTATAAATAAATGCTTATTTTTTATCCTTTTTTTTATAAAATATCGTCCTAATTTAAAATAAAAAAATATTTTTTTCTTAAATAATTTATTTTTTTTAACAGATAATGAATAATAAAATGCACTTACGTTAGTTTCTATCGAAACCTTTCATCTTTGGTTTTAGTAAAACGTTTTTCATATGATTTACGTCATCTCGCAGATAAATAGAGAAGATAAAAGGGTGATAAAATAGTTTTACCGAAACCTTCGTGTCGAACTTTATACTCGCGTAGATAAAAGTATCACCTGTTCTGAGTTCGTGTGAGCCTATATAAACTGCAAACTACCGCCACATTCGTTACATAATCATCAATATCATACATACCTTGATATTTAGCATAGGATTCATTCAGAAATGTCATTGTTAGTCTTTGTTGACCATTCTAAATTCTTAATTGTAATTCTCTAGTCCTTATCAATTATCTTAGTAATATTTTGGAGACTTTCTTTTTAAGGGAACAGTCAGACGAAAAGTTTTCCTCTAAAGTTAAATATTTCATATATGAATGGACGATTGGTTCATATTTTGTTAGTGTGGTTCCTCTCTGAATGGAAATTTAAGGCAACATAAATATACAAAGTTCGTGTGTTCATGATGCAAGATAACATGGGTTATAATGTGTTAAAGCGGATGTGGTAAGGCTGCAGAAGGTGGTCATAAGTGATACTTCAAGCTTATAGAAAGAAGAAATTGAGACGAGAGTACAAATAATTTTGGTAGTCATACAATTCCATAGTTTCGCATAACAATCCTATAGTAGACTTCAGTTTCTTGGCTAGGTTGGCATGATCGATGGGTTCAAATTTCTTGTTTTACACTTTAACGGTATTTAGAAATTGGATGTCCCCCAAAAACACTGAGTCTTGACTGAATTTTCATTAGAAAAAAAAAATTTTATTCATCAAATTAAAAAACAAACTCGAAGGCAGAATGCACTGTATTTCGTGAATCCGACAAAGACTCAAAGCTCGATTCGTTTCAAATTGTTCTAGATTACAGTTCCATATACAGTTTATTATTAGTGTTAGCACACATATTATAATTGAAATCTATGTCAAGTTTGAAGCTCATTTAGAGTTTTTGAAATACAATCGACTATAACAGATTAGTACGATGTCTCTCTATTTTGAGTCCTGTAATTTTCGTACAATTCTAAACAAGTATGTGCAAGATCTTTGATCTTTCTTGTGGGACCTTCTTTTATTATTTAGAAACAAATGGCTGGTAATAAAATAGATACTTTAGTCGCTACCTGGAATACCGCAGCAAAATTGTCTTTAACAGGAGAGCAAGAAGAAAAAGTAAGTTAGTCTTCATGGAAAAAAATATTTTGTTCAGAAAAGTTTTTTTTTTTATTTTAGCTCAAAGCATTATTTAATGATGCTGCTGAAAGAGTTCGTGCTCGTCGTGCAGCTGGAAAAAAATTAGTTGAAGATGTAAACAAAGCTGTTGAAGCTAATGATAATGCAACAACAGAACAATTATTAGTAAAATTACGTGAAGGTCTTCGTCAAGCTGGAGAAAGTCGTGAACGATTTCTTGATGAATTCGATAAGGTTCTTCGAGCTGAACAACGTGGTCGTTTTCTTCTTTATGTTGTTCAACGGGCTAAAGAATCAGGCAAACCAGTAGAACAATTAATCGATAGTCTTCTTGCACAAGATGGTGATAATTAGAAATATACATCGTAGAGTTGATAGTATAATAATGAATATCTTGATTTTCATACAATAAAAGAAAATAAAATTAAACTTGAATAAAAAACAACTCTTGTTTTAATATGCACTGCCTGATCGCAAACTAAATAGAGCTCATTTTAGCTGTGTGAGACTATCCTTTGATTATTTCTGAATGAAAACAATTTAGATACAAAGGTTGATATAGTTATCTTTTCATATATGTGAAGAAAGAAGACGAGTTAAGGTTAAATTTTATTTCATTAATTCCCATTTCACGTACATTATGAAATGCTATAATCAATATTTGCTTTTTATCACAAAATACGGTGTCTGTACACGAATGAATTTGTCGGATTTCTACCAACTTTTTGGAAT
This sequence comes from Rotaria sp. Silwood1, assembly GCA_905250075.1. Lineage (NCBI taxonomy): Eukaryota > Metazoa > Rotifera > Eurotatoria > Philodinida > Philodinidae > Rotaria > Rotaria sp. Silwood1. The sequence continues at coordinate 442,767 of CAJNOP010000107.1, forward strand.
CTTTCTTCAATTTTAATACTATAGTTACACTCCTCATCGTCGAAAACGATCTGAAATGACAATTTGAATCTTTTTGGACCTAAAAATATCAAAACTCAAATCATTTCTAAGAAGAGTCTAACACTTGTATACACATAAGAAATAATTTTCATACATACTTTATGCAGCGATCAAAAAAGCAAGCGTTTATTTCAACGATTTTTGAATAGTCATAAGGCATTCAGTGTCTGTTCTAGAAGAACATTGCATTAAAAATGAAAAAAAAGATGATAGTAACTGATAAAATTTGCATAGTAAAACTTAGTTTGTTTTTATTGCGAGAACTTTTTTTTCACAAAACTAATCTTCAACAATTAGAAAATTAGATTCATATAAATTCTATGTCCTGTAGAGCAGCTGAGGAAGTCCCAAATCCATATTCGAAATCAAATTTCATTGATGAATGTAAGATTATTATCTCATTTGCTTACGTAAATTTATTTCGATATTTCATAACATTAATTTTACTTTTTCGACTCGGCGATGGCTTCTTCTTTAAATTTGAGGTAACGCTGGAAAACTATTAAAAGCAAAATTACGTCAATATCTGATATCTACACACAGGTTTCTATTATGTAGCAATAGATTCACGTCGGATCTCTTTTTGTCTTTGCAATTCTATGCACCATTGTTTCTGTTTTAAACAAATGAATATTAGTTCGTTGATTGTGCTCGAAATATCATAGTGTGGTAACACAGTTGGTGAAGAAACAATATAAAATAGTTAACAGGGATTATATAAATCTTAGTAGCGCCGAATCAAGTAGAAATAGAAAGATGAATAATGAAGTGGTAGATGATATTCTTTTTGAAATAACTTATCACGAAGAACAAACTATAGAGCAGTCATCTGCTCTTTTTAAATTCGTAAAAGATGGATCTAATTCATGATAAGTAACTTTCAAGGATTGTTTAATCGAGAAACCGAAAAAATGGTCGATACGAAAATTAGTCGCTATCAGGGTTGCAGATCAAAAACTTAGAAATCAGAAAGGACAATTTTTGAAAACGAACAGCTGGTATGTTGACATACTGGTACAAAACCCACATATAGCCTAGTTAATACAAAGAAGACTAATAAAAGACATCTAGAGCTGGATAAAGCTGTTGACAAGAATAATTAGCATACATTCTTATGTTAATTTCAACAATGCCGAAATTTATCAGTGCGCTTCATTGTTCGTCAGTAGTTATAGAACTTAGAAACGACCAATGATTAACAAAGAATAAATACGACACGATATTAATCTATTATAGTAATGAGTTATAAACGTAATCAATTTTATTGATAAACTCACAATTTAAAAAAAGTTCACATTTCTGAAAAAATCAGAATCAATGATCAAAATCAGAGATATGTTTTAATTTCAACAGCTTTCTTCGCTTTTCGAAAGATCTTGCAAGCTTAGTCTGGTGCAAACTTAATTTATTGTATTGATCAATAATTAACCAAGCCCAGAACATATAAATTTATCAGGTAAAAAGAAGGAAAATCTATAAGTGTATGAGTAGAATTAATTTTAGTTTTGTATTATCTCAAGGTAATATTTGTTCTTGAATAGTTCGCTGTTCGTCAAGAAGTTGAGAAACAAGTCATTAGTTAATGACAGATAGCTGTTGAAAGTAATATTAATATTAAATTTGAAGCATTGTGAAATAAAACGAATGGAGATTTTCGTCACATTGTTAGATTGACGTACAGTTGTTTTGATGATTTTGCTCTTATAATGTTGGAAGATTCTCATTATAATAATGCTGATTGGAAACCTATGTAAATGTTTGAATCTTGTAAGCAGTAATAGAAGGCTCGTATTCAATCTGAAATAAAAAGACTCAACTCCAGACTATTGAAGCTGATCATATATTATTGACTTGAAGCTGAGGAGAAAAAGAAAGAAAAAATATCTGTGCCTTTCGGCTACTCTGGACTATGGGGTACACCTAGTAGGAGAATCAGTAGTCCGACCTTTTCCCACAACTATGATTAGTTGTAGCTCTAAACAAAAGGCCGGCTTGATATAGATTTCTTGGTTTCTATTGCTTGAACATCCGTACACACTAATTAATCACATACTAGCCACAACGTAGTTAGCATGCTATCGGACGAATAGTTCGAGACAAACAACAGTTAGTAACTTGTCCAGAGTCATTTCATATCTCTTGATACCGAAGTTTGAGTACAATAGCTTGTAGATATCTGCCGAAAAACACAGCCACTCAACCCTGAAAGCTCATGGCTTTATATGAACTGAATTTCTGTGCATTTCACGTCAAAGACAAGAACAACGATTTCATTGTTTTATATCCCAGAATGGAAACTTTCTTATGTCAGACACTCTTGAATAGTCTTCTCATGATCAAAAATATTTCTCCATTACGTATTGCCGTCGATAAATACTATCAAAATACTTCTATGACTATGATTATAACTCATGTATTCAATCTTTATTTTTATTGGTTAATTTTTCTATCGAAGGTAAATTACAGACAAGATAAGATCCTCGACGACTTGTTTAGGTTAAATTAATTTTTGAATTGATAATTTCAATCATTGTAATATATCTAAAAATAATCAATTGTTTTTTTTCTAACAGATTTACGGTTTAGACATAAAAATCATTAGTTTATTAACGATGGGTAAGTTATTGATTATATTCTTCGGTTTTTCTCGTATATTAAAATTATTTAGCTGATTTACAACAATTAAAAAATTTAAAACTTGATTATGAAGATACTATTGCTATTGTTCAATTCAATCAAGAAAATTCGAAAGTAAAATTTCATTTAAAAGAAAACTTAATAATTTTAATAATTAATTAAGGTTAATACATTATCACGAGAAATGACGAATGAATTTGTTCCAGTATTTAATCATTTAAAAAATGATGATAATATTAAAGGAATTATTGTTATATCAGCTAAACCTGGTTCATTTATTGCTGGAGCTGACATTAAGTTAGAAAAAAAAAATTTTTTGCATTTCGATTTCAATATTCATTTATTTATTCAGTATGATTGAATCCGTTAAATCTCGTGACGAACTTTATCAAATGTCCCGCAATGGTCAAGAAATTATGAATCAAATTGAACAATCATCAAAACCAATTGTTGCAGCTATTGCTGGATCATGTCTTGGTGGTGGATTTGAAGTAAGATTTTTGTTCGTCCTTTCGACGTTAGTTTTATCAGTCTTTTCTCATTAGGTTGCTTTAGCATGTCATTATCGAATTGCGATGAATGATAAACGAACCGGATTTGGTGTACCAGAAGTTAAATTAGGATTATTACCAGGTGCTGGTGGTACACAAAGACTTTTAAAAAATCTTTCATTATCAGATGCATTAGATCTTATATTAACGGGTAAAGAAATTAAAGCAAAAAAAGCCAAAGAAATGGGTTTAGTTGATATTGTTATTGAACCTATTCAATCGGATGTTCAAAATATTGAAGAACAAAATATTGAATATTTACGTTCGATTGCTATACAAAAAGTCAAGTAGGTGTTCAATGGTTAAAAACAAAGATTTAATAAAACAAAAATTCTACATGAGTATGATATAAAAATCAATATCTTAGTTTGTATGATTCTACTGCAGATATTAGTATTCAATATAAGTCAATTTTTCGAGATTCAATGAGATTTCTGTCGTTAAATTCATTTTGTTTATACTTCTGACTTTTTAAGAGAACTTGTTGTACAAAAACTTTCAAAGCGAAAACCTGGACTAATGGAAAGTAGGATACCTCATTTCTCTTAGTATTATTTATTAACTATTCATGATAGATATAAAATCAACAATAATGTTAAATTCTTATGTACGAAATTATATTTTGTCTCAAGCTCAAGCAAAAGTTATGTCACAAACACAAGGTCTTTATCCAGCACCGTTGAAAATTTTAGATGTTTGTATTGAATTTATTCATTAAGCAGAAAAGAACACACGTACAAAAAGCTTTTTATTATTAGGTTATTCGACAAACTTTAGAAAATGGTTCAAAAGTTGGATTTAATGCTGAAGCAGAAGTAAAATTTGAAATTTCTTTTTAAACGAAAAAATAAATGAATTTATAAACTTTAGGCTTTTGCAGATCTCTGTATAACCAATGAATCAAAAGCATTAATTAGTCTATTTCATGGACGTACTGAATGTAAAAAAAATAAATATGGAAAATCCGAAAAAGAAGTCAAGTAAGTTTACATTAGAGATATGCAAGGTAAGTTTTTTCGTACCTGGTAATCTGACTTAGGAAAATGTTCTAATCCTTACTCTGCACATTTCTCATTTACATGAGTATTAACGTTTACAATTATCAGGATAAGATATTAATCTGAGATTAATATATCATTCTATTAAACACAGTAAATATCAAGATTTCTATACCCATTTTATGCAATTATCTAAGAGTTCTACTTGTCATGTTATTGAAGAAATTCGAACTATATTGTTCTAATTAATTTGAGTGGTACTATATTTTCTTATAACAGAATGATTGCCGTTATGGGTGCTGGTATCATCGGTGCAGGTATTGCACATGTATCTATAGATAAAGATTTTCAAGTTATACTTTATGATACAACATCAACTGCACTTCATCTTGGCCAATCACAAATAATTAAGAGTTATCAACATTATATTAAACGGAATCGAATAACAAAGTAAAAAAGAAATGAAACATTATAATTCTCATTTGATTATAATATAACATTATTCTAATTTAGTACTGAATATAATCGAATATTAACGAATTTAAATTGTCAAACAACATTTGATAATCTTGATAAATGTGATATTATAATAGAAACTGTACTTGAAGATCTTAAATTAAAACAAAATATTCTTAATGAACTTGAACAATACATTCCAGAACATTGTATATTTGCATCTAATACATATATACTATCTATTCATCAAATAGCTGCACATAGTCGACGTCCACATCAAGTAAAATCATTAAAATAAAATACGAAAAAAAAAGATTATTTTTTTTTTTGTTATAAATAATAGGTTATTGGTATGCATTATTTTTCTCCAGTTGATAAAATTGAATTATTAGAAATAATTCGAGCTAAACAAACATCTGATAATACAGTTTGTACAGCAGTTAATATTGGACTTAAACAAGGAAAAATTATTATTGTAGTTAATGATAGTCCAGGATTTTATACAACACGTTTATTAATATTTTCTTTTATTGAAATATTTTATCTATTACAAGAAGGTTTATCACCGAATGATATTGATAAAGCAACAAAAAAATTTGGTTTTCATATTGGTTTAGTCATATTATTAGATGAATTTGGTATTGATATAATTACACATGTAGTATATCATCTGAAGAACATATTTGGTGAACGTCTTGCAAATTCGTCTGTAATAGAATTACTTCAAATATTTGTTAGAAATAATTTACTTGGAAAAAAATCTGGACAAGGTTTATATATTTATTCTAATGATGGTAAGAAGAAGATTAATCCGAAATGTAAAGAATTACTTAAACATCCTTTGACACAAACTCATGACATGTAAATATAGAGTATTTGATATATTTTCTTTTGATCTATTTAAATATTTAGACCAAGAATAGAAACTATTCAATGGCGTATAAGTCTTCGAATTTTAAATGAAGCTGCAAGATGTCTTGAAGAAAATGTTATTAATTCTCCAGTATGTATTGAAAATATGTTGCAATGAATTGTTTTATAGATAATTTATTCGTTTTTGTATTGTGAACATAGGATAGCTGAAGATCTGGATGATTGCATTGATAGTTTTGGTTTTTTTTCGAACGAAAGCGAGGCCTCTTTGTGGACAAAACTTTAGCTTAAAATTCAATCGTCTAGCTTCTCAGCTATTCTATAATCATAGAATAAAACTCGAATAAAATGGTCATAAATTCGCCAAATGAAAACTAAAAAACTGAACAAAAAGAAACAAGACTTTTTTTTGTTTACTATTCATCATGACCGATCGAATGATAATATTCTTAAGCGAAACGTGATTGTACACTTGGCAATGTTATCTGATTAGCTGCAAACATATGTATTATTACTAATCTTTTTAAATATCAGGTGTAGATTTTCAAATATCAAAGATTTTGATCCGCAGAAGATCCTTTAAATTATATAAGAACCGAAGGAGAATTAGTAATAGCAAAATTCTGTTTTATGAAAGATTTTATTTTATTCATTTAGTTGAATTATTACAACATTGATTGATCCTTAACTGGATTAGTACGATCTCTTTCGAGTAATTGAATGTCATGCTAATTCATGATGGCATTGTAATATCATTAATACAATATAGCAATAGTAAGATTCGGGATTTCAAAATTTCAGTATTTCCCTCTGACGCATATATCACATAAACCACTTCACTATAAACTTCTTTAAATTTGTCTTTTAATGCAAAGAGATAACATGATTCTTATGTCTACTTGATAATAATAAATCAAAAAGTTTATTAAGGGAAAGCAGTTACGTTAAAACCTTCCGCGTATCCTGTTTTGAGTGTATTCGGATGGCTACTAAAAATTTAGTAGATAACTAATGTGATGACGAATAGCAGTATGAGTTAAAAAGCTAAATTTTCTTTTTGGTTTTATACTTTCTCTCAATGTGCAGCTGTTTAATTGTCAAATATTCGTTGTATAACTTTTGAAACAAGTCTCATTTACATTTTTAGACAGATGGTGATATAGGTGCTGTGTTCGGTCTTGGCTTTCCTCCAATGAAAGGAGGTAACTAATTATGATGTTTTTTCCTGTTTTTACATTTTACCATTGTAGGTCCATTTCGTTTTATGGATACTTATGGCATTTCTAACATAGTTGATTTAATGTATAATTATCAATTAGACTATGGTGATCGTTTTGCTCCAACACAATTATTAATAGATATGGTCAAAGATAATAAAAATTTTTATTCATAACTATTTTCTCTAAATAGAATGCAAAAAAGAAAAACTTAAAAGTTTCTTTTTTAATTTTTTTAATCGATTGCTCTATTATCTATGTTACGTTCTTACATAAAAAGGTTTGTTGTGTTATAATATAAATAGCATTAAAAAAAATTCACTATTTACATATCTGATTGCGAATAATATAATTTTTTATCCAGCTTTTTAAAATTATTTTTAAACCACGCAAAAACTAATGTTATAAATACAACTGATTCCACTAAATATATATTAAGATATAATACTGATAAATGTGCATCAATTAATTACATAGCATGTATAGACAAAACCTAATGCTAAAACGAAAGGAGAGGGTCATTAAGAAGCCAAATCGGTTCTTGACCGGAATTCGACTTTGTCTTTCTCATTTTGTCCACTTGCCTGTCACATGTCTGTTTCTATCGAAATTAGGCGATTTCATGCAGTCCACATTGTGCGCGTCTTGATTTATTCCTCTGTTCTCAATATTTTTATGTAGTGGTCTAATCACGAGAGGACTACGATGAGCTGAGACTTCCTCCCAGAAAATTTTTTGGTTCTCATGAAAAACAGAATGGCTTCTCGTTTTCGAAGCTATTCTGAGCAGAGTGAGCCGTATGCGTCAGTGCATCCTATTCGATATTCGATATTTTTCTTCAATCAATAGCGAAAACCAGATTAATTTTTCAAACCAACGGAGGAATTGATAAACTTTTCTGACTGTGGAAAGCTTTAGATCTGGTCATACAAGTCTTAATACACTTTCATCAGAAAGATTTGGAAACTCTTATGTTAGATTCAAATTATCAATCTTATCAAGAACGAATATGTGTTCAGTAAATGCTATTTAGAATTTCTCGATGCGGATTTTAGGGACGGACTGAATCATGGTTGTCCACGTCACTATTGCATGCTGGACGATATTGAACTGGCGATAGTTTTTTAGTAATTTTTTCCTCCAAAAGGTTCTTGTAAATTACCTCACACAGACTCCTAAAAATTTTTGCTCCATTATTAAGGGTATCGTACTGAAAAAAACAATGTCGAGTTTTCCTTCGAAAAAGTTAATTCCAAAGAAATATAAGGCGCACAGAACTGATTTTTAATGCGATTGTACTTACCGAAAAGAATTGTAACATTAAAAGTAGAGACTTTTCCTTTAAACCAATTTATGACAGCAAAAATCAAGATTTTGTTGCAGCGAAGTTTTACGGTCATTCTCGTTGGCTTTCTATGTTTTCGTTTTTATCTGAGCTATAGGCGGTTGCGAAACGAATCACTAATCTGATCATGTCACTTAAAATTGGTTTCATATCAATAAAGTCAAACAAAGCTATTCCGAAAATTTTTCTCTTGAAAGCATTATTTTTCGCATTTCATAGAAGATTTTATTTCGTTGTTTCAATACATCCATTGAGTTCAAGTTAGTCACTAAATTATCTTGAAAACTTTATATCGTCTACTTCATCGAAGAGAATGAGTTATCAAGAACGATAGAGTAGAATAAACATTGAACACAATCGTATTAGAGACCAAAATGAATGAGAAAACCGCTAGGCGAATGCAATTCAACTCAGCTTGTTACAGAAGAAAAAAAAACGTAGTAGTATTTTCGCACATATAAAATATTACTTATAGTGTTTAGAGAGATCATAGAATCACCTGCCAACTTTGACTTCTCTCGAAATTTTTTCTTGGCTAATGTCATTTTTTGTGTCACACTCATTACCCATACATAGATTCATTGTTACATTTGCAGTATTTGTTGCAATAAACACCTGAAGAGTACATATGAATCTTTAGGTTGGTAGTGAATTTTACACAAAAAAATTGTATTAGCCAGCAAGAAAATTTGACAGAAGACAAAGCCAAAAGGTGATTCTGTAATTTTTCACAACGCTGTATGTTTAAATATTCTTCTCTTTGAAAGCTACTGATTTCTCTCTTGTCCCATTCTAACACATTTTCTATATTTCATTACTTCATGCATATTGAAAAAAAGGACCCATCAATGTTCTATATTGATAGATCCAACAACACAGATTTTATTAGTATTTGAAACATCAGAATTTTTGCCAATACAGTACATCTATTTAAATTAGACAAGCGAAAACTGATCGCTACAAAAATTAGCTGAAACACCGTATCATGAAATTATAACAGTTTCTTTCAGTTACAGAAAAAAATTATTTCGAAAACTCAAGATTACTGACAGTATGTGATGTTTCTCTTATATGATTAAAGCGTTATAAATTAGAATCTTATTGTCTACTATCCAAATTCATCGTACCAAAATATTGTCGTGAGACTACAAATAAACAGCTTTGGAATGTTTTCAAAGTATTAAAGCATATTTAAAAAGTTTTAAGGCATCTAAACAATCACTAAACAAACAAAAACTTGAATATCTTTGCTATATTCTGGACAAATGTAGTGATCACTGATAATGGAACGTTCATAGCTCATATGGATAAGAGAAACAATGAGGAAAATTGTTTTTCGAATATCACAACTGACTTCGTCGAAGAACTGTAATTTTTCACGGATTATCAATGATCCCTATTGCAGTTTTCTCTACAAATTCTTACTACTTATGGCTGAAACTTTCAAGATACATTGAGTAACAAGACATATATCTGTGGTGTAAAGATGAGAATAAAAAGACCTTAGTGCAAAGAATAAAGAGAAAGTAGATATATAGTTTACTCTTCTCAAAACATAAATATTTTGTTTTTCTCAAAACTCGTCAAGATTACAAGTATTTCATGAAGTTAGCTACAATACTCGAAAACAATATTCCTCAACGTTTCTCCTATCGATATGAACATTCAACAGTCCTTTATTAATGGTGAAAATATCATCTTCTTTGGTAAAAGTATAGTAGAAATATTCAATTTTTTGTTTGTTTAGTGATTTTGTGAAGATCCTAAAATTTGTTTGCTTGTCGAATCGCCAATACTTTTGCTCTGTTCTCAATATCTTGGTGACAGCCCAACAATGATGAAGTATTCTAGAACTGAAGAGTGTCATTTGGATAATCAGTACGCAGAGAGAGAAAATTTATTCGAGCTTTCTATGAGAGATTACAGGATTACCGTCACTACTTTTGGTGTCCTAAGTATAATCCAACAGAAACAGAAAAAAAACCATTCATACTCTGAATCTCAGTAGGAAATACCGCGGAAACTCTCATTCTCTATTTATCTCTTTCATATATCTATCTGAACTTTTTCACACGGACGCTCTTCACACTAATTCTCCGAAACAATGATATCGGAGCTCACGGAGCACAATGTATAGCTGACGCATTACGAAACGACACGATGACCCTCATTCTTTCTTCATTTCTTAAGTATATATCTGCACTTTATATCACAGACAGTCACCACACTACATCTCTCCTAGAATGAAATCGGAAACATCGGAACACAAAATGCAGTTGATGCTCTACGAAATAACAGTGACTCTCATTCTCTCGTCGTCTCTCTCATCTATGCATTTCTACTTCTTATCACATACACTCACTACCCTGGATCTCTCCCAGAATCAAATTGGAGATATAGGAGCATAACACATGGCTGATGCTTTACAAAATAACACAATGACTTTCATTCTCTTCAGTTCTCTCAGTTGCTCTTCAGCACTTTTATTACAGACACTGACCACCCAGTGAAAAATTTTCGCGATTTTCAACCGGATTTTTCTGCAACAAAATCAAAATTATAATCGATTGATAATTTTGATTATTTTTGATCACGACTGATCCATTATTTGACATTGTTGCTTATTTAGTGCGAAATTTTCTAATTGAAATCGGATTACTTTGCAGTATAATCGAAATTATTAATCGATTGGTAATCCTAGATTTGCTACAGAACTATCCGATTTTAATCAGATAATTCCACACTGAATAAGTAACAATATCAAGTAATAGTTAAGTCGTGATCAACAATAATCAAAATTATCAATCGATTATAATTTTGATTTTGTTGCAGAAAAATCCGATTGAAAATCGCGAAAATTTTTCACTGGGCAGACTAGTTGTCTTGAGGAATGCAATTGAATACAATCTTCGAACCTATTTGGAAGAATTGATTAAACAGAATGCACAACAAACAAAATTGTCAACATTGATTTGGAAGATTTTTTAATTTAAAATGAAAGTTTCTATTGGTGTGGAAGATTTGTTTTTTTTTGTTGGTGTGTTTTTTTTGGGCAACAACAATAAACGCATTTGATCTTCAATCTGAGTTGCTTTAGTTTGAAGACATCACACTAATTGTCTTTTAGTGGATGCCTAACGGTATAGGAATACCTTTATTTTCTTGTTTGACTACTAGAGTGGCTTTAATGAAAATAGCTAGTCGACGTCCTTATTGCTGCTTTTTCTTCATGTCGGTGAATATTGCTTGAGAGTGTTTTAAGCAACGCAGGAGGTAATGCTCTTTGTTTTCAAGATACTTTCGTTAGTGTTCGACAATGTGGTTGATCATTTGTTTGTATGACTCAGAAAATGAATAATGTATATATGAAGTTTACTGTGGTAGAATTAATGAGTCGCAAATTTCTATCTTATAAGGAGTCTGATATTTCGAGGACTCTCAACTCTATCAATACGCTGAAGATTTTCATGGGAAAGATGACCTATGGAATTATTGAGATCACACAGATGCCGCACTGTGTTGTTTGACTGACACGCTTACTGTTGGACTGATCCATGAAAATGAATAGTGTTGTTGTGAGAAAGTGCTTTAATAAAGTTCGTTTAACCATGAAGAGAGTATATTGTTTGGTGATCGAATTGATTGTTTAATATTGTGAATTGATTATATGATTACATTCATTTTACTCAATTTTCGTATATATAAATTGAGCAATTACTGTCCATGAAAGAGTGGGTGGGTGTGAGTTTCGACCTTTCGGAAAAGACAATTCCAGAAACTCCAACTAAAATTTTGATACCCATCGAAAATTTGAATCGATACATCGAAATACCCATCCAATAGTTAGTTGCGAATAAAGATTATTACTATGGTAGCTCTGATACTTGGACATATTTTTTCGATGTTTCTTATACTTATAAAGTTTTCAATACGTTTTTTCTGGTTAACTGCTTATAGAAGTACTTGATAAGAAAACCAACATCTGCATTAAACTAGGTAGCGTTAAGTTTTGAATGTGTCAATAATTTGGTAATTTGTGAGAAAAAAAAACTTGTACCTTTCATTTATGATTGGAAGATGAATTTGCTTATTTCGTCAAAGCATAGTAGAAGTATTTCATTAGTGTTTTTACAGTCTATTTCGAGGACACTCAGTGTATCACTATATACGAAGTCTCACAGAGCGATTATGTTTTGACAGATTTGAACTAACGCAAATTTTATTTTTTCATTGAGAACAACTCAACATAAAAGAGTAGTGACAAAAAAAACAAAAAGAAACATGTATAATGGACAAATTTACTTATGACTAACAAAAAAACTTTGATTGAGAAACTAAATTTCAGCTGTTGCTATTATTCTGAATCAGAGATGCCATTGAATTTCGCTCAGAAGTCTTCTAAAAAATGATATAGTATACAATAACTTCAAGAAGCTTTTTTCTTCTCAATCAGTGCATGAGCCGCTTCATTTTACTGTTTAAATCGAAAAATAAATATTTTTCTTCTTATGTCTAACATTTTTCATCGTTGAGTAAATTGAAAATAAACAAAACTTTTGATGAATAAAAAATAGCTATTAAAACGTTTTTTAGTGTAAATCACAAGTGTTGACACTCAGAAATGGAGGGGAAAGAAATGAGACAAATGCAAGATTATTTTTCTGAGAGTTAGAAAAGGTGCGTAAACAACTTTTTAGAAGTGGCCGAATGAAAAATGAATTTCTCATCCAGCTATCTTTTTTTCAATCACAAACATAAATTTCACTGAAAAGAAAGTATCAAACAGGGAAGGCCACTGTGGACGTCACTACCTACGACGACAGCCTAAAGGCATTGAGATTCCTAGACAACAAATTCTCAAACAAACGATTGTTGTGTGTTTTTGCTTCACTTCATCAATTCAAAGCATTAGCATACAAAGCTTGCATAAAAGTAATCATTACTTTTGCTAAAAGTAACAACAATCTTTCGATCATCTGTCAAATGATGGTTCACCAATTTCATATTATTCTCATATTAGTTCTTATTCCATTTGTTGAAAACACTCATTTTCGTGGTGGTACTATCACTTGGTCAGTTTCAATAATTCCTCTTCTCTAATTCTATGATAAATGCATGTTTTTTAGGCGTCCCCTTAATACTACTCCTTCAGGAGCTACAGTTCAAATGCAAATTCGTCAAAGATACTCATGGAATCGGGCTTCTGTTTTTTGCAATGATACATACATTGCTTCACTCACTCAAATCGGTGATAATACTTCTGTCAGTTGCGTCTCTGGAACTTGTTCTACTTGGAACTCAAATTTGATCTATACAAAAACCTATTGTACTGATTATAGTATTAATGGCAGTGTTAGCTCTGGTGAAATATATTATATACGTACAGTATCATTGAATATTGCTTTTAGTATAGCTTTTGCCTCAGGTAATTGGTTCGCAAGTCTTGTTGTTGGTGCTAATGGTCTTTGGAGTGTTATTAATCGAATCAATACTATTGTTCGTCCAGATGGTTATTTAAATAATAGTCCAGTCGCCACTACACTTCCTGTAATTTATAAGGCTATCAATACCCAACATGTGCATGTTGTTCAGATATGGGCGTGGCCGCGCGTTACGGAATTTCATTTTTTCATATTGTGACACCTGTAGCTTCTCAAAAATCAAGGCAAACTTGCTAAAATTTTTATCATAGATAGAGATGGCTGAGATCTATTATCAGTAAAAATTTTATCTATTTCTGTCTAATCATAGTTGAGTTATTCAACAAATACTGACCGTTACGGAATTTCATAAAATGGAAATTTTTTTTAGGGTGATGCAGAAGTTAAGCATTTTACCACATCACGAAACGACATACAAAGAAATGCTCTATATAAAAGTTATTCAGTTTTCCATGAGCTTTCAAAATATCAATTCATTTCCGAGAAAGCATAACTGTACCAAATCAAATAACTGTAAATACTATCCGTTACGGAATTTCACTTCGTTACGGAATTTCATTATTTTTTGACTTTCTAATGGGGATGGTTAGGAACCTTACAGCTTTTAATTATCATGATGAAAACCCATCATTTCTCGTATCCGCGAATAGTACACAGATAGTTCTATCGCGCGAGAATATCAGCTTCACGTTCAAAGCAGAATGACATTAAAATTCTGCCTGTTTTTTGGACAAAAAATGAAATATAATGGGACTCAGAACGGATAGTTTTTTGGTGAAATTCGTCAAAAAATCCGTTTTCAGACACTTATTGGAGGAAAAATACGGTTTATATAACCAATCAACAACGTATCTCAGAAGTTGCAACGTGTTTCATAATCTGTTAGTAGCGAAATTTTGGATTTCGAGAGAGTTTTCTTTATTTTTAGTGCGTATAAACCTTCCTCAGGGTAGGGTGACCGATGCGCGGCCATGCCGATATCGGATTTAGATTCGACAGATACATTAAGATGTCGTTGGTCTATTGGCTCAACGACCAATACTAATACACACGATGAATGTGCAGATGTATGTAACGGTGTACCTGGCGCTGTATTATATAATGATAACTGTACACTTGTATTCACACTCACTCAATCTGCTAAATATGTTGCAGTAGCCCTACAGATTGAAGATTATTACACATCAACATCATCATCTCCAATGAGCTCTGTACCTCTTCAATTTCTTTTCTATGGTTATCTAGCACCTTCTGGTTGCAGTACACCACCAGCTATTATTGGTAATCGACCCAATCGAGGTAAGAAAAAGTTTAAAAAGAGAAATTCTTCTTGGTATAAGAAAAATCATTATTAATCTGATGAAATCTGTCATATGAAAACAACTGATAATATCTAATTTCAGCTTGTATTGGAACACCGATTGGTTCAAATGTCACTGAATATGTGATAGCACAAGTTTATTGTCCTGGAAAAACTATTACTGATTTCGTTACAAGTTCTCCTGTTGGATTAAGAAAAAGTATAATTCAGAATCCTAGTTCAGGCATGTCGTTTTCAGTATCTCAGTTTTATATTATTTCAGTTTTGTAATTTAAGGTATCTACCGAATTATTCTTAGCTGGATTCCCACAGCTACTCAATTTGGTCCACAAGGTTTTTGTGCTGGTGCTGTCGATAATACAAATGTTCAATCAAATCAATGGTGTATTACATTCTTAGTTGGTTATGATTCTCCTAATTTGATTCAAGCTTCTTCTGTTCAAGGAACAGTTTCACCAATTGGTACTATATTTGCTAATCATACTATCTTTTCTATTCAAGGTATCTTTGATTAAAAAGTTACTATTTGGAGTAAACTTATTGTTTTTATGTTCATAGCAACTCGTCAAGTAAATCGTCCATCTCGAAATTATACATATGTGTATTTTAATGATGTTGCAACTGGTACAAGTGTTTATACAGTTGATTGTGGTTGGGATCCTCATGTGATGTACAGTGGAAATACAATTACATTTTATATTCCATCTCCACCTTGGATTCCAGGACATACATATTATGTTACTTTTGATAGTGGTGAGGATGTTTTTTTTTGTATTTTGTTTTCAAGTACAACCTCATATTTGTTGAAATAGGTGTGGCTAGTGGTACTGACTTCTGTAGTAAGTAATTTCATAAAAGGAATTATAAAATAGATGATGAATGAATTGTTAAGAACCTGAGTCATCACCAATCACTGATCCTAACTTTTGGAGATTCGATATTTGGAATCCAGCTGTTTCATCAACTACAACAACAACTACAACTCCACCAACTACTGGTACAGTAACAACAAGACCTATATCAACCACTACTGTTAATACATTGGTAAGTGAAAAAATATTTATGATATTGATATTTACTTTGAATTCATACTTATAAGTTGACAACAACTGGTATTGTGGCGACAAGTACAACAACAGTTATGACAACCACAACTTCTCTCACAACTTCAACAACAAGTAAAGAGTTGCACAGTTTTTGATAATAGAGTTATAGCTGAAAGTACTACAATACGTCTACCCAAAATTACTAACAATAGTACTGAAAATAAAATATTTTAAGAGTTTTGTTTGTAAATATTTTTAGCAACAACAGAAACTACAAGTACAGTCACTATTCTCACAACTTATCCACCAATGGATATCATGAGTCCGAAAGATTTCGTAAGTAAAAACAATTTAAGTTTCAAATATACACCTATTACAATGTAGGAAGAAGCATGTAAATCGCCATTGGCGATTATGACTGCTGCAACGATGTTGGTCATGGCTGCTCTACATGGAATATCTATTTATGTTTCTTTTATTAAATTTTCGACTTCGTTTGATCCGAATATTATTCAAGCCGAACAGAGGCATCAACTACGATCAAAAAACTCTCATTAGATATACAAATAAAAAGTTATTGAATCATCGTTTTCTATCATGTATCAATTAATTTATGAACAGCTTTGTATTTATCCCGATTTTGATATATTGAAAAACTTTTGGTGGTCTTTTATTGTTCCCAACAGCTTTTTCATAGACAAGGCTCTTTTTTATAGAATTTTCTCATTTCATCAAATGGTTTGAAATCTGTCATTGAAGTTTTGAAATAAACCTTTATTTATGAATTCATATAAAAAGGCTTCGACATTATAGATATAATTCTTGAGGAATAATATATGGTAATCATAGACAATATGATCCTTAGAATGTTTTAATATAACCTTTCAGAGTTCCTCTTTTAAATTTCGTTCGATGCGATTCGAGTTGTTCTTCACTTGTTTGTATTCAACAGTTTTCGGCTTCACCTTCTTCATATTGAAAAATAATCACTTTGCACAGACGTGTGTTATTTTTTTTCATTATATGACATTTCAGTGTGTTTATCTTGGTACCACAGAACGAGTTCGGAGCCAATGTGAACCTTTCTCAAAAAACTGCATAGCATTGAACTGTTTATCTTGTACAGTTAACTTTTTCGGATTCGTCAGGAACTCAGTGATATGTCACAATAACGATTAGAAAAGGCCTATTTGCCTATCAAAGGCGGTCATATATTGGTGATATGTTAGCACTAATAACAATTTTCAAAACAAGTTTTTCTTCACCAATAATTAGCACAGGTTGTCGACAAGCTGTTACAGAAAGAGTGTTCAAAGACGAAAATAAAACATTTTTTTTTATCTCGGCATCTTTAGAGGTAGACATAGGGATATGAGAGGTTTTTGTGTTTCTAATAAATATAATATATTCACTTCCATTACGACTGAAGAATATTGTAGACGTCACTCATATAAAGTCTGTATTTCTGTTCTTCTTAATTGAAAATATTTTTATTTGAATTGACGTTTCGATTAATGACATTGATCTACCGCAGAGTATTGAACACTTCGAATTATAGAAACCAGCACAAGGATAATTAATATAACTGTTAAATGTACTATTTCTTTTCTCTTTTTTTTAATTAATAGTGCAAACAGAGAAAACAAGTATTATAGTCTTTATCATCTTTTGTGCGTCTGTATTATAATGTACAGAGCGAAGAAGCGGAAGAAAGGAAAAAGAAACACTAGTACAACGGTGAGTAAATTGAAATATCTTGTTTCAGGTGGCCCGAATGGACTACTTTTTTAGTGGTAGAAGTTTTTTTTTTTGCACGCGGATAACCTAGACGAATATCACTGTCAATTTATATTATTAGTTTCCCTAAAGATATTTCAGCTATTGTTAAGTAAGAATAAAAAAACATGAAGTTTGCTCTAGTGTATCAATATAATATCCTTCATAAAGTTCGGTTTAATAATCTTCTTAGATGGCAATTGAACATTATTTATGAAATGCCACGCATGTCTTTTTCTTACTAAATAGCAAGTAAAATAATTTTCATTGTAGCAACCATAAAACTTAATAACTGGTGGACCAGAATAAATGGCTGCGTTTTGTATTTTATTTATTTTATAGATGCAATTTTAGTTTACAAAATAGACAAGATTCTACTTAACCGAATTTTGAATACTACAAAAAAGTTATTTAATTGGCGCATAACGAATTCCCTTTATTCAGTCGATTAAATGGTTTTTTTCACTCATTTTAATATTATTTGTTAGAGGACCCTACGAACTTCATAATGAAAAATTACATCTGTATATGTTAGTTAATAAAAATAAATGAAATCTAAAGCTCTATGAAAATTGGTTCGAATTGCTAAACAAGTAAGAAACGTGGTCAATGGAATAAAATCAAAAAATTATGATCATTTAATTGATGAAATAAGAAAAACAATTCGTCAGGTTCAAAACAAAAAGATTTTATTCGCGGAGTTGAACGTTATTCACAAAGAATTTTCACCATTTTGAAAACAAAAGGTGCATGTACATTAGGCGATGAAACAATAAAATACAAAGCGCCGCCATTGATTTTGGTCCACTCTTCGTTATATTACATTAATTAGTAGCAAGATTTCTCATTCAATTATCTTATGAAATTGATTATGACTTATTCATATAGGTGTGCCATATAGAACTAAGTTTTTTGTATGTAGTTAATTCAATTAAGTATTTTAGTTCAGAGAATGCAACTTTTTCAAAGTTCTGAATTTTTGTCAATTACGGATCGAAAGTTTTGAACATTTAACATCAGAAATCTTTTTTTTTCATTCGTGACAACAATGGTAGCTACCATGAAACATATAATAATTCAATCAGTACCCATTGATATTGTTAATATTCTTTCAAGTCTAATGTTATCAAAATGTATTAATTCGTGTGGAGTTTTTCACCACAGTTCTCCAAAACAATGAACAACATCTTTTCAAGTTTTCTCCTCTATTAAGATAAAAAACTTTATACTACACGATATATTACTTTAGCTTTATTTTACTCATAGTTTTCAACAATATTCTTTAGTACACCAAACTGGTAAATCAATTAAAATGCCTTAATTGAAGCTATAAGAACAAGAACATTAAAATTAACACAATTATTAGTTCACATCATATTTTCTAAAGATACAGTCAAATACTGAATAATTAAAATTTACTTCTTAACTAGTACTATTCGTGTCAAACCAAAGAGTCATGTAAACAATCAGCGGTAATCATGATAACTGTTACTGAGATCGTTATAATACCTGCACATATATTTTCGATCTTTGATATGTTCATCAAGTTTTCTAATATGTTTTCTCAAATTATAACACATTTGAAATAGTCAATGATGTCCTTGTTAATGACCTGATAGATAAATAAAGCATATTATTTTCGAATTGAACCAATTATTCATCTCCAACATAATAACAGACTGAAGCAGTTACTGAGTAGTTTTTTTTACTACTCAATCAAATTGACTTAAAATATTTTTCAAAATCATAAAGTCTCTCATGATTGTACATCAACCCGTACGAAGCCAGACACATTAATTTTTTGCAAAATCTAAACTAATACGAATTTTACTTCTACATTAAATATGCGTAGAATAATTCAAAGCATTAGCAGAAGAGAAACGAAGGCAATAAAATGTATGATTGACAATTTCACTCATAAGTCACAAACAAATTGTCGAGCAAGAAAATAAATTTCAGTGCTCAATATTACAGAGAATGAGATATGCAATTCAACTTTGTTTCGAAGTCTTCTAAAAGATAATAAAGTACACTATGGCTTTAAGAATTTTGTTTTTTATTTAGTCAGCATCTATGATGTTTCTCTTTATGCTTCAAATGAAAAACGAATATCGTCTTTACTTATGTTTAATGTTTTCTAATTTGAATATTTAAAAAGCAAAACTTTTAATCGCCAATACAGTAACTGTTAAAATATTTTTTGGCGTCAATGATAAGCATCAACACCGAGTTGATTTGAAAGAATCCTTACAAAAAGCTCATTGTGTGTTTTTGTTTGATGTCTTCAATTAAAGAACCAAGTATAAAACACTTTCCATAAAAGTACTTTTATTTTTCGTAAAGTTAAACTAATCGTTCTATCATCGCTTAATGATGGTTCACCAATTTCATATTATTTTCATGTTTGTACTTATTCCACTTGTTGAAACATCTCATTTCCGTGGTGGTACTATCACTTGGTCAGTTTCAATGATTTATCTTTTGTAATTCTATGATGAATGCATATTATTTAGGCGCCTACTTAATACTACACCTTCGGGAAGTTCGGTTGATATTCAAATTCGTCAACGATACTCATGGAATCGGGCTTCTGTTTTTTGTGATGATACATACATTGCTTCACTCACTCAAATCGGTGATAATACTTCTATCAGCTGCGTCTCTGGAACTTGTTCTACTTGGAACTCAAATTTGATCTATACAAAAACCTATTGCACTGATTATAGTGTTGGTGGTAGTGTTAGTTCGGGTGAAATATATTATACACGTACAGTACCATTGAATATTTCATTCAGCATCGGTTTCATCTCAGGTAATTGGTTCGCAAATCTTGTTGTTGGTGCTAAGGGTCTTTGGAGTGTTATCGATCGAATCAATACTATTGTTCGTCCAGATGGTTATTTAAATAATAGTCCAGTCGCGACTACGCTTCCTGTAATTTATAAGGCTATCAATACCCAACGTGTGCATGTTGTTCAAATGTCTGATCTAGATTCAACTGACACATTGAGATGTCGTTGGTCCGATAACTCAGCCAGCAACTTTAATTCATACGATAAATGTGCAGATGTATGTAACGGTGTACCTGGCGCTGTATTATATAATGATAACTGTACACTTGTATTCACACTCACTCTAGCGAATATGTATGTTGCAGTAGCCTTACAAATTGAAGATTATTACACATCAATATCATCATTTCTAATGAGCTCTGTACCTCTTCAATTTCTTTTCTATGGTTATGATACGCCTTCTGGTTGTAGTACACCACCAGCTATTATTGGTAATCGACCCAATCGAGGTAACAAAAAGTTTAAAAAAAGAAATTCTTCTTGATATAAGAAAAATCATTATTAATCTGATGAAATCTGTCATATGAAAACAACTGATAATATCTAATTTCAGCTTGTATTGGAACACCGATTGGTTCAAATGTCACTGAATATGTGATAGCACAAGTTTATTGTCCTGGAAAAACTATTACTGATTTCGTTACAAGTTCTCCTGTTGGATGAAGAAAAAGTACTATTCAGAATCCTAGATCAGGTATGTCGTTTTCAGTGTCTCAGTTTTATATTATTTCAGTTTTGTAATTTAAGGTATCTACCAAATCATTCTTAGCTGGATTCCCACAGCTACTCAATTTGGTCCACAAGGTTTTTGTGCTGGTGCTATAGATAATACAGATGTTCAATCAAATCAATGGTGTATTACATTCTTAGTTGGTTATGATTCTCCTAATTTGATTCAAGCTTCTTCTGTTCAAGGAACAGTTTCACCAATTGGTACTATATTTGCTAATCATACTATCTTTTCTATTCAAGGTATCTTTGATTAAAAAGTTACTATTTGGAATAAACTTATTATTTTTATGTTCATAGCAACTCGTCAAGTAAATCGTCCATCTCGAAATTATACATATGTGTATTTTAATGATACTGCAACTGGTACAAGTGTTCATACAGTTGATTGTGGTTGGGATCCTCATGTGATGTACAGTGGAAATACAATTACATTTTATATTCCATATCCACCTTGGATTCCAGGACATACATATTATATTACTTTTGATAGTGGTGAGGATGTTTTTTTTTTGTATTTTGTTTTCAAGTACAACCTCATATTTGTTGAAATAGGTGTGGCTAGTGGTACTGACTTCTGGAGTAAGTAATTTCATAAAATGAATTATAAAATAGATGATAAATGAAATGTTAAGAACCTGAGTCATCACCAATCACTGATCCTAAGTTTTGGAGATTCGATATTTGGAATCCAGCTGTTTCATCAACTACAACAACAACTACAACTCCACCAACTAGTGGTACCGTAACAACAAGACCTATATCAACCACTACTGTTAATACATTGGTAAGTGAAAAAATATTTATGATATTGATATTTACTTTGAATTCATACTTATAAGTTGACAACTACTGGTATTGTGGCGACAAGTACAACAACAGTTACGGCAACAACAACTTCTGTCACAACTTCAACAAAAAGTCAAGAATTACATATTTTTGATTTTATAGTTATAGCCTTACTAGTTTAATTCAGCAATGGGCAATTGCTATTAATGTCACGAAGAATAGAATATTTAAAAATTTTTTTTTTTGTAAATATTTTTAGCAACTACAGAAACTACAAGTACAGTCATTGTTCTCATAAGCACTACACCTGTGAATGTCATGAGTCCAAAAGATTTCGTAAGTAACAATAAATTGATGTTCATATATAACTGACACAATATAGGAACAAGCATGCACATCATCATTGGCGCTTGTGAATGCTATAACTATGTTGGCCATTGCTGGTTTACACGCATTATTTATCTATGGTTCTTTTCTTAAATATTTCCAATGGTTTAATCCGAATATAATCGAAGCCAAAAAACGTCATCGAAAACGATTAGAAAAAAATCATAATGTTTGAAACTAAAAACCTATTGAATTATCATTAGCTGTTATGCATCAGCTTATCTATCCACAGTATTGTTGTTTTCTTGATTTTGATATAAGAAAGAGAGTTCAATCTTCTATTGTTATATTTAATTGCTTTTCCAAAGAAAGATCATAAGTTTTTTTGTTTTTGAACTTTCTTGTTTTAGCATATAATTGTATATCTATTGGTGATCTCATGAAATAAAACTTCGCTTATGAATTTATACAAAAAGACTTTCATGGACGGAAATGAAACTATTTTTTTCTGTAGGTGCTAATGGCTATTCTCTCTTCATTGCACGTATATTCTCCTATACCAAACAGTTACAAAAGATTACGGATACGATTGCAGCTTCGCATATCAAATATTGGTATTGGTTAATGAAGGCTGTCAAGGACTTTAGTACCTCAATGCAAACCAACAAATCCTATATATGGTTTTGTAGAGAGAATTGTGACGAGTCAAATAGTACGCAAATAGACTTTGAGAAGTTTACGATTGATGCAACAAGTGATTGAAAAGTTGAAAAATATGTTTTTTAGTGTTTTCTTATTTGAAGCCATTTCATAGTCATCGGATTCCCAGCAATCGAAAACTTGATCGTATCGGACACTGATTTTTGGCTTCTCGAATTTTCGAAGATTAGACGAAAGAAAAACTTTTAACAGAATACTAGCGAATCATTGACTACAATACAAATAGTAGAAATTTATCAAATTTATAACTACTCAATGCGAAAAAAAACTTAGGGAAAGAATACCTTTGAGTATAAATTCGGTTTTGCCATGGCCATTTCTCGTACTCGATGATCTTGATAGAATTGTTAATGTAAGATATTGACTTTCCCTTAATTTCATAACTCTCTAATCAATATTTAGCATCAACTGATCACAACCAAGATTGAGACCTATCAGCATATTTTGTAAACAAATAATCATAACGAATTTTCGTGTTTTGAATCTATGAAAAAGTTTTCTAGAATTAATTGTATGTTTTTTTTTCACATGAATCAGTTCATGCTCAAATTTTATATTTGTTTGAAAGTATCTTTGTGTAGCATCTGGAATTTCAAAGTGTTTCTTTTAGTTAGACACGTGACAAAGAATTTTTTCAGATAAAAATTTGCTGTTCATGATTTTTTGAATTACTAGTAGAACGATAAAATAATAAAAGCAATCGTCAAAAATAAATATCCTTTTATAAATTGAAAACGGAATCTCTTTTATTTCTATCGGATTTCGATCCCCTGAGAAACAATCATTCGAGTGATTGGAAAGTACACGCTACAATGTCATAATGCCTAGCAGTCGAACTATCGGCAAGCAGAAATCCGAAAGCTCCATATAGAATTTCGATGATGATAACGAACTAACAGTGACCCGCCGCATGGCCAATTGCGTATATAGGATGTCAAGTTTTCCACAAATTTTGAAGTACTAAAGCTTCATACAATGGTTCTAATCCTTGAGAAATATGATACAATACCAAAGCATTCAACCTTGTGTTACAGAACAAGTGAATCTGATTGAAAGCTTTCTCATAGGCTGCACATAATCTGGCTCTATTTGTTTTGTCGTTAACTTGTTCAGATAACACAGAGACTCACTATCATATTTCAAAATTATAATTAGAGAAGGCCTTTTTTCCTGTCAAAAGCAATTGTATGTTGACAATATTTTAACAATAGTGAACATGTCCAACAAAAACATATACGCACCAAGAATCAGCATAGGATGCTTGGTTAATTGTGATAAGTAAATTTTTTTTAAACAGGGAAACAAAATTGTTGGCTTTGAGACCGTTGCAGGGAGTCATATGAGAATACATTCTTATATTCATGATTTATCATTTTTATTATTCTCTCTTCAACTTTTGATCCCAAGTACTGAAGTTTTATATGTTCATGAAACTTTAGAAGAACCTATAAATATCTTTTGTTAATTTGTTTTGTCACCCGTTGTGAAATAATTTATAAAAAATGTAAAATAAATCTTTAAATCAAAATTATAACAAATTTTTATAGTTGAGAGAAGGGTGCTGTAAAATTTTATCATTTTGAAAATGTTTGCATTTCGAATTACAATTCTACTAATTTATCAGATTCATTTAACATCTTTATACTGAAAAAAAACTTATTTGTATTGTCAGATAGATCTTCAATATATAACTTCTACTCTCCTTCGGATAATACATATATATAGGATACATGCCATTAGAAGCAGCATATATAAGTTTACTGTTCGTTTCGTCGGCTCAACTATCATATAAGCTTGCTATAAACATGGATTTTACCGCTCAATAAGCTAATGCATCTTTTCCTGTTACTTAGGCTCAGAATGAGAGAGAGAGCCGCAAAATCTCGATTTAAACCTACAGTCACAATTATTTTCTTCAAAAAAATAAGTGAGTTACACAAAATGATACAACATATTATATTTTGAGATGAATAGTACTAGTGTAAGTATTGGTTTTGATCTGTCCACCGATTGCTGCATTCAAACGATCGATTGGACTTCAAACATATTTGAGTTGAATGATTCTTATGTATACTGCTTGAACATTTCAAAAACCATTCAATCAAATCAATTAATTTGAGATATTTTCTAAATACTAACAACGAGCACTGGTAGTTCAACGGTAGAATACTCGTCCTACACACGAGTCACCCGGGTTCGACTCCCGGCCGGTGTATTCAACTAATTTTTTTCTTCTATTATATTCTTTATGTAAACATTACTCTCATCTTTTTCAAATTCGAAAAAAACTTATGCATTTCTTATATGTTGCAATGCAGTTGTTAGATGAGTCATCGATTTCGTCACAAATCTTATTCATTTTGAAATTGATGCAATACATAAAAACCATTATTATATAAGAATACAATATATTTTTAAAACTGTATCTATGGTTTTCTAAAATTATCATTACATACAGTCAAATTTTACATGAGCATTGTCAGTTATCTGTCATAGAATAAGCATTTTATTGCATGGACATTTTGCTTTTAGACAGTTTTAGTTATCAAAATGTAGCTTGTGTGTTGTTCTTTCTATGAATATGGTTTCAGTTCTTTTGAACAATTGCGGAAATCATATTAATTGAATTTAAAATATCGGTCGGAAAATGTTATCCAATAACGAGTGACTATTGTAGATTACTACCCAATTCCACTATGCGTCCGCATTTAGGGATGATTTTTTCTAGTGATATAGCATAAGCAGTGACTGTAATTTTGACGCAAACCTCATTTCAAAGATCAATTTTATGAAAAGATATATTCAAGACAGAACCGCCGAAAAAATTGTATTTATTTTATTATTCTATGGTTTTTATTGTACTGAACAAGTGATTCCTTCAAAATACTGAACTAAAAAAAAGGAAAAATGTAATGTGAAAAACCTTCATAAAACAATGTAATTTAGGAAAGCGTAGAAGATGAGTATTTTGTTCAGTCATCCGTCTTTACTTGCCTTCTCATAGAGGCTTCATTTCTCATTTTTTCATCAAATAAATTTAGTCACAATCATGTTTTTATGAGAATAATAAGTAGTTGATGTTTTTTGTATCCTGTAGTAGATTTAATTTTCGACTTAATGCTATTGAACACTTGAATTTTTTAAAGTATGGATTCGACTCAATTGTAATGCTCTGTAATGCTTCCAAAGTTGAGTTAGATACAAAATGGAAAACAGTGGAAAAGAAGTGAGATCCTGAGATCTCAATTTGTTATTATTACTTATTTTTTGAGAATTTTAATCATATTCTGGGTAGCG
This sequence comes from Rotaria sp. Silwood1, assembly GCA_905250075.1. Taxonomy (NCBI): domain Eukaryota; kingdom Metazoa; phylum Rotifera; class Eurotatoria; order Philodinida; family Philodinidae; genus Rotaria; species Rotaria sp. Silwood1. The sequence continues at coordinate 469,202 of CAJNOP010000107.1, forward strand.
ATTTCTTTCTTTCCCATCTTCTTCAACTTTTTTTTTCTTGAAAATAATTTTTTATTGGAAAAAAGTTATATTGATATATCCGATTTCTAGACTTGTTGGAGTCTTTTTTCTACTATATTCTTTAATGTTGCAGTATAGCTCTTTTTTCTAGTCTGAAAGAAAATGAGAGTAATGCTTACATAAAGAGTAGAATGTGAGTAAAAACATAGTTGAATACACTGACCGGAAGTCGAACCCGGGTGACTCGTGTGTAGCACGAATATTCTACGGTTGAAATGTCAGTGCCCGTTCGTGATATTTAAGAAGCATTTCAAATGAATGGATTTGATCGAATGATGTTTGAAATAAACAAGCAGTACATATGAGAATCATTCGATTCATAAGTGTTTTGAGTTGAATTTATTGTTTGTCTGCAGCAATTTATGGACATATCAAAATAAATACTTATACTAGTACTATCCGTTCTCAAAATATAATGTGTTTCACTATTTTTTGAATAAATTTTAATGAGAACCCCATAGAAACCTGCGATTTCCTCAAAATATGAGAGTGAAGATCCGCGAACATCGAAGTATATTCAGATTTGATTGATGATCAATTAGTCAATGAAGTTAGTTCTTGATCATGATCTTCGAAAACGACATTTTACAGCTATTTCTCATTCGATCTATGCAATGTCGACATATCTAGCTTGTTCCATTCAAGAGTTATTCGAATTTTTGTGAGACGCTTCCATATTTCATTCAATTGAACTGCGATCACCTGAAATACAGCTAGATAGAAGCAACGCATCATGCCTTAATTTAATGGTAGTCCTTTTTTTTAGATCCAAACTGATTTGACACTGTTACGTGAATATTATCGAAATGCCGACCTCGAGCAGGACATGAAGGTCGAGTGTGAGTTTTGTGAAATACTGAGAGAGCAGTGCCCGATAAGTTCGAACCTAAAAAGTAATACGACTATTCGACTTAGCATGATAAACCTCCCTTGTTTAGTTGGCTTTTTAATTTCTGAATGGAACAAGCTATCTATGTCAGTCGTCCATAGATAGATAGAAAAAAGACCTCCAACAGGCACTCACATAATTGATCAATTTCTGATCGATTAAATGTGGATATGCTGAAATGGCATCGAGTTTTCTCTTTCAAATAGAAAAAAGTACAAGTTTCTATCAGGTTCTTATGAAAAGTTAGTAAAAAAAAAAACAATGAAGCTCATGATATTTTGAAATGGATAACAGTTAGTGCACCAGTAGTTTCTTTTTAGACATAAATTGAATTTTTTTAGATATTCACTATTGCATTAAGGAGTATGTATAGACAGTAAGGATTAACACAAACATCATTATGTTAGATGCTCTGCAATATTTTTCATGATGAAACAAAATATAAAAGTTGTATTTACAATGTAGAATAACTTTCCTTTTCAAAAAAGAATTACGATGATAGAACAGTTTCGTTTGTATAGATGAACATTCGTTTAGATTAATATTTGTAGACTGTCATTCTGATCAAGAACAAGCGTGTTTTTTTGTATATTTTGAACCATGTTTTCTCTATTGAGTAGATATATATCTGAGTTCATTTTAATTTATTTGTCATCGACGCACTTTAGGCATTAATCTTCTATTGTTATATAGTATGAAAAATATATGAAGTTTACTGAGATATGGATGATTACACAACACGGATCTCGTTGAATCAAATATGAACGATGCTGTCAGTATAATAAAGAGCAAATATCTAGTTAAGTCAATGACAATGTCACAATCGTTGAGTCATAATTTAAAACTTTTTCAACAGACAAATAAGGTGGTTCAAAACCTAGAAAGCTCGGTTCGAATGTCAACATCACTATGATTTATTGTTACCAGGAAAAAAATACGTATTTACAAATTTTCATAGAATAACTACAAAGAAACAGACGCACGAATGACGTGAAAGCAATTCGATTCTTGTCATTCACAAGAGAAATGTTCGGGTGTGAGTTAATTTTTAGAGATCATTCATCACTTTTCCTTTCATGATTACTTCTTTTAATATTCAACAGAATTTTTCCAATATTAATTCATTATCGTCTCATTTTATTTTTTTCAATATATAATATGAATACATGAAGTAAAAATTCTGAAAAAAGTTATCTGAATTTCTTCGATTGCCGATTAATCACGTTATTTATTTTTCGATCCTTTTATCTATTGTACAGCCTGTAGCACTGATTAATAAGATAATCTAAACGAGAAAAAATTTTCATTTTTTTTCAAATATTGATTCTACTATTCACTTAAATGTATTATATTAAGTGGAAAGCAACATTGAATTTTCTGTTGTGTTTATTCTTTGTGGTTATTAATATTCTGGCGAGATTTAATAGTTTAGTTTTGAATCATAAAAAGAGAGTTGGTTTATGGAATATGGAGAAAAAGAAAAGACAGTACTTAGCTATATTTTATGCCTATCTTTTTAATTAATAAAACTATACAATAAATCTGTCACCTTTAGCCTTCGTTAATATTCATCATAAGGATATAATCACCAAATATGTGTCTTCTTCTCTGAATATGCTACTGTCAAAAAATTAACTCTGGTGTCTGTCAAACCACTAACTTTGCTATTTAAATTTGTAGTGTAGGTGTGATTGAGAAAAAATATCATACACCGTTTGTCATATGTTATTTTATTTTATCGTCGTTGATCTTTCCCAACTATGCAAAACAGTACTGACATTATCACAAAACTTTTTAATACAAGTCTTTATTGGATGAAACATATTTATAATAGTTGTCTCTTTCTTTAATTTGCTCTTTTCTAGAAGTACTTGCTACTCTATCATCTTTATAGAAATAAATTAAATAAATAATTGAAACTCTTATTATAAATTAATGCAGAGTTAAAAATATAATTGATATGAATAATCAGAAACATTCATCGACCTGGTTCGAGCTGCAGGCGAAGCCACAGGCCTCTCTTTTTGACTTTTAACTTGTTAACAGCTCTGATCAGTATGACGATCATTATCGTTTCTAGAGCACAAAGATGAGACGCATATGAACATAAAATCATTTCAAAAGAATAATAATATGGCAATGATACTTTGAAAGATAAAAACATATGGTGTCATCTGTCAAAAATCATAAATTCAGTACAACATTATATTATTCTACAAAGAACTTTGTCTAATATGAACTTCGTTCAAACTTTTTATCATTATGATGCATCATTTTCTCTTTGTAACTTTAATAAAACTTGTGAGTGTAGCCTCATGAAGAACTAAGATGGAACTCACAAACTTCGACTGTTATAAATTTGTAATCTATTGTCAAAGAGATCAAAATAATTACTTTAAAAAAAATACCATGTAAATGAATAAATGGAAATCATAACAATTTTTATAGTTCATACACATGATATTATTAGGCTAAGAATTAATTGATGTGGAGTTTTCACCACAGTTCTTCAGAACAATGAACACCATTTTTCCAAATTTTCTCATCGATTGACATAAAAAACATTGTATTGCACGATATATTCATGTCCCGCATAATGACAGACTAAGACACTTACTATATATTTTGTCACTTTTCAATCAAATTGACTATAAATATTTTTCAAAATAATCCGACAATTTTATTTCTACATGAAGGTTATGTAGAATGATTCAAAGCATTAAAAGAGAAGAAAATAAAGCAGCAAAATGCGTGATTGACAATTTTATTCGTGAGTAACAAAAAAAAAAACATTTTGAACAACAAAATTAATTTCAGTAGTTGATAGCACTCAGAATAAAACATGCAATTAAGCTGTATTTCGAAGTCTTCTTACAAACGATAAAATATACTATGGCCTCAAGACTTTTGTTTTTTTTTAGTTAATGTATATGCAATCTCATTTTATTCTTCAAATGAAAAACGAAAAAACAGAATTTTTAACCGACAATACAGTGGCCGTTAAAACATTTTTAAACATAAATGGCAAGTATTGAAACCAGAT
>CAJNOP010000107.1:480153-510450 GCA_905250075.1 Rotaria sp. Silwood1
TTCTTTGAATCACTCAATATTATTGAAACTATTGTTATATTTTCAAACAACAATGTTTTCTGCATATACTGTAATCGATGTCAGTGTTAATGTCGATGATCTGGATAAGTTAAATTTGCGAAAAATTCATAAAATTACATTGACTCAAGAGAGCACAATTCGTTTTTTTACAAAACTTAAAACTATTACCTACTTTACCAACAACGAATGAAAAGTGTGGTGTACATGATTCTCATGACTGTTACTTAGCAAAATATCAACATTTAGCCGATGGCAAAATAAACCAGCTAAAGTTTTTCTAAACAAATTGTATCATGTTTAGGTTGTATCAAATGCACTACGCGTGGCGACCTCTTCGAAAATTAAATGGGTCGAGATTTTCTTTAATATTAGAAGATGGAAAAAAAAATTCTCTATCAAACTGTACTTTTACTTTTTTCTAAAAAAGTGATTGCAACCAAGAAATAATCGATACAATCTGGCCAATAGAAACAAAGATAGCCTGGAATGGCTTCAGCATGGAATAGTGGATTAATCCTGGAATAGTAATACAATACAAAATGACAGCTTCATAGACTGAATTTTCATTTTATTACATTTGAGTTTATCTATTCGCAATTTCTTTTATATAAATGAAGTCTATTTGTAAATACTAACGATCATTAAATTTATTTTGAAATCAATTTTACGATCAACAAAAAAATTAACAAATAAATACGATTACAACAAAAGAACAAACGAAAAGAATTATGGCTTGTTTTTATTGTACTTCATTTTTGATCCGTAGTTTTTTTTAAACGTGTACCTCGTCATGGTTTTGATTTAGATTGCCCCGGAGGTGCTTCTAAAAAGAAATGGAAAACAATCAAGGTGAAACATAAAAACAAAATGATTATTTCTAAAGTTGTTATGTAAGGATTTGCTATCCGTTTTATTTTAGAAATTAAATGAAAACATGGCGAAGAACATGGTATTGAGTGATCGAAAACGTTCTAAAAGGATGAAATTTATGAGTATCAAAAGATACTCTTGATTGCGCATATAGTGCTTCCAATGGAAATCCAAAACAAAATGTACGCGTACACTATGGATATGCACACAAATTGGAAGTGTACACTTTGCCAGTAGTAGCAAAATTTACTAATATCGATTTTTTTTTTCTATCTAGAAAACAAAAAAAATGATGTTTATTAATTTATGAGAAATATAAATTAGCACTTGATGAACAAATAATCAATTAATACACAGTATTTCATGATGTAACTTTTTTTTTTACAAAAAAAAAAAAAATAAGTCTTTTATAACAAACAAAAAAAAATATATTAACTGCAATTACAAAATGCTTTTTTATGTCGAGGGATATAAATTTAAGCAAGGGATATGAAATAAAGGATAGTATTTTTTATTATTCAGCTAGAAAATTACACGTAAGAGATCATAATGTATTGTCGTATACTTATTGCCATGATGATATTTGCACAACTTTTTAAATTCTAGTCTAGAACCAAAGTTTTTTTTTACAAGATGTACACAGTACATTTTACTTCTTTTAGTAAAGTGTAAATCAGGGTGTAAATCAAAAACAGAGATGTTCTGTATATTTTGCTTCTGCTGTGTACACCTTCTGTTGAAAACATTGTGTGCATGTATATAACAATAAGAACATGATACCCTATTCTTATTGACTGTCGTGTCTCATTGCTCCCTATTGGTCTGCTTAATTAATAATTTTCTCGAGAAAAAAAATAGGCCGGAAACTCTGACTACATGAGATGATTTGTCTTGTGTCAAGCTACATTTTGATATTAAATACTCGCTCTGAAAAAGTGATCGGAGTATTTCTGAAATTAGCGTCACTAAGTGCATAAGTGTATTCGCCATTTGATCTTTTTTTCTCGATTTGTCTGTAGGCTATTTTGTCATTCTAAGGGGTCGAACACACTAGAGACAACTGACTTAACTTAAGGTTGAATTAAATAATGTGATTGGTTAAGTCAGACTTAAGTCATCTTTTTGAGATGACTTAAGTCTAAATTAACCAATCACATTAGTTAAATCAACCTTAAGTTAAGTCACTTTTTCTAGTGTGTTTGATCCCTATGTGAAGAGGATTATTGGGAACATTTTTTTTCACGTCTCATGAGAAATATAACTAATGATAGGACAGAACATCGTCTACTCTGTCTAAGCGTATACGAATGATTTATTCAATCATTATTTCTTTTCTTTTTCTTTTCACTGTTCTTCTTTATTTTTATCTTGTTCCTCTTTTTCTAGTGCTTCTTTTTTTTGTGTTTCTTTTTATCCTTCTCTTCTATTTGTGTCGTTCTTGTTTTTCGCTTTGCTCAAGATTGCCGAGTCAAAACGCATGACTCTATCATATATTTTCTTCATTTCATTCATTCTCACAAAATAACAAGTAGATACAAATGCGCGAGTGTCTCTCAATTCACATCGGTCAAGCTGGCGTCCAAATTGGCAATACATGTTGGGAATTATTTTGTCTTGAACATGGTATTCAGCCCGATGGAAAGATGTCATCCGACAATATAATAAGTGGGGATAATGACTCATTCAACACTTTTTTTACAGAGACAAGAACGGGACAGTACGTTCCTCGAGCTATGTTTATCGATCTCGAACCGACTGTCATTGGTACGTCTCATTATCTTTGTCATTTTGAGGACGACAAGTATTTTGTTTTGTCTAGGCGAAATTCGAAATGGTGCCTATCGACAATTATTTCATCCAGATCAAATGATCACTGGAAAGGAAGATGCGGCAAATAATTATGCTCGTGGACATTACACAGTTGGAAAAGATATCATCGATTTAGTTCTCGACCGTATGCGAAAGATGACTGATCAATGTACCGGACTTCAAGGTTTTCTTATCTTTCATTCATTTGGTGGTAAGTGCTCATTCTTTCTTTAGTCTTTTTTTTCTGAACAATATTTTTCTTTCAGGTGGAACCGGATCTGGTTTCACATCTTTGTTGATGGAACGGCTGTCACTTGAGTACGGAAAGAAGTCCAAACTTGAATTTGCAATTTATCCGGCTCCACGGATTTCGACAGCTGTCGTCGAACCCTACAATTCGGTTTTGACAACGCACACAACGCTCGAGCATTCTGATTGCGCTTTCATGGTCGACAACGAAGCCCTTTGTAAATAGAAGCAGTCAAGAACATATTTCTACCATTAAGGGAGATAGTAGACATAAAACTTGAAGATTGGTCAGCAATTTTTTTGAGAGAAAATGACATAGATTACGGAGTCATGTGAATGAAATTCAACTTTGAAAGGGGTCCAAAAAGATTGGTTTCAAATTCTGTAATTAAACATTCGAAAATAATTTCTAAACAAAGTAGAATCGACCCAAATATCAAAACATTGTATTCATTATGTCAAAATATGGTAAGAAAATTACAAAGGTTATTTTCTCTTTGTGCAATTGTCTTGATCAGAATTTCGTAGATGGTTTTTATTTTCTAATGGCATTGTAAAAAAGGACTGACGAGATTTTTTTTTACCGTTGTTAAAGTGAACTTCGAATAGAATTGCTGGCAGAATGCAGTCAGCTAGAGTTCTGACAAGTTTGATCAATGGATTCAATTAATTTCTCTTTTTGACAGTAAAAAAGTGCATCATTTCAAGTCGAGCTTTTCTAAAGTACCAAACTCCATTAGCACATTGCATTTAGTTCTTAAACGAAGATGCCTCTTATCTTATTTAACCTGTGACTCTTTTCAGATGATATTTGCTGCCGAAACTTAGACATTGAAAGACCGACGTACACAAATCTAAATCGATTGCTTGCTCAAGTAGTCAGTTCAATTACTGCCTCTCTCCGGTTCAATGGCGCTCTCAATGTCGATCTAGCCGAATTTCAGACGAATCTCGTTCCCTATCCTCGGATTCACTTTCCACTCGTTACATGTGAGTCATACTTTTTCACAGAGTTCATTCTATTTACCATGCTCTTATTTAGATGCTCCAATCGTTTCAGCCGAAAAGGCTTGTCATGAGCAGTTGTCAGTAGCCGAAATTACGAATGCGGCATTCGAGCCTAGTAGCCAAATGGTGAAATGTGATACCCGAGCTGGTCTGTTCTTTTTTTCTTGCATTGTTTTGTATTTGATTATCTCCTACTTACAGGTAAATACATGGCTTGTTGTCTGCTTTACCGTGGGGATGTCGTCCCGAAAGACGTCAACTCGGCCATTACAGCAATCAAGACAAAGCGGATAATTCGCTTCGTTGACTGGTGTCCCACTGGGTTCAAAATTGGCATAAACAGTCAACCACCAGCTGTCATTCCCGGTAGCGATCTTGCTAAGATACAGCGAGCCGTATGCATGCTCTCAAGTACGACAGCCATAGTCGGTATGTCTTCTTAATTTTTTTGCTTTTCGGTTTGTTAGATCGTGCACATAGAATGACGATCTAAGACGAAAAAGAAAATAACATCGTCTCTTCTAGTCTAACTGGCTTAGGACATCTGCCCGGATAGCAGAAGGTGTGGGTTCGAGCCCCACGAGGAGCGCATCTTTTTCGTTCTGTCATTGTATCATCGTCTCCTTTCGACCGTGTATGTAACTCGGTTGATGCTTATCTTTGCAGAGGCTTGGGCACGACTCGACCACAAGTTCGACTTGATGTATGCCAAGCGAGCATTTGTTCATTGGTACGTTGGTGAAGGCATGGAAGAAGGTGAATTCAGCGAAGCACGAGAAGATTTGGCAACACTAGAGAAAGACTACGAAGAAGTTGCCACTGACAGCGTTGAGGTAAGAATTTTTTTCTCTACTTCTTATAACTAGACGTTACTTTTATAGGGCGAAAGTGAAAACAACATCGATGAATATTGAACTTATAATATATTCGATCTCGTCTCTTTTTCGGATTAGACGAACAGTACTTGTCATCCAATTCGATTTGTTTTATGATCTCCTTTTTTTGCTTGCACCGACAGAAATAAAATGGAGGAATACTAGTCTATGAATCATTTGAATCAATAGCCGACTATAAATGTCTATCGACATCGGTACAAGCATTTGACGTCGAAAAGTTCAATTAGTCAAATATCGCCCATAAAGAGCGAAAATTTGAGAAAGCTTACGAACATATGAATCTGAGTTTCTTTTAGACAAATTGTTGAAGAGTAATAAGCGCTCAAGGAAAATAAATTAAAAGACATCTCTCTTTTCAAAACTGAAGATGGGTCGACTTTTCAAGGTGGATATGGAATGCAGCCGAACGCATTACTTATGCTTTTTTATTCCGAAAACTGAAAACAATGATGAAAAAAGCAGGAGAAAAAAAATGATGTGTATGAAAGTCATCGATTGAAGGAGAGAGAGAGAGATAGAGAGAAAAGATAAAGATGGCACAGTCGGTCTCTTTTTCTTTCTTTATCGCTGTACTTGATTTATAATGCATACATCGATACGACTGATTAGTCGGTATTCGTTTACTAGATGTTCCACAATGAATAAATAACAACATTAAAGCTGTTGTTCTTCACTATGAAAAAATGTTTTACTTTCTTATACTGAAAGAGCTTTCATATAGCGTGCGTGTAAAAAAAAATCCACCTTCAGAACTACACCTACATCTTTCTTAAATATGACGGATACAACACAGACATCTTGGCCATAAACTAGAATATTGGACAAGAAACTTACAGTAAATAAATTTCAAATCGATTCGATTTCTCGGTGAAATTTCTAATTTTCTCTTCAAAATTTAGTTCAAGTCATTTTTGTTCTTTTTGTTTTTATCTGTTCTGTTTTTTTACTTTTTTTTGTAGTTTGTGCTTGCAATTCTAATGTAGACACTTGACGAGTGTTTATATTTTAGTAAATAATATGAAACGCGTTGTCGAAAAAGAATTCTACATTGTCAAAACACACTAATGTAGTATTCTATTTTTATTTGATTTTTGACTTAATTGCTTGTTGAAAAGCAAGAATTGAGATACGCAGTGGCTGAGCTTCATATTTTGTTAAAAGATTAGTCAGTCTGTTCTTTAATTGATACATTCATACCTTCAAGTGCAGAGATAAATGAACGAATCACGATGTGAATCAGCAGGATGAAGTTATCAACTAATTTATTTCGGAGAATTTCATACTGCATACGCCAAAATAATTAGATTTTTAAATGTATATTTCTATTATACAGGGTGTCCCAAAAGTCCGGTCGGAAAGTTAATTCAAATATCTCTTATACAACTAAAGCAATTTAATTGATTTTTTTATAATATACTAGTATGTTCTTTAAAGTTTTATTTCATATAATTTAGTTTACAACAAATGTTCAAAATGATTACCATCAACTGAAATACATAAATCCATCCTTTTTACGATATTTGAAAAAGCATTGCATAAAGTTGCTTTTGAAATCGATTTAATTTCTTTCTCGATTCTCGTTTTCAATTCAGCCATATCTTTGATAGGAGTTTTGTAGACGTTGTTTTTCACATGTCCCCATAAAAAAATTGAGAGGCGTTAAGTCTGGTGTACGAGGAGCCCACTGAATTGAATCACCCCTGCCTATCCACCTGTTACGAAAATTTTTATCCAAAAATTGTCGTACGATACGGGCAAAATGGGAAGGAGCCCCGTTTTGTTGAAATATTATTGAACGCAGCTTGTGTAGTCGTTTTACTTCTGGAATAAAGAAAGATTGTAGCATTGATAAATAATTTTCTCCATTAACAGTATCGTTCTCGAAAAAGAAAGGCCCAATCAAGTGATTTTTCGACATTGCACACCAAACGTTTAGTTTGGAAGAATTCATAGCAGTTTCGACAGTTACGTGTGAATTATTTTCACACCAGTATCTGATGTTATGTTTATTGACTAACCCATTTAAATAAAATCCAGCTTCGTCAGAATAAAAACAAGTTTTCTTGAACGTGATTGTCTTATAACATTGATATCATTGTTTGACACATGTCAACTCGATCTTGTAAATCTTCTTCATAAATTTGTTGCACAAATTGGACCTTGTACGGCTTTAGAGGAAGATATTCAGTCATAATTCAATGAGCTGTTGTTCGAGGAATGGAGCAGGCCGTTGTGACAGCTCGAACACATAATTGTAGTTCACTTTCACATACATCATGAACTTCATCGACTTTTTCTTCTGTAATTTCTGATGGTTTTCCAGGACGTTCTCTATCTTTCACTACCAGTTTTCCAAAAGCGTTGAAATATTCTCCTAATACAAGTTTCATTTGATCTGTTCTTGTCAAACTCGGTTTGCAGTTTTCGTTTCACAACCATACAGTGGCGTAGCCAAGAATTTTTGAGTCATGGGCCGTTTCCCACCTAAATTATTTTGAGCACTGGGCAGTAATGGGCAATTCAACGTCAATTGGGCTATACATTTTTTAAAATTTATAACCATTACAAAAGTCGACGTTTATTGAAAAGAAGTTTGTTACTGTCAACTAAGAGGAGCTCTCTCGCTTTTTTTAGTACTAGTTCACAAATGTAGTCTTCGACTTTCCAATATTTGAATATTTTATCGGGTGGTCCAGATTAAATGGCAGTGTCTTATTTTCTCTTTTTTGCTTTGCTATGTCAATAGTTTCTTGTAACTTTTTACCAAAAGATGCGCAGCAAAACGCTCTACAAAATGGCATATTTCAATTAACTATGATAACTTTCATTATCTGATAAAAGCTTAGAAAACTATTTTGAAAAATTAATGTAACTTTCTAAAAGACCTTTTGGGCGTAATATTTCGAATAACGTACATTTCGCGGATTAGTGATTGCTAATCTGTTATTTCAACGAATTCATTCTATATAGTAGTAGGATCGAAGGTGTCTGTGAAGCGGCTTTGCTGTTCAATTGTCTATGAACATCAGTTTCGTTCAAATCACCGATTAACTAATTCGTGAAATGTACGTTATTCGAAATATTACGCCCAAAAACTCTTTTAGAACGTTGCATTAATTTTTCAAAACAGATTTCTATGCTTTTGTCAGACAATGAAAGTTATCATAGTGAACCGAAATATGGCATTTTGTAGAGCGTTTCGTGGTGCATCTTTTGGTAAAAAGTTAGAAGAAACTATTAACATAATAAAACGAAAAAGAGAAAATAAAGACATCGCCATTTAATCTGGACCAGCCGGTATTTCAAAAAAAGGACAAATAAGTAGAGTTCTAACGGATAACGATGAACGGCAAGTCCGGTAAAGAATTCTTTACCGATCGATATACACGCTGGTAGATGCAGCTTTTCTTTACCGACCGGTATAAAGTTTTTTCTAATTTTCGCATCTTTTTTTCTCAAAACAATTAGCATAAGTGTTTTTTTCGTATATCGATCACTTTTTATTGATCTCGAAGACTATTTATGTAAAGGAAGATGAACTTTACTACTTCATTAGTCAGAATTCATCATAAAATTCTTCGTGTATTTTATTAACACACTCTTATCTCAAATTATACTAAAACTGGATAGTTGTTCAAAACTGTAGGTTATCATAGGTTTTCTTGTGTCTCCCTTATTATTTGTAGGACATGTCTCGCACAAACTTGAAAGACAATAAAGAAAATGTGATGCGAAAGCAGATTGCATGTACTATTAATGAATGATGTCCGTATCTGATGAATAATTAATGAATAAGAAAAGCCAATATAGTATTTGTAGTGCTATGAAGTTTTCTGGTTATCAACAAACGTTATAGTGAAAGAAAACTTATGGAAATAAACAGCAAAAAATACTATAAGATGACTTTTATCGTATCATTGCATTAATTGGAAGACAGATATGGGTAGTTAATGGATTTGATTTTCCTGTTATCAGGTCAAACAAATTAAGAATGACTCATGCTCGGTCTGATTCTCTCTACTGTTGCCGGTACCGATCAAGAAAAAGACACTACTGGTTGGAACTCTGCTTTCGTTCACACGTTGAAACAGTTTTTTATTTACATATTCTATCTAGTTGATACAGATTTTTAATTCTTCAGCTGTGAGAGTCATGTCACCGCTGACGGCATCAGTGTTTGTCTTAGATTACTTCAGTCGTTGACGTGGGATATGATTTTATATGCTCAGAAAGGCCGTTAAGCATGCAGCCATCTTTTACGTCAACGCATTTAAGTGGAATAGCGAGAGTTTTGATGAAAAAAAATACTCCAATTGAATTATAATTATTGCGGTCGTTGGTTTAATGGAAAAGATCGTCAATTGATCTTTTCCCATCACATGATTAAATATAGGAGACAATTTATAAAAATTAACATCCCTTAAGTCTTTGAACGCACATATATCATATAATTTCCATATTTCATCTCGATTTATATCGACATCGTTATAGTTGTATGTAGCAGCAAAGAAATAAACAATTCTGAAAAACTAAAATTTCAATGGGCAAAGCCTTAATTTTAAAAATTACAATGGGTAAATCTTAAAATGAAATGTGCAATTGTCCATTTGCCTCCCTCTCCCCTGGTTACGTCACTGAACAAATTGTTGAAGAAATAAAAAAAGAACGAGAATATTCTAATGAACGTTATCAAGCATTAGAAAAAAACAAATGATCAACTTCGATTAGGTTTGTTAGATTAATTATTAATTTTTCTTTGTTTTTTGTTATATAGAATCAGAAAATAATATGGAATCAATTCGTCAATCTTACATAAATATAGTTAATGAACTTAATCAAGAATTACTTGCAATGAAAGAACAATGCGAACAAGCTGATGCTGAAAAACAATTGTTGACGAATCAACTTGAAAATCAATCTGTTACGATTAATCAAGAATATGATATATAACAAACTGAAAAGGTTTATTCAATTATTCGATTGTTTTTTATTGTACAGTACGATTTTTATTTTCTCGTTTAGTCTCTAGGTACAGTTGATGATATTAATCGTATCTGAGAAAACTTACGATATATATTATCACTTTCAAATGAAGCTTCCTTAGAAGAAATTGTTGTTTATGTAAATAATTTAGTAAAAGAAAATTCGTTCTTAAAAGAAAAAGAAATTTCGTTAACAAAAGATCTTGAATATATTAAACAATTAATCGATGTGGATCAACAATGTGAACAATTAAAAGAACACAATAAAGAATTATTATTAAAAAGATCAACAAATTCAATAGATAGTTTGTTGATTGAATTTAATTGTTGTTTGTTTTTTGGTTGAGTTTCTTTGTAATTAAGATGATCAACTTCAACAAGATTATATTTTATTAGAAAACCGATGTATACAATTAGATGATGCAAGGGTGTGGGTGTGGGTCAAGGATTTGGATATGCAGGAAGCGAACACACCTACACGGACACCCATACCCACACCCACATAGTTAATTGAACTGATCTAGTACACTTATTATTTAGTAATAAAAACCATAGCATTCCGAGTTTTATTGTGATTCTTTCTGATGATTAGTGACCATCTTGTGTATATGACTTTTTTTGTGAAATGTTCAAATCGCTGGTCAATCTTTACTAATTATATCATAGTGATCTATTTTCTTTTGCTAAAAGAATTAATAAAGATTAGAATAAAACATATGAACGAAGAGAGAGTTTGTGGATAGTTATATGTAATCTTCTTTTCTTTCACATGCAATGCTTCGCAGAATTGAATGAGTACGAAAACCATCAATGATTATACAATGCTATTTTGTACTTGTACAATTCAATTTGAACTTGAATCGAAATTTGATATACTTAGGGCAGTCCAAATGTAGTGCCAACGACAGTTTAATATCACATAGTAAGTTTGAGAAACCTTTCTTTCTATATGAAGTGATAGAAAAAATAATGCTCTATCTTTCTGTACTATTTGATCATTCTTTACCTAATACCATAATAATAAAATTCCCATGATATTTGTTTAATTTTTCCCTTTTCTTTAACACAAGTTCATCAAAAATAAAGCCATACAAACATTTGACTATTTCTATTATTATAAAATCATCCACAATCATTAAACTGGTACTTGCTAATTTTAAGGCTTATTTATATGAATGACTTTTTTCACTGTCATATTTTTAATGAAACCAAATAAACGCACATTTAGTGCAAGAAAATGATTGGAAACAAAGAAAAAAGGTTATAAATGAACATCATCACTATCAATTCATTTTAAGTTTCTTACGTTCTTTGGTTTTTATCGAAATGTTAAAATTGCTGTAGCTTCTTTCGAAACTAAATGTTGTAGATTAATATTCATGACTAGAATATTGTTTAACTAATTGAATAATTTCAATGTCAAACATAAATTATTCGCTGTTATAATTAGATCAAATTGTTGAGTTCCATCATAGATTTCTTTTACACTGTTCTATAACGCAAGAAATCTGCACAACATCCATCAGTTAAATCAATGAAAGTATATGACACCGATCATCTAACTTTTTCTATGATACGACAACATAAGATGATTCTTCTTTGAGGTTCATCAAAGTTGTTGATCATGACTATATTAACTTGTCGAACGTGCTCAAAATATTAAATATATATGGTTGATTAGCTCAGCTGGGTGATATTTCTCACTTATGTATTGGAAATACTGAATTGCATATACACTCTCAAAAATTTACAAAATCAATATTATCTAATCTACAAATACATGTGAATCGAAATTGAAACATATCTCCCTCTTTTATTTCATCGAAGAAATCTCTTCATTAATATATTCACTACTTTTGATACTCCTGTTGTCTTTGTGGTCTTAAGAATTCAATTAAGCAAGATTAAGCAATAGATAGTCATACTACTGCTTGATTGATCATCGAAGTCATAAATACAGGTTATGTTATGAAATATAAAGTTTTATGACAATTTGTTGCCTACAATATCATGTTCTTACGACTCATGACTCTTCCCTTGCGAGGTATGGTCAAATGTACACAAAAGAAAGTGTTTGGAACCAAGTGCGTCTCTTTTAATGTATTTAACATTTGAAGTCTTTCGAACTATAGAGAAATGACAAAAAAAAAGGCCAATTGTATTTAGACATATATTTGATCATACATCGGGGGAGAAGAACGATGAGCATGAACACATTTCAGATTTTCTTAGTCTTATTAAAACATACTTATAGCCAATAAATGGAGTTAAAAGTTCGAACGCAATCTCGATACTTTGTTCATCAGTAGTTGAATCATAAATAAAGAGAGGATATCGGAGATGATGAATATTTTAGTTGAACATCACTGTTTTTATTCTAGAAGAACCATTGCTACAAAAATGTATATTTCAAGTGTAGTTGGTTATTCTATTATATGATTTGAACATAGTACTGTTGTAAGTAAGTATAACTAAAAGAAGAATATCAAATTGTATCCAAAATACTAATATGGCAATCAATAGATAGAATATATTGCAATAAATTTATCCAATCACATTTCAAAGAATAAAATATTTTCATTTTTCAACAGGAATATATCAATAAAAAGAGAGTTGTTGCAAAGAAGTCAGTCTAAGAAATGAAAGTTAGTAACATAATTTTTAGTCTTGACGCATTATGTAATATCGTCTGACATTCTCTATATTGTTCATTTGTAGACTTGCATGACCAAACGGAAACAGTAATCCTCGTTATATAACTCCGTGTTGAATAGCACTATAATAACAAACAAAAATTTGACCAACCTAGCAAAAAAAGATAAACATTAAATGTTGAAATCACGCAACCTTGTTGATCAATTTGTTTTATGATATTGTGTACAACAGTTATAACTTCCAGGTAGCAGGTATATCTATGGGCTGTTGCTAAACAAACAAGAAAATGTTTTTGAATTACTGATGAATGTCAGTTATTCTATTGAAGAAATTGAATGAAAAAAGTCACTGGAATCTGGAAAGTCTGTGTACTTGATTTTACTATACGATTACGTTTGATTCAAAATAATGAGAAGACTATATTTGTTGAATCCACTGTACTGCTCGTTTTCTGAAAAATTGCAAGCATTAACTTTTGATAAGAAAAGATAATTTAATCAAGGAAAAAAATTGGAAAAGAAGTTTTCAAGATACTATAAGTGAATAATTATTTATGAACTGCTCATTAGTTTATAGCAATACAATTCTCATTGTTTTCTTCTTTTCTTTCCTAAAGAGGATGTTGACACTCTATATCTTTTCTAGAATAAATCTAATCTTCGAAAACAAGACTCATTTATGCTAAACACATTTGTTCAGTACAATTTTTCGATTTGACCGATGTCGAGAGGATTCGACATCGACTATTTAAATACGTTTTGCTCTTGCATTGCTCATTTGCATACACAGCATACAAGATCACGATGGCTAAAACCTAAATGGTTGTCAGGTACTTGCAGCAACATATTTCATAAAAGTTATTCATAAAATCGACTTTCATCCTATCGTCTTTGATTATCAAATTAATGACAGAAAGAAATGATCGGATTGAATAAAACAAATTGTTTTCTTACTATATACCTTGAAAATATAAAATAGATGAAAACTTCAGTAATGTAACTATTGAATAGTAAAAAGAATCACTTTACCTAGAATTATATGATATTTTTATGTTAAACGTCAAGTCTTCAACATCACACATGTAACTTCGATGTTGTGATTCCATCATCAACAAAAACAACGAAATAACAACGTGAACTGATGTCATGTCAGAGTTAAATGAATCAGAGAGAATATCTTTAAACGAATCTTTATTGAATTAGATAATAGTCTTTTGACTAATAAGGATGTTGATTTCCAAGGGATGTCGTTTATTTTCAATTAAATGGAGGGTTTTCGTAAAGTTCTACCGAACTAATCAACAAATCGACGCCAGTAACATTGAACAACCAGTTTCTTTTCCTTGAACGTGTAAATAACTGCTAACAGGAAACTTATATCCACACTATAGTGAATGACTAAGATCATATTCTTTTTAAAACAATCTTTTTCAAGTACTCTTACTAGATTTTCTTATCACTATGATCTCAATATTGTCAATGGAGCTATTTCAGACGATAACTTACTTTTGTATTCAATTGGGATGAAAGTTGTTTGGTTCTCAAAATCGAAATTGGTATTTTGCATGACTTTAATCTCAACCGTGAACTTGATATTTTTATTCTGAAGTAATAATTTACGAAGCATTAGAAGACCCACTTTGATAAATGTCGAGTAGAAGCCACTTTCCGAAAATTCATGTTTAATATTTCTTTCCATCATAATATATAAATTCAATATAAAGAATATACAGCTTAACTTGTTAGTCAAAACTTGGGCTAAATATTGATATGTAAACAAAAAAAACTGCAGTTAAATGAGAGAATGAACGTATTGATGTGGGTGTGAGTATTAGAAAAGACTCCCACCCACCCACACACATTCACACTCTACCCTACATACTTCAACATTCCTTTTAGATTCTTTGTCAAAAAAGCGACACACTGTTTCAGTAGCGCTCATAAAAGTCATGTTGTTTAAAGCGGGTTTTGGTATGAAGACAACTTTGTCCATGGTAGACGTCAGAAACGATTCGTATAAATAATGGCGTGTGGATGTGGGTGTGAGTGTTGATTCATGCAAGCTCTGTACACCCACACCCACAAATACAAGAAATATTCAATTAGACACCACGATGTGCTTGTCTTTCAGCATTAATAAGAAGCTATCAATATGTGAATACAGAAGTAATGCACAAGAAACAGAAGAAACAACTTAAGAATAAATAAACAATATTTTTCCTTCCATGAAAAACAAAAGTATTTGAAGACTATTTAAAATCACAATAATCAACTTGTACCTGATATATTCGATGTGTTACTTTTGCATGATGAAAATCCATTTTTTTAGTAAAGTTTATTACATGAATTTGGTCTGAATCTGTGCCATACTCTTAACAATCTTATTTAAAGATTTTAATTTGCACCTAATAATCGCTCTAAAAGTATGAAATACTTTTTTGATGATTTCCATTCGGCGACTAGGACACCCTACACATTTCTCAAGCAAAATTGCGATGATCTTACTAGAGTCAAGTTCTAAGTAGCATCGGTGGGACCGATCTCAATCAAGAAGAAATGATCAGACCTACACATATTCTACGGAGCGATCAGCTTCAGTTAATTATTCTATTGCAAACTACTAAGACTCGAAGCATTTGATAAAAATCATTCATTTCTTCATGATTAAGTAAAGATAGTGAAAATAAGGAATATTTTAATCCATATTAAAAGTTCATCATGTCACTGTTATGCACTTGTTGATATTCTAATTATTTATTCCAATCATTTATATAACGTTCTTATGATGGAACGATTTACTCGTTTCTGTTTCATTCAAAGAATGAATCAATACATGCAACATGAACACGGCATTAAAAGAAGCGAAGAGATTTTTAATGTATGTACACATGTGGTCAAAGTTCACTTTTCATCAAATGTCCATAAAACTTCATCAATCGGTCAAAAAATATTAAAATCAATTTAAATCTAGCTTTTAACCTGAAAACTCAGATTTTAATCAATTTTTATTCAACCGATTATTGATTTTATTTTGATTCTTCGTCAAGATTTTTTACATGGGTTATGCATCTCGCAATTGTTAACAATCAGGAATTTTTCTTATGCAAACGCCTTGGAAGTTTGATTTAGTTAATCAATCAACCCACACCCCATCTTGATAGACTTCATTTAGTAAATAATACCAATAAAGTTAGACGAAAGAAAAACTTTTTTTTTCTGATGTCCTTTGATCCTTTTTTTTTCAATAAAATAACAAGATGAACTGGACGAATAATTCTTCGATTAAATGAATTTCGAATCTTTAGCTTCTTTCAAAGAAAAACAATTGATTCCTATCGTGCCTGATTAAAGACTTGAAAATTAATTTATCTAACTAGTCCTAATGTTTCATACAAGGTTAAATATGTTATTCCTATTTATTTGTTGCAAGTGTAATTGTTGGAACTTTATTTCTTAAAGAAAGTCAATAATGTGAAATAGAGTTGCAAGGTTCATCGAGTAATGTTGTTTGTGTTGTGCGCGGCAACAAGTGCATTTAGTTACCAATGAAACATTTCAACTTACACAAAGAAAAATAAAAGAGCGTAATTTTTTTCGTTCGGAGTAACAAACAGAGTCACTAAGGACACTTACAGTTCAATGAGGAGACATTATGCAGAGGGTATATAATGTGTGACAATTTCTTTTGGGCAAAGAGAAAAGAAGCTATAGAGTAAAGCTTAGATTTGCATTATACAAACACTTGAAAGCAAGGACAAACGTTAAAGTTGAATACCATTAAATCGATCTGTTATTCAACTTAACTCAAGAAAAACTTTTTTGATTCCATTTTTGACTCAATGTAAGTAGAAAAATTCTATATTACTTTTTAACTTCTGTTCGAATCTGTCATGAGACATCGAAGAGAATTAACATGTTTACAATAAAATTTAAAAAACAGAGTGTCAACCGTTGTCTTTCGGAGATACTAAGAATTATAACACAAAAAGATACATATATCCATTGTAATATATATATACTATCTTATGTATGTGATTAAATACGACTATTTTTCAAATTAAACAGCTACAAACATAAAACGTTCATCGGTTTTAGAAAGCGATTTAAGAACCTATAGTATAGACAGATATCTAAAGGAAAGCAATTTATTCGTCACCCTTTTGATTAAATTCATAATATAGTTCACAATAAATTTCTTATATTTTATTAAAACATCTGAAATATTCAAATAATTAGTTTAGAAAAATGTCTCGGGATCTTGCCGATACAACCAGTCGAATAACATATGAACGTTTTCTTGAATTTGAACGTTTAATGAGAGGATATCCTGCGTCAAGACATCAATCTTATAACGCATCACCGATTGGTTTCTGTGCTTTCGCTTTAACATTATTTGTTTATTCGATGTACATGGCCGGTGCAACTGTTCCTATCTCAACTTCACCTCATATTGCAATGGGTCTTGCACTTTTCTATGGTGGTTTGATTCAATTTCTTGCTGGGTTATTTGAATTGCGCTTAGGAAAAAATTTCCATGCACTTATGTTTTGTTCTTATGCTGGTTATTGGTTTGGACTTGGTGCGCTGTATACTAGTACATTTAACTTTCTTAACGGCGTCACAGATACAAGTGTACAGTATAAAGCATTAGGTGTTTTCTATCTTGGGTGGACAATATTTACATTAGTTATGCTAATTGCATGCATTCGAACAAATATAGCTTTAATCTTATTTTTCTTTTGTTTAATGCTAACCTATACATTATTTACAGCAAGCTACTTTCTTTTATGGGACCAAAATTTATCACGTGCAGGAGGAGCTGTTGGAATATTTACAGCAGCACTTGCTTGGTATGCAGGATTTGCAAGTTTAATGATTAAAGGTGACAATGCATATTTCAATTTACCGGTGTTCGCTTTATCACCACAATCTCGAGTAGTTGTGAACGGAGAATCGGCGGCTGAACTTCATGCACAAAAAATATAAACAAAAAAAAAACCTCAAATATAAGACTGATTTTTTTCTCAGATCACAATTTTTTAAACTCGCAATTTTATTTCCCTGGTGTATAATATTCTAATAAAATAATCTTGCTCATCTTATTACAATCACCGACTATAGTCCTTTCTAACTTTTTAATCGCTTTATTTTATGTCTTTGCTATTATGAAGTTTTTCTAGCTCTAAGTAATAATATAACGTGAGATGGACGTAGTAGGATATGGATGTTGTTGATACAACAATTGTCAAACGATTGAGATTGTCGAAGAAAACCATTATATATAAATAAACATTTTTAGCATTCATATCAAACGGTCTTTGGATGGTAAATTTATCATTGTTATGCAGACAATTCACATTTAGATAATCACCAGCAAGAAGTATACATTCCATAGATGTTATTTCGAGAATAAGTTTTTTAACCCTAGTAGTACCAAGCCTTTTTAGCATATTACTGGTAGAATACAGTTCTGAAAAGTGATTATTTTATTTTTGCATCAATGTTTTAGCCTAAATATGCTACTTTTATATTCGATTTGATAAAGAAATTATTAAAATAATGACCTTTTTTTATTTGGAACAATTAACACTTTCGGGGCGATGGAATCCAGCGGTGGGATCTACTATAGAGTGGTCCAAAAGCTCGTTTATCGTGTAAAAATTGAATATCTGTGCCATTCTTTGACAAAAGGAGTGAATACTTTTATTGGTGATAGATGAGGGTTCATCGCTTATAATAATAAGACAAGCGTCGATAAAAGTTGTGTTGAAGTACTATATATACTACGAATGAAGAAATGTAACCTTTCACGAATTATGAGAAACAATATTTATATCACTGAGAATGGGTTAACCCTAGTACTACCAGCTGGGGTCATTTTTGACCCCAACTCAAAAATTGAAAAATGTACTAGAAATATTTTGTTTTTTCCCGATTTTTAGAAGCAACTAGCATCCACTATGAATAGATATATGTTGTTGGATCTAAAAAGAAATACGTTGGTTTCCATATCATTACAAGTCGTTGATACAAGAACATGCCTTCACTATATAACAACACAAATGTATAACTAGAAAGGAGAAAAAGTAAAACTTGCAATACATAATTCAATGGCTCATTCACTAATCTAAGTGGATATATATTTTCAACCCATTAAAGCCATATCTTTGAGTTGTTTCGAGCTATCCAATCACCATCATAGATGATTTATCATTGTACAGGGTGGCGCATAAGTTATCCAGCACTCTTTTACTGCGAATAACTTTTGATAGGAACAAAATATCGATCTGCAGTTTTCACCATTCTAAAGAGTGATGTTCGGACCATCGATTCATATAGTATTCACTAAGACGAAAGATGCTTTTTCATGAGAGGGTGTGGGTGTGGGGTGTGGGGATGAGGTGTGGACGTGGGGTGTCAGTGTGTGTGTGGGTTAAGAAAGGACATACACCCACACACCCCACACCCACACCCAGCCATATCCAAAAGTAAAAAAAAATCACTTTATCTAAACATATGTTGTCAGTATGGTGCTTAAAAAGGCCAGTAGTACTAGGGTTAACAACAATAGGAAACGTTTCTTCAATGTTCGGCTTGTACCATTCGGGTCGAACAAATCGGATGCGAATAAAGTAGCGAATATATGGATCTGTAACATGGGTCCTTTCGATCGAGGGTGATAACAGATCGTTGAGATGGAAACGGAACGGCCAAATGTGATTGCCGGAGGTAAGGAGAAATTCGTCCTGATGATCGACTGCATGCAGAATGAGTCTGTCCTGAAAGATTGTCACTGGACGCATCTCTGCTTTTACAGTGGGGTAGACAACTGTACCGACTAGTTCAGCCTCAATACTCTTCAATCTCATATTCGGATAATCAGTATTGACTAATTCGATCTTGCCTGAAATGTATTCACCAGGCCAGTACTGGGCTTTATTTTGTCCCGGCAAGTCGACATTTGATATTCCAGGCAAATCCACCGCTACTTGAGACTATTATTATCAATGTAAGAAACCAATATTGATAGATACCACTCTGGACTAAATGGACCGGATGGCGATACAAATAAGGAATCCAACACTGACTCTTCCTTGTTCCTCCCTACCATACCCTACACAAGTTGTAAAATAGCGAGTTTATTGTTTTGACAGTCAAAATATTAATAAAAAAAAGGAGAATAATTGAAAATGTTGATAGTCGAAATGTCGACAAACAAAGAGGCGATAAGCGTAAATGTCGACAATATTAAAATGTGAAAAAAATAATTGTTAGCGAATTTGCGTTTTGATACAATTGTGCTTAAGTCGATTTACTTCGCAGATGAATACACTGTTTCAACATGTGACAATACAATGGAACAGATTGAAAAACTGAAGACAAGAAAAATGCCTTCAGCTGCTCGCATACAATAAATCGATATTTCAACCCAGAAATCGTAGGTTAACATCTTCGTGTGCATGCTTTCAACATCTATTGTTTGAAGATGAGAGTGTGGGTGATGGTGTGTGTAGGTGTGCGGGTGTGGGTGTGAGTGTTGATTCATGCAAGCTCTGCACACCCACACCCACACCCACACCCACACATCTACACCCTATCCACACCCGCCCACACACCCACACTGATTTTATCTACTAAAGTCTATGTTGTTCTTAGTTGGTTTGACGCTGCTGCTTGTTTTAATTGTTCGAGTTTGTCGTCCAGAAAATTGATTCTATCATTGTCGTAAGATTTATCAAGCTATTCGTTGAGTTTGGGCCAATGATTTTCGCTTTCTGCATTTGGATTTTGCTTGTATACGGCTTTAGCTTTGTTTTTTTGGTTTAGGATATTAATGGTATCAGTTGAGACCCAACTTTTTCTATTTTTTCGTGTCGATTTTCCAACCAGATCTATTGTTGTATCTTCTATGCTTCTTACAAAGTTGTCGTATTTTGTTTGGATGTCGTTGTCAGAATTGTTATTGAGAAGAATTTCATAACGATTTTGTACTTTTATATTAAATTGAGATTGTAAGTTGGAATTGTCTTTGAGTTTGGTCCGGTCGAACCTGATACGTTTGCATTTGTTATCTTTGGGCACTCGGAGACTGATCGATAGCTTTGCGCTCACAATACGATGGTCAGAGTTCAATTTGACTGAGTTGTATGCACGAACGTTTCGAATTGAGTTTAACCATTTTCCATTGATGAGTATGTGATCAAGCTGAGCTTTAGATTTACCGTTTGGGTGTAACCAGGTCCATGATCTTGATTTTGGTTGTGGGAAGCGAGTTTGTGTTGAGCGCATGTTGCCGACTTCGTAGTAGTTCGATTGGTGTTGTCGTCAGTTATGTTGTGATATGTATATTTGCCAATTGCTCGTGGTTTTGTTGAGTGACTATCGGATCCTATTCTTGCATGGAAGTCGCCGGCCAGAATTAGAACGCTGTGTGGTAGAACGTTGTAAGTGCATTTTTGTAAATCATCATAGAACGTGTCTTTTTCTGCATCACTTTTATCTTCTGTATGTGCATAAGCGACAATAATGGTTATTGTTGGATTGCTTTTAAAGTGCACCATCATGATACGATTTGGTATCTTCTCTGATGAGCTCAGTAGTGTAGATAGTCTAGGATTTATAAGCAGTCCAACACCGCCTTGTCCATCTGGTGCTGCTGACGAGTATTCAAAGCGGCATGTTGTGTCGTTCAATGTTTCATAGTATGTGCTGACTTGTCCTTGTGTTTGCCAACGATGTTCTTGAATTGCTACCAAGTCGTTGTTGTTTTTGGCGCACCCATGTACTAGTTGATGTAATTTTTCAAATTGTGTGAGAGTGCGTACGTTGTACGTGGATATTGTGATGGCCTTGTGGAAAGTTTTTGAGATTTTATTTTTGGTTCGAATCGCCGTTGCATCCTCAAAGACAGATACCTGCCTTATCATAACCTTGGGTTCGGGTGAAATCCTTGCATGCTGACGATGAGACGAGAGGTTGTTGCCCGAAATGGGTTCTTCGATTGTTGTTTTCGGAGTCGGTGGAAACATACCACGGGTGACTAGCTCTGAGGCGCTTACCAGAGCCCATCTTAGCCGTCAAGAATGACGTTTCCATCCGACACTGCGAGGAAGTGAAGGATTGGGTTTTGTCGGACACCCACATCCTCCGCTAAATCTCAATAAGAACTCTACTTCTTTAAAAGTTTTCATTAGACTACAAGGTAAGATCCATAAGGAAAAAACATTAAATTCGGCGGAAGGCAAGAGAGGAGATTCTCTCTCTAGTAAAACAAAATATAGATACTTTACGTAATAGTTGGGTGTGGGTATATGGTAAACGAACTAAACACATATTACCTCAGTCCCACCGGTACTCACACGCACCCATGCTCACACTCGAACTATTACTTTTTATAATTAAGATGCTATGAACTATGAACATGATCATTACTTATTCAACAACATTTGTGAAATATTATTTGATAATTTCGTCAACTTCCACAACAAAAAAAATACAAGAAAAGTTTTATTTCCTTTCAACACGACGGTTGGCAACATCCAATATTTCTTAGGCAGTGACAAGTTCCCAGCGTCATCTGAAGCACACAGTTTCCTATGGATTCGATGAATCACTCGTCTCAGTCATTGCCAGTTACCTACTCAATCTTTTTCTTTTGAATAGAAATAAAAAGCCGAAAATGAAACTGAAAACCGAAAACATTTTGCTTGGTAATTTACGATTTAAATATGATTCATATCGATGATAACCAATAATATTTTTTCGGATTGTTTCGATCTTTTTTTCTGTTTTATTTCTTTATCTTCTTTATTTGTCATAGTTTACTGTGCGTCATTATTATGACATTGGGATTCATCCTACCATTGTCTACAACGACCTAGCGCTGATTCATTCTCACGAGATATACAATGTAAAAGCAGCAGTATATCTCACATTATTTCCTTCATTTTTGTTAAGCATATATTTATTTCTTCTTTTTGCCTACTTATTATTACTTAATAACAATGCAAATCTTTGTTAAAACTCTTACTGGAAAAACTATCACACTTGACGTTGAACCAAGTGATACTATCGAAAATGTAAAAGCAAAAATTCAAGATAAAGAAGGCATTCCACTTGATCA
This sequence comes from Rotaria sp. Silwood1, assembly GCA_905250075.1. NCBI lineage: Eukaryota > Metazoa > Rotifera > Eurotatoria > Philodinida > Philodinidae > Rotaria > Rotaria sp. Silwood1. The sequence goes on from CAJNOP010000107.1 coordinate 502,766, forward strand.
GCAACGACTTATCTTTGCTGGCAAACAACTTGAAGATGGTCGTACATTGAGCGATTATAATATTCAGAAAGAAAGTACACTTCATCTTGTTCTTCGGTTACGTGGTGGTATGCAAATATTTGTGAAAACACTCACTGGTAAAACAATGACATTCGAGGTTGAACCAAGTGACACTATCGAAAAGCTTAAAGTTAAAATCCAAGATAAAGAAGATATTTCACCTGATGCACAAAGACTCATATTTATCGGAACACGACTTGAAAATCACCAAACATTACGTGATTATAACATTCAAGAGGAAAGCACACTTTATCTTATAGCTCAACTTCGAGGTGGTGATAATCAATAAAAAGTTTTTCAGGGTATTCAAGTCGTTATATTCTATTGAATCTTTTTCTTTTTGTTATTTCAAATTGCTTCAGAATTTGAATTAATGTATAATTTTTTTCGTAGTCGTTTAGTACCGTATTTTGAGATTTGTTTGTTCAATAATAAATGTACCGAATGTGGATATATGAATGTTGAGCTTATTGATGAATGGAAAAGGAAAAAAGTTGTCAATAATCGAGCATCATCCACTTTCTAAAGGACAAACAATAACATGATTATTAAAGTCTGATGTGCTTCAGAAAAAAACAAATGCCGTTTTCAAATATTAAAATATAAAGACGGATTTTCTTCAGACACCGTTATATCTTACACAGGTAATACAGTACGTCAAATACGGCACAACTTGTTTTTGAAATATATGTATTGATAAATGCAATAATGCATTCATTTTTTACGATGCTTATCCTTATATATTGAACACCATATAATCCATCTATTCGTATTTCAAAGTAAGAATTCCCATTGTCTCCCATCGTGCCGTTCTACAGAATCAATAATTCGTGCCATTATTCGCACCCTTTGAACAGGTTCTTCATTTCTTGGTTGATTACTTTGATTAGGGCTCGCATATTTATTTTCTTCTGAAGCCAGTCCCTGATCCATCTTATTTGTTTTTGTTTTAGCGTTAACTATATACTTTTATAATGTGTTTTCGTTGTGTTTTTAAGAATGACTACACGAGAGCCACACCGGACTGAGTTAAATCGATATTTTCAGATTTCGATGACAGTTACTCCATATTGTAGAGCTAATTCTTTTTAGGAATAAAGTCAAATTTGAACACCTAAAGAATTCATTTGGACTGAGGTATGATGATCCGACTAATAGTACCCAAAATAGCCTTTCATCAATTTCTTTTTAATCAATTATTTGAACTAGAGATACATTTTGAGATGAGCAATCCAAACATCCTATCCAATAATGTATAAGTCATGATCAAGTACGACTGAAATTTTCAGTTCAGTTCTAGTCACCTTATATATTGGGCTCAAAAACATCCGATGTTTGCGATAGACGTTTTACAAATCAGTGCAATAGAATTTTCTCAAACTTTTTCCTAAAGAGTAGGTAGGGTGGGGTGTGAGTCTGACTGAAAGGTTGAGAACACCCACACTCACCTACACCCAGAGCCAATTAAAAGGTTGAAGGATACAGAATAAGAACATAACAAAATCGATGGAGTAGAATTTGCTCTACCATATGCATTAATTAGTTTTCATCTCACTTTTGATTTTTGAGAAAGCAGTTGTTACACACTTTAATAACCAAGTGTTTATTCTCCTCTAGTAAATATACATATATTTAGCTTCTGATTCATAATATTTAAAAAAAGAGTGATATTTATTATTCCAAAGACCTCGCAAATGATGGTCTTAATAATTCTGTGAAACAATCGTCAGGTCGTTTTCATCCAAACCAATATGTTGAGAATAAGCCTTACTGAACAAGTTACATGTAACTCGTAGATTGTACAAGCTGATTCTAAGTGGCATATATTGATTGGAATAGTTTCTTTTTGAAAGTCTTTCAATAATATAATCGACAAGAGCACCAACTGAACTAATGGTTGCTTTTCTATTGAAGTAAATGATAGCTTCACTCCTATTATAATATCCTTTTAAATATATTCAAAATGATAGCTATTTTTCTTTTTATCTTACGAAGAAATTAAAATAGCTACATTATTAATTTGAATATTGACAATCATAGTGATAAGGACAATATTTCAAGACTCTATATGAGAATGCATTCGCCTTGTGAACACCACACTTTTCTTCTGATATATTATCAATGTCGAAAAGAAAAAGAAACAACAACAAATATAATCAATAATCAGTAGAGTTATATAAAACACGAAAAAATTTAAATTTAGTTAATTGGTCTGAAATAATGATCATCGTCATCATCATCATCAATAAAATGACGATCTCGACGTTTTCGTCTCGTACCAATGGTACAACTTTGTTGACGATTATTATAAACTATTGGTACAAATCCACTGATTGGACATTGACAATTGCACATTTCAGTACGTATTCCAGAAGATGGAATTGATAAAGGAACGTGTGGATCTGTCGCTATTATAGGTGGTGACTATTCACAAATTAAACCTAAATAACATGAAGTCGATTTGATTAATACTTACAATGATCGGTGAAGGTATCATACGTATCTTTGGTGCTTGAATCTATTATAGATAAATAAAAGATTATTCGAATATATTTTCGATTATTTCTTTGCTTTAAAATATAGAAAAAAATTGTTCCATATTGTAATCTTATTACTATCAGTAAAAAACAGCCTCCTCTTTCGATTTATGCAAACTCAAGCGCCATAGCTGCTTCTATTCAAGAGTGACAAGAGTTTTTGCTGGGACTTTTGACGTAAGCAAATTGACCTTTGGAGACTTCAAAATAGCTTCAGACGTGGACTATTCATCATATTGAGTTGAATGATGATTTTGTTTTAGATTCCTATTTCAAGATTTATAAAATTTCAATTTTTTTATATAGTTTAAGAGAAGTTGTTGATGTTTCAATAATACTAAAATAGCAGTCTCAGGTAGATTTCCACTTAAAAAATAAACATCATCATTCGAGGAAGCGTGATGAATAATCCTTTAGCTAGAACTCTTCTAATCCAAATCCAATGGGAACTGTCTTCAGAATCTGGTTTTCAAAATATTGGCCAATTAGTGATCAATTAGATTTTGTTTTATAAAAACATCTGTGTTCATTATAACTAGGCATCGATAGTACTAAATAGTCTCGGAAATAGAATTCGTAGAGTCTAACATTTTCAGACTCTAACCCGATTCATTAGGCTCTACTATCAAGAGACTTACTTCAATAGATAGAGATGAAAGTATTTCACTTGGGAAACGTTCTTCAATAGCAGGTTGTTGATCTATTGGTTGAGCATAACTAGAAACAACAGCAATTGATGGACTTGGCTAGACAAAAAATAATTATAACTATTCTATTTAATATCATCCGTTTTGTTCATAGTACGTACTATAATTCTAGATGAATATATGTGCTCAACCACTTGTGCCTAGAAAAAACATAACAATAATATTAACCAAAGGTAAAAATGTCATGCATGATTCAATAAAATGACAAAACTAGTCACATTGATGATAATCATGAATTTATATATGAAAATTGCTAATAAACTAGTTGAACTTAAAAACTACTTGTATGTATTAAATGTAAAATATATTAATTTTATACATACTGTGATAATTGGTGATGATAAAGTGTCATAGACTGGAACTTGAATTCTCTAAATTTATTAATTAAAAATGAAAAAAAATATTTTCCAATATGATATTAATACGAATTGTTAGTAGTTATTTTATATTCTTTCTGAATTTCTGCTATAGTAGATTGTTATAAAAAGATTGATTCGAATATATTCATACAAATTTCATCTTTTTGCACCTCGAGATTCAATGTAGATGAGTTTTTATATACCAAATATAATTTTTCTTACCGGATTTGGTATAGGTCTTATAATATTAATTGTACTAGGAGATGGAATAACCGGCTGTTGTTGTTGTATTTCGATTATTGGCTAGGATAAATGAAAATAAAAAAGATCTTGCAATTATATTTGAAATTTCAAATAATAATTGAATACAGTTAATGAAAATTCTTTTTATTGTATATTGATTTTAGAGATCTTGTGTTGAAAGTTTGAATAATTTAAACAAAAAAGCTTGTAATTGAAAACATTCGATTTTGCATCATTTATATTATTGTGCATTTCTAGAGCCTATCTTTTTAATCTAGAGAATATACACTTTCAATCGATGATGAGAAAGTACGAACGATTTCTTAAGGTGCTGATTCTATTTATATTTAAAGAAAAACGAAAGGATTTGAAGATAACTTCAACAAACTATAAGCATTATCATTCAAGACAGATATTACTTACCGAACTATAGGTAACTCTTATGGCCACTTCTGACAAAGAAGGTATCACATCAGGCTGCGTTACAGCAGGTGATATGATTTGCTGTTGTTCTTGTATTAAGACTTTTGGTTGAAAATCAATCGGTACAGTTTGATATACTTGGGGTTTATCGACAATAGATATTGTCTCTGATGTACGAACTATTGGCTACAAAATCAACGACAAAAATAGCAGAAGAATACTTTTCAATAAACACAAAAAATCGATACTTACAGATGATTCTATAATAGGTGATGAGATTGTGACAATTATTTCTTGCGGAGCCGATTGTATCTGTATATAATAAAAAAAATGAAGATGTATTAATGTTTCAAAATATGAGTATTGTGTAATGTTTTTCCGTCTCGTCAAAACGAAAGACCGAATAACGGGATTTTTGGAAACTATCTACACATAAATCGGAAAATATCCATGGAGTGGAACTCTTCTAGACTTTTGCTAGTCTCACTGAGATCTGCCTACGAGTTTGAAATGAGCTACAATGATGAGTGTTACTTGCGTTTACCTTCAATTGACTGTTTAGTATCATTAAAAAGTTATTCTTACCGAACTGTAGACCGTCTTTATGATAGGCGATGGCACAACAGATGAGACTATCTGTTGTCTTGGTACTATATCGATCGGTGAAGGTTGATAAACAACAGGTTTCTCTATGGTTAAGATAGTTGCTGATGGTTGAACTATCTATACCAATGTAGAATCACAATTAAGAAGTTTATTTTCATTAAACATCTAAAAGTTTTCATACTTACAGGTGCATCGATTACGGGTGATGGTATTCTGAGAACTATTGCTTCTGGAACAGATAGTATCTATAGATTAAAATAAAGTAAAGATGAATAGATATCGAACAGTATTATTAATTTTTTTTGATCTGCTCAAGAAACCAACCGACCCTATTCATTTTCATCAAAGGAATGTTTTGCTTCAGTTTATTGATTTTTTACTGCCTTAAGTCTTTCTTACTTCGCTAAAAATCGTTCTTATGATAGCCGGCGGTGATATAGACGGCGAAGGCTGATAAATAACAGGCTTCTCAACAACTTGAATAGTTGCAGATATTTCAACGGCTTGCTTAAATAACAAATAATAATGAAAAATGTTAACTTTATCAAATATAAAAAAAGTTCATGCTTACAGGTGCATCAATTATAGGTGATGGACATGTAAGAACAGTTGCTTGCGGTGCTGGTAGAATCTAATCATTATATGAAAGAAAAGATAAATTAATTTACAAAAAAAAGTATAGTACAATGATTAAATTATTCTTACCGAACTAAAGATAGTACTGATGACAACTGTTGGAGTAGGAGACTCAATCACTGGTCGTTGTTGAAAACTGGGAACAAGTTGGCTTCTAATTGACTGTTCAGTAATTGAAATCGATGCTGATGTTTCAACGATCTATTTCAATGCAGAATAATAACTAAGAACTTTTAAGACAATCGGAAATATAAAATTCATACTTACAGGCGCATTAATTAGTGGTGAAGGCATTGTAAGAATTGTTTCTTGAGGAGCTAATCGTATCTAAACATTAAAAGTAAGAGTGAACGTATGCTGCAAAGCATCGGTACAATTTCTTTCGTGACTTCAAGGTATTCTCTGGTACTATTCATTTTCATAGTATGATAGATCGATTTGAAGAGACATAACCGATGAAGTAGACGGTATTAAAACCATTGAGCACGAAATTTCAGATTTTCCTAGAAACTGTAGTTTTAGTCTTGACTTTTCATCAAGTTTATGAGAAGTCCAAGCAATTGATCACAAGATCTCCAAGTCAGATTGATCTTGTATCCAGAGCTACAGTTAGTATTATTGGTGGAAGAAATAGCTGGCTACGGAATCTATCATCAGGCAGCACATGATATCGAAAGATAGTCAATAGTATTCTTACTGGACTAAAGATAGTTTCTACAATAACCATCGGCAAAGATGGCGAGATGATTGCTTGTTGTGGTCGATTGTCAACTATCCTCTGAATATTGACAGGCTGTTCGACAATTGAAATAGTTGCTGATGCTTCAATTCTCTATTACAAAGTAGAATCACCATTAACAATCTTTTTATCATAAGAAATATAAAATTTATGCTTACAGGTGCATCAATCACTGGTGATGGTAGTGTAACGATGGTTGCTTGTGGAGCAGATTGTATCTGTATATGAAAAGAAAATAACAATTTAAAAACAATCGTGTGGATGTGGGTTTGGCTGAAGTTTTATTATTTTCGAAGATTGTCTTACCTCACTAAAGATCGTTCTTATAACTGCCGATGGTGATTGAGGTGATATAATCGGCTGTTGTTGTTGTTGTTGTTGAATGACAACGGACACTTCGGTGTCGATCGATGGTGGCTGATCAAAAGTACGTGTACCAACAAGTGTTGGCGATGGTAATATTTGAACTATTAACTAAGGAATACAATATTGAGCAGGACGTTAATTTCAAACAAATATTGAAAGTTGATACGTACAGGTACAGGAATAATCGGTGATGGAATGGTTTGAACACTTGCTTCAAGCGTCGATTGTGCCTAAATTTTGTAACAGAGTATACTTCTAGTTGCTACTGTTTTTCTCTCCCTTCGTATTTAAGAAATGAATGATTTTTCGAAGCATGATACAATATTCGATAATCTAACAGATACTCAAGTAAGGTATTTTACTGGTTCTACGATGAAACAACAAAACACACATGTAGACTTTACACATACCATGATAATCGGTGCTGAGAAAGTTTGAACGGCAATATTGGATTCAGGTTGTTTCTAAAAAACAAACGATATATGATAATCATCAATAAACTTCTTTAATGAAAAAACATCATTACAGGTTAAGAAAAATTTTCTTTTTTTTGGGAATTTTCCTCAGTTCTGAAGCCAATCATGACAATTTTTTATCTGTGATAACTTTCCTTTCGATGAATAACTATATTAAATATCTAGGAAGATACATCTTACCATAATATTATTTGGCTGTGTTAAAATCACAGGATTGGGCGTTTCGACAATAATTTGAGTAGATATAGACGGCACCATTGGCTGTTGAAATTGCTCCACAATCGGTGTTCGTATTGGTAATTCGACTGGACTCACTATTGGCTGTACCTATAATGATTTCTTCATGTCAGAAAATAACAATAACAGAAACATATTATATTCAAATCTCAAATACTATATTACAAGAAATCTCCTTTGATAAGTAAAATTATCATACTTACAACAGTTTCTTGTTGTTGGACATATAAAGTACGTTCAGGAATTAACATTGAACTAGGTATAACAGGTTGTTCTGTTGTTACAAATCTTCTATC
>CAJNOP010000107.1:510460-579973 GCA_905250075.1 Rotaria sp. Silwood1
GAGTAAGATAAGATGGTAATGAAGTAGTGGGTTTTGCCATGGGTGATACCAAGATCTTTTCTTGTACTTGTAGCTGAAAGGAAGAGTTTTGTTCAAAATTTACAGTTGACATATGAAGGGAAAAAATTAAATTGATGAAAACTATGAAATTGGACTCATGTCTGATACAGAAGATGGAAGGAAGAATGGTCCTGATTTTCGGCTACCTTGTATAACGTGAACACTCAGCCATACCAACTTTACTAGTCAAGAAAGTGAATAAACTCACGTTTGATGGTGCAAAAGTCTGCTAGGAGTACAATACACCAAATGAGAACAGGAATGATTATAAGAATTGCATAGTTTTTCTTGCAATCAATACTCACGATAATTGGTGATGATTGTGTTTGAATCACTGGTTGTTGAATTATTTCCACCTAAATAAAAAGCTTATTAAAATATTGAGAAAAAAAGCTCTTAGAATTTGTATCATTGTGTTTTTTATAAAATTCATCATTGAAACATACATCTTTTTTTAATATGTAGTATTTTCAATTTTGTTCACTATCGGCAAATTATACAATAACACTTACCACTATATTTGTCTGTGACTGAATATTTCTTTCTGGAATTTGATTTTGTATATATTGTGATTGTGAGTTTATTAATGGTTGATATTCGATATTTGATGATGGTTGTGCGAGAATAGGTGATGGTAATATATCCATGTCAGGTTCTTGAATTGGTTGTACCTAAATGTCAAGTTTATTGATATGATACTTTATTGAAATTTTGCATTATAATCAAAATTTTCTTATATAGAAACCATTCTTACGTACATCAACGTTTGCTGTTAGTTGTACAGATGTTGGTGATTGTGAGTCAAGTTGAAATTGTTCTTCTGATATTGGAACTTGTTGTTCCTGTTAGAAATATCAAATACGATTGTACATCTCGAGTAATTCTACTTACTGTATATGTCATTGTCAATTGGTCTTCGAGAACATCAAAACGATTTTTCTAAAATAGAAAATACTTGTTTTTTTTATAGTTCTGTATTGATCTCGTGTATTGATCGTATATTTGATAATAAATATATCCTACATTTAATTTCGATGGTTTTCTTCGTTTGGTTATAAGTTCCTAAAAAACAAAAAAAACAATTGAATAGAAATCTATAAAATATAAATATTTATTATACATGTTTGAATGGACTTCTCATAATTTTTGGTAAACTTGTTGGAATACAAGCAGCCTAAGGTTTAGAAAAGAAAAAAAGAATGTTGTTTTTTTCCTTTGTTAATAATTAATAAATAAAAAAATCTCTCTTAACTATTTTAATTGATATATGATTAGGTGGATTACCATCTTCTGTACCAAGAAGAATAATTCTTATTAAATTTGCTTGTGTATTAGCAAGACCATTAATAGTTTTCGAACCAATTATAGATTTAATTTCAAGATAATAACCATGAGAATTATGACATTGAATTTTAAAACTATCAACATTAGTTAAAGGATTAAGTGTTATAGAATCTATTGACATTGTTCTACTCAATACAATATCAATTATATATTCTTCTGTTGTAAGAAAATCCATTCCATCTTGATTTGGATTAATTAAATTATTAGGTTTGATATGCATTGTTGCAGTTTTAATATCGACTCGTGTTACTTGTTTTGGATTGCCAAGTAAACGTAATTGAGGTGTACAATCAGTCATTTCAGGAGCTTCATTACCTTCCTAGGAAAAATATTTGAAACACAATGTAACTGATGTTGCTAATCACAAAAAGAGTGCTTTATCCTTCAGAAATACAATAGAAAAATAGTTCATATATTATAACGAGACGTTATTCACTTATGAATAACTGAAGTATTTGATTCGTAAAATGTATATTATTGATTTAGGGACAAGTTGGATCTCAAGGCGACGAGTAAAGAATCTTCCTTGTTCTAATCTCTACTTCATTATACTTACATTCGATGGCGAATAAATTGGATTACAGACACCCTATGAAATTAATTTCACTAATATTATATTAATTAAAACATATTATTTCACTTACAATACTAAGTGTAATATGACTTGGTAAGTATCCATCAGTAGTATGAATGATTGTAATTACTAACATAGAAACTAGCATTGTTGGAAAACCATCTACAACTAAACCATCTTTTGTATTCGTAGAAGTAAATACACCTAACATTCCAGCATGTGAAGCTTCTACTTTAAAACTTTCTACATTAGCCGAAGATGGTATAAATATATATTTCATTGTGAATGGTTGAGCAAAATGTACTTCAAATTCATAAGTATCACTTGGTGATGAAAATGTATAACCAGTACCACCAAAATTTATCTCTGGTCCAACGACTTGATGTGCAGGATTGCGTGATCGAATCATAGTTATATGTGAACCACCGATAATAAGAATTTGATCAAAACATTGACCAGGTGTACGAGAAAATGGTACTGGTTTGTTTGGTGAAGGCATCTATGTAAAAATTAAACAAGATGAATAAATAAATAAAATCTTCACTATTTTCTATATTCATAAAAAAAAAAAAACCAAAAACATTACTCCAAAGTTTTATATTAATCACTACAATGAGGAATAATTTAACAAATAACATACCGGTCCAAATGAACCAGGCTGTCGACCAACAGTTTCCTATAGATAAGAACAATTAGAAACAGTTCACTTATATGAATATTTATCATAAAAGAAAATAATTCATCTAAGTGATTTTGATAGAACTCACCATCTAAAATAAATTGAAACAAAATAAATAGTATTATTTAAATATATAACTTACACTTATATCGATTGTTGCTATCAGTGGTGGTGATGGTACGCGATTACTAGTTGATAAACTTGAATCGATAATCTAGAACAAACATTATGGCAAGAATTCTTAATAACAGATGAAGATCGTATAAAACTATTCCTAGGAGCATTCAGAATAAATAAGTCGACTACTGGTAATTCTACAAGGTACTAAACTCGATGACCTACATCGAAACTTTCGTTAGGCACTCAGAAATGACAAACTTACTGAGACATCCACAGCTCCAACAATATTATTTGACTGAGCGACATCCATTGTAGGCATTGACATTCCTGAATCAACAGGACTTTCATACTATTTTATAAAAAAGAAAACAGTAATTCATCAATTGATATTACTCTTTAAATACTAAAATAATCACTTACATAAGGTTGTTGTTGTATTCCTGTAGGAATTTGAGAAATACTTGGACTACGATAGTATTGACCACCTATCATTGGACTACTTCCACTACTTATCGATGATAAATCAAAACAAGCATTCTATAAACATTTAACAAGAATCATTTACATCACATTCCTTTCTCTTTTTTTCTTAACATAAATAACTTACAATCATAATTTTAATATTACTTGGTGGTCTACCATCATTTGTTGTATATAAGTTCAAATATAAACGAATAGCAACTTTTGCTAATGGAATTCCAATTATAGCTGGTTGATTATTAGATCCAGGAATTATTGATGAATAATATGTATCATCAACATTTCTCAAAGGATTATATAATCGTAAACCATATCTTTGTACATTAGATTGAGGTCCAAGTGTAAGTGTATGAACATAGATATTAACTCGTAGATTAATGACTATCGTATGATAAGGATAGTGAAATGATGAAAATGAATAACCCTATTAAAAATAAAGATTGTTTGAATAGTAAAAGACTATAGAATATTTACTGTTGATTCCGATTGTGAGTTAATAATATCAGAGACGGGAGTTTCTTGTGGACTATTGATATGAAATATATTTTGTACATTGATATTACCAACAATTTGAAGATTATTATAACAAAAATAGTTTGCTGGAACTTGTGATGTCGTCATTGATGGCAAATTATTCAGTACATTTGATGATGACTGAAGAAAAACCAAATTTCAGTATGAAGCTGAACTCATTATCGAAAAGAAGAGGAAGGTTATTTTGTATCATTCACTGCCAGTCATTTATTTTTAAATTTTCTTGCAATCCATAAAGCAACAATAAAGTTTTAAAGCAAAATCCTGACTGCATTCGTCATCAGACTTAGAATATGGATTAACTTTTGCGAAGGAATATTTCCTGAACTGTAGTTCACATGAGTTTTTTCGTTTAAAAGTAAAGTATGCATAGTTGCTCGCTGTGTAGATTCTTACAAAAATTTTGACTAAAATAACGAATTACAATTAGATAAAATTGGATTATGAATTTTTTTAAACAGTTAGTGAACATAAAAATCAGACCGGTAATATTAGCACGATTGTTTATGTCCGAGGTATAAACTCAAATGTATTAAAAATAATATAAAACTGTCTAATTAAAAGATTCAATTCATTCGTATTTACCTGTAGCATTGGACTATGATAATGAGATATAGCAGAAGTGAGCATTGTTTGAGGAAGATTCTACAAAATAAATCAATAAACACAAAAAAATAACAAACATTATTTATATACGGGATATTGCATTTGCATTGATGGCACAGATGATTCACTGATTTCAACCTTAAAATTAAAATACATTCAAATTCGATGCGTGTTTTTTTCTTTGAACTGCATATCATATCTATTTAACTTACATTAACATCAACATTTGCAATGAATGGTTCCGATCGTATTGGACCGCTGTCAACAGAATCAGTTGCAATTATTAAATCCGGAGCATTATTATTTTGTGCAGACGAACTACCACTTTCATCCTTCGAAACACAAGAGAAAAGCTACTGATAACGACAACTATGAGTGCATATCGAATCACTTACATATGGTGTACGAACATTCGAATCGATACTTCCTACAATATTTACAGTTTCAACAATATTTTCCCTTGAAACACCTGGTCCTGACAATGCTGGAGCATTATAACTTCCAATCTATCGATAAAAAGAAAACCAATTCACAAATTGTTAATACATGAAAGTGATCAAATCAATTACTTACGTAGGATTGTTGTTGTATTCCTGTGGGAATTTGTGAAATACTTGGACTACGATAGTATTGACCACCTATCATTGGACTACTTCCACTACTTATCGATGATAAATCAAAACAAGCATTCTATAAACATTTAACAAGAACCATTTACATCACATTTCCTTCTCTTTTTTCTTAGCACAAATAACTTACAATCATAATTTTAATATTACTTGGTGGTCTACCATCATTTGTCGTATATAAGTTCAAATATAAACGAATAGCAACTTTTGCTAAGGGAATTCCAATTATAGCTGGTTGATTATTCGATCCAGGGATTATTGATGAATAATATGTATCATCAACATTTCTCAAAGGATTATATAATCGTAAACCATATCTTTGTACATTAGATTGAGGTCCAAGTGTAAGTGTATGAACATAGATATTAACTCGTAGATTAATGACTATCGTATGATAAGGATAGTGAAATGATGAAAATGAATATCCCTACGAAAAAACAACTATTGTTTGGGTAGTAAAAGACTATAGAATATTTACTGTTGATTCCGATTGTGAGTTGATAATGTCAGAGATAGGTGTTTGTTGTGGACTATTGATATGAAATATATTTTGTACATTGATATTACCAACAATTTGAAGATTATTATAACAAAAATAGCTTGCTGGAACTTGTGATGTCGTCATTGATGGTAAATTATTTAATACATTTGATGGTTGCTGCAAAACCAAATATAAAATTCGTTCATAAATACTGCTTACGATACTATGTATTCTGTTGAAAATAGGTATCACAAAGACACGTTACTAATTAGTTTAAAGTCAAAGGTCTTTCTTTACTATGATGAAAACTACTATATGTAAGGATGAGTGAAATGCCAAACTTACGGATAATACTAAACTTGAATAATAGGACACGGTCGGTGAACGTGGTTGTTCAACAGCTGACTATAACATAAATGGAAGGTTGAGAATACTAATTATTTTAAGAAACAATAATGCTAACTTACCGAATAATAACTGTCTGATGACGGTATTGCTGGAACTTCCATATTAACCTACGAATAAAAATATAGACAAATTAGTCAATACTATAAATCAAGGTACTAGTTTTGATGACTTACATTAATATCAAGAGATTCAGTGAGTGATGGTGATGGTGTTTGCATACCAATCGATCTATCATAGGCAATATTCTAAAAATAGTTGATATCAGTGGACAACTCTTAGATTATAAACAAACTTTAGGATCATTGCTAGAAGCATCAACTAGCATTGTTATTGATGGAGCTATATTATTAACTGCCATCGACTCAACATTTGTATCCTTGAAAAAATATGATTAAGATTAACAGTGATGATAGGTAGTGTCCTTACGTATGATACTTGAAGACTAGGAGAAACACCTCTACCATCACTAGTTTCAAGAGGACCAGAGCTTGATGGTATGCTATTAACCTTCAAATGCAGATTCTAATGAAGAACGGTAACATATATATTAAACTTACTGAAACATCGACAGTCCCAACGATGTTGCTTGATTGGGCGACATTCATCATAGGCATTGACATTCCTGAATCAACAGGACTTTCATACTATTTTATAAAAAAAACAGTAATTCATCAATTGATATTACCCTTTAAATACTAAAATAATCACTTACATAAGGTTGTTGTTGTATTCCTGTAGGAATTTGTGAAATACTTGGACTACGATAGTATTGACCACCTATCATTGGACTACTTCCACTACTTATCGATGATAAATCAAAACAAGCATTCTATAAACATTTAACAAGAATCATTTACATCACATTCCTTTCTCTTTTTTTCTTAGCATAAATAGCTTACAATCATAATTTTAATATTACTTGGTGGTCTACCATCATTTGTTGTATATAAATTCAAATATAAACGAATAGCAACTTTCGCTAATGGAATTCCAACTATAGCTGGTTGATTATTCGATCCAGGAATTATTGATGAATAATATGTATCATCAACATTTCTCAAAGGATTATATAATCGTAAACCATATCTTTGTACATTAGATTGTGGTCCAAGTGTAAGTGTATGAACATAGATATTAACTCGTAGATTAATGACTATCGTATGATAAGGATAGTGAAATGATGAAAATGAATAACCCTACGAAAAAAAAAGTATTGTTTGGATAGTAAAAGACTATAGAATATTTACTGTTGATTCCGATTGTGAGTTGATAATATCAGAGATGGGAGTTTGTTGTGGACTATTGATATGAAATATATTTTGTACATTGATATTGCCAACAATTTGAAGATTATTATAACAAAAATAGTTTGCTGGAACTTGTGATGTCGTCATTGGTAGTAAACCATTGAATACAAGTGATGGTGACTACAAAAATGAAATAGTTTTTTTTAAACTGCTTCTAGAATTATTGAAAAGATATTCTGATAATTGTTTAAAGTAAATATAATTCCAGCTCATTGCTACATGAAAGCAGATGCTCTACTTTCAATCAGTAATAAGTAAGTATCAGTTTAACGTACTGAGACAGCATCTGTTGAGTACGGTTTGTTTGAAAGATCACCAGATACCTGTAAATGTTAATCAATTGGAAAATTTATAATATGCAAAGATGATAAACATCTTACACTCAGATCAATTGTAGCAACAAGTGCTGGCGATTTTACTTGCATATCGTTTAATTCATCTTGATTATTAATCTAAAGCAAACGAAATATTCACAATAACCTTCTTATACAACTCTTACTGCCAAAGACGTATCAACATTATCTACCATTTGGACTACTGGTACTTGAGAAAGGATTTGTAGTGAAGGTGAACTTTCTTCGGCTCCCTATTGAAACTTGAGGATAGAAGAGCAAATAAAAAACAAAAGACAACATACACGAGTTTCTGATGGTACATATCCAGAATCACTACTACTAACCTGAAAACCACATATTAAAAATCTATACGGTGATCTGTAATTAACTGATATCGATGTAACTTACACTAACATCTACTGTTTCAACAAGAGAATCGGAGGGTTTACGTACACTCGTTGGTTCTTGAGCTTCATAATTCTATGAAAAAAAAAAACACATCCTTAAGCTTGATTGCGTATCGAACTTACAATAGATGGTATGTGTGCTTCATCAACGACTATTGGCTGAGTTACAGGAGCAACATTAATCTATGAACGAAAATTTGAATTTATTATTCATTTTTTCACCTAATAACATATCTTTAACTTACACTAACATCGACAGTGTCTAGCTGACTTTGTGATGGTATCAAAGTATCCGACGCTACACTTGGATTAATGATCTATCAAAAACAAAGCTTTTTTTTTTCAAAACTGTCAAATTTTACTTCATCTTACTGTTTTAGGAACCAATGAAGATATTGAACCACCAACGTTAGCCTAAAATAAAACAATCTTTGTTTTTTTTTTTATGAAATCAAATAAATTTTCAACTTACATCAACATCAATTGTTCCAGTCAACAGATCGGACGAACTATCTGAATCAACAATCTAATATAAGAAAATTTTTCATAATTATTTCAACAAATTTTATTCAAAAATATGATTACTTACAATCGGATGTTTATGTTTTGGTGCTATACAATAACCCTAAAATAAAATATAAATAATTATAAATAAATTATCAATAATTACTACATACAATATCTAATGTAACATCACTAGGTGGTAAACCATCATCAGTTGCATTAAGATATACTTCAAAAAATCTTGTTGGTTCTTTAGCTAAAAAATTTTCAACAACAGGACTTTGTTCAACTTTTGAATGATAAGCATTATGTCTTCGTCCAGAATCATAATGAACCACAACATATAATAAAATAACATTACTTGCTGGCACAGAAACATATTGTAAAAATACATATGGTATCATTCGTATTTGTAATATATATGTATCCATTTTAGGAAAATCAATACCATCACTATCAGGATCAACATTACGATTAATACGTTGATCAATTATAAAATGTGATGCATTAGCTACTCGAATCCATTCAACATTTGGATGACCATAAAGTGGACCACCTGCAGTACAATTGACTGCTAATGAATCATCATATTCACCTATCGGTTGATTACGATCATCCTCTTTTAATAGAAAAAAAAACAAAAGATATTTAAAAAAAAACAATCTTGAACGTTTTTTTTCAAACCTGGTATTATGTCCTAAAATATACAAAAATAGATATATTAAATTATGAATTTTTAAGAAAATATCGTGAGATTGATCAAAGTTTAAATGGATTTGAGCGCATGTCTTACTAACGAGGGAATACTTTTAACTAATCAATCATTTTTTTTCTATGAAAGCTAGGAAAAGCGTCTTGAAACTTTCATAGACTAGCTTCTCAGGATAATACATATTTTGACAAAATCATTTTTGATCTATTCCGATTATAGAACATATCGATTTGTGTTTTCTCTTTTTCAAAAGTGAGTGTTAAGTAAAATAATATAATCTTAAAAAAAAATTTTCACATTGAAATGTTGATATATATCTGCTGTATAAAACAATTTTAGACACAAAGTTTGTAAGTTTATTTAGTCGTTTCCAATTCCCTCGTGAATCAGATTTAAATTTGAATAAAATAATTTTAATTTATTCTGAATATTCAATAAATAGAATTTCAGAATCTTTATTTAATCATT
The DNA here is from genome assembly GCA_905250075.1 of Rotaria sp. Silwood1. Taxonomy (NCBI): domain Eukaryota; kingdom Metazoa; phylum Rotifera; class Eurotatoria; order Philodinida; family Philodinidae; genus Rotaria; species Rotaria sp. Silwood1. The sequence continues at coordinate 520,109 of CAJNOP010000107.1, forward strand.
TAACTTACAGATGCAAAATCAACAGGTACAGCAGTTTCATCAGGCTGAGAAAAAAAAAATAAAGTATCTATTTCAAAAAATTTGATAAAATTCTTTGCTTACTTCATCATCTTTAGATTGATCATCTTGATTTGAATATCCTGAAAATAAACAAAATAAACTACGGCGGAACTGTATTTAGTAAGTAATTATATGATTTTATATATATATATTTACCATTAGTTCGATTTATTTTTTCCATTATACAATCAGGATCATCAAGCTCACTTTCAATAGCATCATCATTTTCACTCACTACATAACGAACATTTCTTGAAAGAAGATTTTCATTATTCTATAAACAAATAAAAAACTTCTTATATAAATACTAGAAAAGTAAAAATTTTAATTCTTACGAAAATCAAAATTGGTATTTCAGAATTTTTTTCAATATAATATTCTGGTAAATAAGTAAAATTAGCTATAGTTAATGGAATAATTTTTCCTATATCATATGAATTAATTATCATAGTTATAGATGGTTGTTGAGTAGCATCAATTATAGGTAGTATACAAGTATGAAATCTTGAAAATTGATTAAAATCTTCAAATAAAAATGCTGGTGGTTGACACCAAAATTTTATTGACATTATATCAGATTGTATTTGTAATGATAATTCAACAAGACATAATCTATATTGATTATTTTCACAATTAATTGATGTACGTTTATCATAATATAATTCAGTTGTTATTGTAAAATTTTTATTGATTATTTGTTTATCATTATAATTAAATGTTAAATAAAAAGGTGATTTTTCCATAAAAATAAATTTCATTAAAGAAAAAAGAAAGATAAATAATAAATAAAAAGAAATCATGATTGAAGAATATTTTTTTTTATGTACAATAATAGAATTTATTGATCTTTAAACATATTATTTTATGTGTAACTTATAGAAAACAATACATGTTGCAATTCAATAAGATTAAAGTAGACGAAATACTTTCTTTTTTTTTTTGTTTTTCTTATTCTGTATTTTAATCGAACGAAAATATTTGGTTAATGTTTTCTGTTTTGAATCAATTCCATATGATTGTTATTTAGTACGTTTTTCTTGACATTCATTCGTTATAAATGAATTAGAACATATGTATTAAATTAAATTGTTTTTTTTTTTGGTCGTATATTAATCTAATAAATACTTTTTGATTAAATATTTACGAAGAATGTTATTCTGGATTTTAGTATTCATTTTTGAATAAAAACTGATTAGACTTGTTTTTATTTCAAAATTTACTAAATAGAAAATTAGAATTCTTGCTATATACTATCGAATGATGTTTTCAGTCTATTGCAACGTTCTCAGCTATTGTTTTTCTATGTTGTCAAATCTCCTAATACAGAAGAAATGAAAAAAAAAAAGAACATTAAATAGAAATGTATAGAATGAAAGCAGAAAAAGAAAATGAAAATTAAATTATTGTAGTAGCAAAGCAGTATTTCTCAAAAAAAAAGTAGCAACCTGAAGAGAAGCCAACGATCGCTGGATACATATTTCTAGCAATAGAAGCAGGCGCGTTAGTAATAATAGGGTTTTGATAATTCTCGAACTTTCTAGAATCTTTCAAAGCATTCTATGAATCTGAGATTTTTACCTAGCCTAGAGTGTGGCGTGAACGTATCTATGCTTAACACAAACTACATCCTGTATAGATACTGGTTGTTTGAAAATTAAAGCTAAATGCGCTTTTAAAACAAACATTGAAACCTTTTTTTTTTTTGTTGAAAATACGCATAAAAGTGTATCTTTTTATTTTAAAAAATTGCGTCTAGACGCGTGTTTTCTAATGACAATGTATTTAAGTCCGTGTTTTAGATACAATCAATTGACATGAGCTAATCATTCAATTTACGATAATTTTCCTGTCAGAATTTTCAGAATGTTTTCAGTCGTACTTTTAGCAAATCATTTTTGATTATGAATATTAGTTTTAAGTTTCAATAAACCAGTGGGATTAAGTCTGTCCATGTAGCTCGTACACATTCAAGTTTCCTAGTTTTTGCTTTCTTATCAATGTATGTGTCATAATCGAGCATTTGTTCTTGTTACTAATTTGACACAAAATTTATCTATTAACTCATACGAATAACACATTTTTATTGAAGAAGTTATCCTTGATATGTTCTTCTGTTAAGGTGTTCTAAATGATAAAAAAAAAGGAAAAAAAGAAATTTAACTTGCAATACTGCATTATGAAAAATGACGAAACAAAAATAATGTTCACGTGGGTTTTTTCCATTGTTTCTTATCTTGTCAAAGGAAAAATAAAAATAAAACTTCAGCATATAGGCGATACAAAGCCACCATTTTATTAACAAATTGGTTCAATACTTAAAGATGACATATTCCTCGAAGAAAATTGACTTCGACCAATTTCTCTTCTTCCTAATGTAGGGAAGTGGCTCCAACGCTATACTCACGAGCAAATACAAGATCGATGTAAAGCTAAAAGAATATTCACTGATAAACAATCAGATTTCACACCAAATAGCCGTTTATAATATAAATCTGCAGTATTGTCGATCTGTGAAGATTTATATGTGACTGTAGCAGCCAATAATCGTTTCGTCTGATTAATTTTTGTTGATTTGTGTCTCATTTTTTAATAAAATATGGTATCCTGCCTTAATAGCTATTTTTGCTTGAATTGAATATACCTTTACTATTGCTAAAATGGATATATCGACAGTTTTAAGATCGATCTATGGCTATATATATATATATATCACGGAGAATCGATCTAAAACTATCAGAATACATATAATTGCTCGACAAGGTCCAGTTTTAGCAGCAACTCTTTTTAAACTTCATATTCACTTTCTACCAAAGTAGTATATTTTTTCCGAGTTTCCATGCATTTATTTGCCGATGATCTAGCTCTTCTTTTGAAAAGTACATTAGAAAAGAAACTATCTCAAAATATAACTGAATTAGAAGAACAACCTAAAATAGTAATGATTGCATTTTGCATCTTTTCAGATAATCATTTACTACTTGTTAAAACGTATACATAGTACGAGCAAATAGAAGTCGCATAACCTGAAGAGAATAAACCAACATGTAGTATATTTGCATGTATTGAACGAATCTTTAAGACATTTAATCTTTATTTTTTCAGTGATATCCATTGAAAGAAAAGAATCAATTTTGATTACGAACCAATATACAACATTTATAAATTTACAAGTGTAATTCCATTTTAGGTAAGAGATCTGAAGTCTAATATGACTTTTAGTTTGCACTAGAGACATGTTCTTAGTCGTGAATTTTCCTTAGAATTAAAAAAAAAAGTAAATTGTGACTATTTTGGGATAAAATTGCCAAAACATAAACAATATAGATATTTGTTATATTTCAAAAAAAATTTTTCATTTCTTTCATTGGAGATCACAAATAGAAACTTAGTACTATTCATTCGTTTTATTACTAACTATTCAACTGATGCAAAAAATGAGAATTAAATATGCAACAGTACAGCATGACATGTTGGTCTTACTAGTTTGCATGTTTTAGAGACTATAGAATGGCATCATCATTTGAAAAAACTAAAGATGGTAATGATAAAACACAAGAATTATCGAATCAATGAAGAAAGAAGATATTGAAGGACAGCGAAAAGAACTTCAGGATTATGTTGCTGTTCACGGTGTATCAGGTTACAAGCAATTCCTAGATAATCATTTGAATCAATGGATGAAATATCCACTACGAATTGCTGTTACTAATTCATCCGGACATGGTAAGTAACATACAAGATCATTACATTATAATAAAGGGAAATAAGCAAGAAGAGTCATGAATAATTAGTCTTTTTTTTTTCAATCTCATGCAAATAAATGACTGTACCATCCATAGCATGAGCTGAGTCACATATCTAAATCCTTCATATGTCAATACTGATTGAAAAACTAACGAAGCTTCCTATGTACTAAAACAAATAGTAACCATAAACATTCATTCTAATTACATCTTTCTTTTTCAAAGGGAAATCCAGTTTGATTAACACGTTACGTGGTTTAAAATCAAAATCACCGGGTGCAGCTAAAGTTGGCGTAGTCGAATGTACAAATACTGTGACAAAATATCCTGATCCAAAACATCCGAGTTTGATTTATTATGATCTACCAGGTGTCGGAACGCCATCTTATCCACGTGATCAATATTTTGAAATTATTAAAAAGCAAACGAAAGATGGTGTTGACATATGTGATTTTGATTTCTTTCTAATTGTTTCGACTTCACGTTTCACAGAAAATGACATGTGGTTAGTTGAACAAACGCAAAAGTTTGGCAAAGAATTCTATTTTTTACGCACAAAAGTCGATATCGATCTTGAAAATGGCTTCAAAGATTATCCTAATGATTATAATGAATCAACTGTGCTATTTAATCAGTACAAAGTTTACTGATAATGAAAAATGGGATTTTCCATTGATGATTAAGTCATTGATATGTGACCATCCTGATTTGAAGCATAATGCCATTGTTATATCGATTACAGTCAATTGTAAAGATGTTATACGTGAAAAAGCTAAAACATTACGTCAACAGATATGGAAAGTAGCTCTAGTAAATAGTCTAATCGGTGCAATGCTCATACCAAGTGCATCTACTGCTACAGGACTAGCAACGTCCACAATGATGTTGAAGTACAGGGTGTCCCAAAAGTTCCCAAGAAAAGTTTTCGTAAATATCTCTTATACAATTCAAGCAATTCAATCGTTTTTTTAATAACATGATAGCATATTCTTTTAAGTTTTATTTTAATAACAAAACCGTTAACAGATACTATTTTGAACTGTCACTTTTGACTTCAATATCAAAATGTATCCATTTTCGATTTTTCAAAAATACGAGTACCCGAGATGATGAAAAGCTTTTGAGCCCATATGATGATTAGACACTTTTGAGGTCATATTTTTCCTTTTGCTACATAACCACTCTACTACAACGACCTCCAAAAGGTTCATGCTTTTATGCAGTTTTGGCTGAGATATGAAATTTTTAGTGGGTTATGTCCATGATGACCCCCATTTTCAAAAGACAATCATAGTTTCGAATTTTGACCTGAAACTTTGTCCAAAGCGAAGTCTCACTCAGACTAGCTTCTGTGCAAAATTTTAGAACTTTTGGATATAGTATTTTTGAGATATGCATTTTTCAAATTTTGCAAAAGTTACATGGACCAACGCCTAAATTTTGAAAAATTCATATCTCAGAAAAACTACATCGAAAACTTCTGAAAATTTTATACAGAAGCTAGTCTGAGTGAGCCCTCGATTTGATCAACGTTTCAGGTCGGAATAAGTATCTCGGGAAATTTCCTTCGAAAATGTTAGTTTAGAAATCGAAAGTGGGTACACTTGGATATTGAAGTCAAAAGTGACAGTTCAAAATAGTATCTGTTAACGGTTTTGTTATTAAAATAAAACTTAAAAGAATATGATATCATGTTATAAAAAAAACCGATTAAATCGCTGAAATTGTATAAGAGATATTTACAAAAACTTTTGTTGGGGACTTTTGGGACACCCTGTATTATAAAGAATGTCTAGGACTGGACACCGAATCGCTGGATACATTGACTAAACAATATAACACTACAAGTGACAAAATACTGGAACAGTTAAACAACACCTTACGGATGGAATTTTTTCCTTTGAGCTTTACAAATTTCATTTTAGCTCAATCGAGTGAAGAAATAGTTAAAAACGGAGCAAAAGAAGCAATAAAAGTCATTGCCACTTGTGGTATTGCAGGTGCTTGTATTAATTCTGCTACTACAGCTTATTAACTTCATGCTATGATAAGTGATTTGGAAGAAGCAGCATTGTTTGTATTAGATAATGTAGCAAGTCAATCGAAGCAACATTGAAACTCATGATTTCCTTCTCTATACAGCATGTTTCACTGATTTTTGTTACTTTTCTTCAGTTTATTATAGTTTTAAAAAACTTCATTTTTTTGTTATTATGTAGCTGGATGCAGTGTGTCTTCTCATTTGTTAGCATAAACTCGAAATAAAAACTGTTAAACTTCAATTTCGTTTGTTTTCTCAATTTGAATTATTCACATAGAGCACTATCTTAGGTGTCAAGTTTTCATTGTTTAAATTCCTAAAAATTCACTTATATTAGTTTTAAAGAAACATATTGCATGACTTAAATTATTTTTTAAGAACTAACTGAAAATTTCAAATTTTTGTTTTTTGAATTTTCAATAAATTTACTTATAAAAACTGTCGTAATCCTTATATCTTCAGTTTTACTTTTAACGAGCTGCAATTTATAGAGTTTACCAGAAATAATTGTTAGTGCTTTGAGCTTTTTTTTAATTTGAACACACCATTGTCATTATCACGTGGAATCGAAATCAGATGGACACAAACCAATTCTGGTAAAAAGCAATTATATAAAAAAATAAAAATACAGAAAATGACATTAAAAAAAGCACGAATTTAAAGTATGACTGTTGATGAGAGGTTTCTCTTCACGAATACAATCTCGTCTACTCACTTTACATATGTAATCAAAATTGAATTATTACTATAGATTCCGATCAAACCTCTTTGAAACGTCGCTTTGACTTTAGTTAAAATTCTTCTTATTCAAACATAAAACGATGATCTTTATTTCGTACATTATGAATTTCTACAAATTACCTAGTATTTTTTCTTAAAATAAAATAAAAAAGTTTTTTTATTAAAGTTTTTCACAATGATTTATTTGCTATGGACTATCTCATTCATGAAATCTTTAAAATTTAACTAAATTAGTTTTAATTCGATTGATTTTTGTATCTTAGCCAAAAGTTTAATAAATGTACAAAAGGAACAGTCATATATATATCTTCAATTGACTGAAATCTGAAGTACATAAAAATAATAATCATATACACATACTTCAAATAAATCATTTATAATAATAATCAAAATAATTCAAAGATTCTTTTTTTAATTAAATACACACAAATACAAATTCCAGCAAATGTTTTATACTTATATAAATTAAAAATGATAACAAAGGAAAAAAAAATTGTAAATAATAATTATCACACGAATATATATATATATATACTTAATATTGTCAAATTAATGGAAATAAAAACAAAACAAAAACCAATAAAAGAATTTCAAATCTACAGATAAGACATTCATTCTCACATTAGAATAAAAAACAAAAAAAAAAAATCACCGATTTAAAATACAGTTCAATGATAATGATCGTGTAAGATGTCCTTTCTCACGAATAGTTGGTATAATTATTGATGAAAAACTATGTGCTCGATTGTTTAGTCTTTGTATCGAATAAGAATTAATGTTCGATTTTAATGTTGGTGTTAATGACATTGATATAGATCGTTGACGTAAACTATAAATTAAAGTTTCATTTTCAAATATTAATTGTTGTTTATCTCGTTCTAATTGTGCTATTTGTTCTTTTAATTGATCACGTTCAACAACAACAGCTCTAGAAAATATAATAAATATTGTATTGTTAAAAAAAATATTCAATTTTGTTTTTTTTTTTGAAGTTAAATATAAAAACTTCTGTTACATAATAAAAGATTTAGTCAATGATATTGCATATTTGATTTCTTATTTTAATTTTGAAGTATATACATATAATGCAAATATTTAATATAAGCAAAATAATAAGAAAGAGTTATGACATAGATAAGCATAATATACTTAATTTGATAATTGAATACTAACAATAATAAAATATTCAATAGAATCAAAACTTTCAATATTTGTATTATTGTTTCAACTTCTTCAAAACAAAAAATTTATACAATCGATTTTTGTTAATATTGTTATATATCCCGAAAAATTACAGATACAATATTTTGATATCTACTATATAGACATTTCATTTATAAATACTATATTTCTGATTTCCATATTTAGTATACTCATAACAGATAGATTTCGATGAATATCATCAAAGTTATTCCACTCTTGATCAATGCTTTTCTTTAGAAATTACTGAGTTTGCAACATCTAAAATAATTCTACTTTCTCAAATTTCAATTTAAACTAAAATCTATATTATATATGTATTTCTAATAAAATATTTGAATAGTTAAATAATGAATTTTAATTTACTTTTCATTCAATTGCCAATTTCGAAGAAGACATACAAGATCTTGATTTCGATTTTCAGCCATATCAATACGTTTTTGTAATGCTAATTGATCTTCACGCTAGAAGCAACAAAAAAAAACACCGTTCAATAGAATATGAAAGCAAAAAAAAAATCGAATTTAATTTATTTTTAATACTTGAAATACTTGTTCATTAAATTTAGTTCTTAATTGTGTCAATTCTTGACTTTTTATTTCAAGTACTGTTTGTAAACTTGTTTTATCTTTTTCAAGTGTTTCAACACGACGTAATAATGGATCTGCATGTTCACTATTTGCCATTTCTTCCATAAATCTATCAACTTGTTCTTGTAACGATACACAACGAGTTTCAAATTCATTTTTTTCATTCTATTCATCAAAAAAAAAAAAGTAAAACAATAACAAATGTATTTTATTTACTAATAATTTATTCATCTGTTGTTGATATTCAAGAAATTTTTCCTTCGAATTTTCTTTTATTATATTAATTTGATTTTGATATTGTTCATTTAATGTAGCTAATTCATTTTTAAAAGATGATTGTGATTGTTCAATGAAAATCTAATCAATAAGTTCATATTTTTTTTTTTATGAATACAAAAAAAAAATGAATAGAAAATTCACTTTTAATTGATTATGTGCTGTTTGAACTAATTAAACAAAAAATTAATAAATACAAAAAAATAATAACAACATACTTTTCAATAGTTTTAATTCATATTTTTGTTTTATTTGTTCATTCTAACAAATAACAAAAGAATTAAAATCATCTCATTTATTTTTTCAATATCATCTTACTTCTTCTATATAATATTGACTTAAAATATGCATAAGATCACAATGATTAAGTAGTTGTTGATATTGTTTTTTTAAACGTTCATTAGTAACTTCAAGTGATTGACAAACAATTTTTTGACTATATTCAAATAAAAATAAAATAATTCATAAATATTTTCATTTATCTATTTTGTTTTACATGATTAATTGATTATCAATTGCATCATCAAGACTATGATTAGAATCATTAAATTTTTTATCTTGTAAAATTAACAAAATATATATTCGAAAATAAATAAACAATAAAACATCAGAAATAATTCTTTTACCTAAATTAAAATCAATCGAATGAGATACTCCTCGATGTGTACCTGATGTTGATTTTGAAGAATTTTTTGATTTATTTTTTTGTTTTGATGTTAAATCGGATCGACTACTAGCAACAGAAGTTGTTGGTGACAATGATTGGTTGAGTTCTAAATCGAACAAAATCGATCACAAGAATGATTAAAAAAAAAAAAACTATACTCGATTGTGATCCTAATGAACTCGGTGAACTTAATTTATTCAAAGATGAAAGTGTTTTTTTAACTGGCATTAATGATGTCTTCGGAAGAATATTTTGACTACTTGTTAATGGTATAGATGATTTTCGTTGGACATCTAAAAAAAAAAAGATAACAAAAATTTTATTTAATATTATCAATATTTTTCTAACCTTTTTTGACTCCTCCTGAAACAGGTGTTGGTATACTTGGTTTTCTCATATTAATATTAACTTTATTATCTTGTATGTTTATTTTAGATTTATTAATTGATTTCGTTGAACTAATTAATGATGTATTTGAATTTGAAAGTGATTTAGAATTTAATAGATTATTTTTAACAAATGTTATATTATCTTTAAAATCAAATGATAAATCTGTTTGAATAGATTTTGTTAGATCAATTGTAGAAGATAAACAAGGAATCGGTTGTATTGGTTCACTCCTAACTGATTCATTAACACTTTCACTATCTAATTCATCATCATCATCATCATCATCATCATCATCCTCATCATCATCCTCATCAATTGCATCTTCACTTTTTGCTATTGAACTACTTGGTTGAAGTTGATGTAAAATTAATGATACACTATCTGTAAAATCAGATTCAATAGTTTCTAAAGCTAAAAATATAGAAAAATAATTATGTTAATAAGAAATGTTTTTTTTGTTTTTCTAAAACATACGTTCATCAGTTGTTATTGGTTTAGATTCAATAATTGTTTTTGTTTCTGATTTTGTTTTGATAATGTCCTAAAATGAAATTGTATATAAATTTTCGAAAGAATTATTTGTTAGAAAATTACATGATCATCGGAAATTGTTGATTCTTGAATTGGCTCGATTTTTGTTTTCGGTTGAATAGGAGTTGTCGAATTTGGAATAATATCTGGTAAATGAGAAGATGTTTGAGCAGTTTTTATTTGTATTGGTTCTATTCTATCATTTATTTGTGATGGAAGTGTAAATGAACGTGTCATAGTTCTTGGAGGTTTTAAACGACTAATTGTTCGTTGTGGTGTCTAAATAAATTTTTGTTTTTTTTTTTTGTTCTTTTTTAATTAAATCCATACTAGAATTCGTTCTCGAGGTGCTAAAACAACTTTATCATGTGGTACAAATATTCCACAATTTGTTTTACATTGAAAATATCTTTCAAAAAAAAAAAAAAAGAAAAGCTGACATTAATACATTTAATCTTTTTGTTTATTCTCAATACCGAACATTATTCACTTGGCCGTCATGTTTACCATCGGGTTCATCGAGTTCAACACCACAAAATAATCCTTGAGCAAATTTTACTGCACCTACATAACGAAGAGTTCCATTTTTAAGTCCATTTATTATAACACGATCACCAACTTTAAATGATGATTTACTTTAAAAAAAAATGAATAAAATAAATATCACTTTTTTTTTTTCGTTGTATAATATTTAAAAAAACAAAAAGGTAACTAACGTATCATTTCGTACAGCCAATGGCATTGGCGTCGTCACAGCTGTTGTTTGACGGGATAAAATAGGTATACCAGTAGTTTCTATAGTTGTATTTGTTCGCAATCGTAAGGGTAAAAATGATTTGCGTTCAGTAGCAACCTATAATATGTACAGTAAAGAAATAGATCGATTACATAGACAGAGAGAGAGAGACAACACTTGGTGCATTTTTCTATGTTCAACACCAGACACACATTAATCTATTTCGATATAGTAAAGGAAAGGGAGAACATACCTAATCAAAGAGCAAACGAGCAACATTATATATATGTTCTCTATTTCATTGGCATGAACATGAGCAGAACAAAGTAGAAAAATAAAACCACTAAAGGGAAGCATCACATGCTGTGAATTAAATGCATATACACGCGCATAACATTTACTTTTTTTCTCTAGTTATTGTCATCATCTTATTTTCATTGCTGTTAGTAAAAGTTTAACTATGGACATCTTTGATACTACAGTTGATGTATAAGTAACATAAGAATATAATCTATGTTAAGTGTCATAGATAGCTTAGACATGTTCAAGTATGCGATATAATTATATTCAGTATGTGCATGTGCTCGTTTTTTTTTATTTGTTATCTTACCGAAACATTCATTTGATTGATTAAATGTTGAAGATAATATAATATAATAAGTGTTTATTCAAAACACGCTATGATCACCGGAAGAAAAGAAAAAAAAACTAGACCTTGTTAGTCACTTAACGAAATGAAGGGTATATAGGTAGGTAACAGACTGTTCTGATGGATAGGATGATTCATTAGTCAGAGGATGTCATTGGTAAATAGACTAAGACCAATAAATAAATACTTCAGATGATAGCGCACTCGTCTAAATAAATAAATGATTCAGCAAGTTTCATGGATGTTGGCGAGTATCCATGAAAATAATGAGCGAAAAGACGAATGTTTTCTATGAGAAATATCATGTAAAAATTCCATAGAACGGAAGAAATTCGTTTTTTTTTCAAAAACTTTACAAACCATTGAAGCAAAAAAAAGAAGAAAAATAAAAAAAAACTTTTTATGATTGAGATGCGAAGGTGATCGTTTTGAGGCAACTTTGTAAAATGTTTCTGTTTTGCTCATTATATAAATAGTCTATGTGAATCTATTCTGTCTATACGATTCACTCAAGCGAATAATATACAATATATTATATATTTGTATGATCAATTATTTATTTTATTTCGAAAATTAAATTATTCATTAGAACAAATGTGATATTTAATTTCTTAAAATAATCTTTTACAAGGACAATCAATTGATTCAAGAGAAATATATATATATATATTATAATTAATTGAAATATTGATTTACAAAAATTTTCTTTATTAGAAAATCGAAAAAGAAAAAAACAAACTGATGTAATTTCATAATTATTCATTCATCAATTATATAGTAACTAGTATTCGTACCTATTTATTTTTTTTTTTGTTGATTTCTCTAAATGAACAACTATTAAAGATATTCACAAGATGAATTGAATAGATGATTACAATAAGTAGCGCAGATAGTAAAAAAAACAAGTGTCATCATCAGAAATAAATGATATAGAATTTATTATGTAAAATTTTGTGTTTTAAAAGAACCAAAAATAAGAAATACAAATATAATTTTTCTATCATTTTTTATTCAAATTTACATTAGCTATTTATTAGATATCAAGCTTGAAATTAAATATTGATTGTAAGTTTAGAGATATTTTTCAAATGATTGCTTAGTTTGAATTAAATAATATATATATATATAATAAGAATATTAAGAGAATAGAAGATTATTTAATGTCAATCAGTACGAACAATTTTACATGCATATTATTATTAAAAAACAAAAAACAACAATATGATACATTAAATAAATAATATAGATAAACAAAAGTAAATAGAAATTCTTGCACAAGAGTGAATCGATTGTAGATAATTTTAAAATGTATATCTTTTAAGATATTACAATTAATAGTATCTGAAAAATGAAAAAAATTCAAGTATATTTTTTTTATTTCTCATTCATTTTTTTGTTGAGTTAGATATATAGTTTCTATTGAAATTTAATTGAAAATGTAGCATTAAACAAAAAAAATTTATCAATTCATATATTTTTTAACAATCTATTTTTTTGGTAGAAAACAATTTTTACTAAAATATAAATAAGTCTATAGTAAGGTTTTTTAAAAATCTTATTATAAAACTATTCAAAATAATTTTGATTAAAATTTGATAAATTCAAATAGAAATTTTCAAACAAATAATAATCGAATACAAATTAAAACTTTTTACTTCTTTATTTTTTTTATACACTCAAAAAAAATTCACTCGAATTTTACATTGATTCTTATCGTTTCTTTCGTAATCAGTTTCAAATTAATAACAACAACTGGATTTCATTAACTGAAAATTGTGTATACACACTTCTATAATTTAATTTAGATTGTAGTTAACTATAAATTGATCTAAATTCTAAGACAACTAAGAATAAATGTAAATCAATAGCAATGTTTTTTTTTTATTAAGGTCTTTCGAACTAGTACACAACAAAAATAAAGTAAATTTTATTTTTCTTAATAAAACTAACAATCGATAAAAAAAGAAAAAAGAAAAATGTCATATTTTCAATTGTTTAATTTATTACTTATATTTGGATTAATAAATTATTCATATGAATATAATATACGAATTGTTAATCATGAACGTTATATACGAAATGCACCATTTAAAAATGATACACAAATATTATTAAATCAAATATTTAATGATGAACAACAATTAGATAATGTTATTCGAGAATCTATTCGAAAAAATGATGAAACAATTAAAATTTTAACACATAATATAATGTTAGCTGCTGATAGAATGGCTGAAGCTGGTTCAAAAGATACAAAAACAATTTCTGAATGGACATATATTCAAAGTGAACTTCGTAAAAGTATTAATTTAATTATTAATGCATATAAAAAATATATTGATTTACATCGACAAGTATGTGAAACAATTGAAAATTTTGCTAAAAATATGATTAGTAAATATGAAAGTGAACTATCTTCTATTGATCAAATGTCAGTACCTGATTCATCAAATGGTTCTATTGATACAAATAGTCCTGAATGGAATAAATTTGTTGCAAAATTTTTACATATACTTAATTATGCAAGAGTACATCAAGAAACACTTCGTACAGCTACTGATTGTACTTCAGATTTAATGACACGTACATTATCTCATCAAGCAATTATTATGAATCAACCAGCTATTATTTCTCGTACATTAAATGTTCAAATAAATCATCCAATTAATCGTCAATATTCTGTAGAAAGTTTTTCTCTTCCTTGCAATAGTATTAATGAAGATAATGGTTATCAAATATGTTCAAATGCTATAGCTGATGCTACACAAACATATGCTAATTCAATTCTTGCATAATTTTTTTTTGAATATAAATTATTATTTTATTTTAGAAATGAATATACGTATTGAATTAACTTTTATTTAAATATTATATTCATTGAAATAAATATGTTTAACTTAAAAAACAAAAAAAAAATAGAATTTAGAAAATCAAGTATTTCAATTTAAATTTATATAATTTTAATTAGTTTTAAGAGATTAATTTGTAGCTGTTACTTCAGATACCATAGTCCACCATCCAGGAAATAATTCATCACGAATAAAATTAAATTTAATATATCGAGTTAAACTTATATTATTAGTATTTATAAATAAACGTTGAGCATCTAATATACGTTCACCTATTTGCATTTGTCCTTGTTCACCAAATAAATTCCATTTTAAACCATCTAAACTTATACTAACTTCTACTAATCTTGGTGGACTTATAGACCAATCTGGTTTAATTAATGTCCAAACAGATGTTTCACGAATATTTCTATTCATTAATAAATCAATAGTAATTGTATATGATTCATTTTTTAACCATCCTGTTATTGATCCTATCATACCAGCTATAACTCCATCAGTAAGACGAATACCATCATCAAGATAATTATTAACATTAGATAATGTTTTTGAAGTTGGTGGTGTAAGAAAATAATAATTAATTAAATTTGAAATATCACGTCCATTAACAAATGCTTGTATTTCATCAATCATAAACCAAGAATTTGGTTGAAATTCAAGTGTTGCCCAACGAAGATAATTTGAAAATGTAAATGATAATATACCACCTTGATTCATATCTGTACCACCAGTTATAATACGATCTGTACATGGATAACTATTTACAATACAATCCGATGAACTATATGGTGATAATGGTATACAATCAGTACTAATAAGTAGACGAGCTGTATTAGGCCAATGAACAGCTTCATATGAACTACTATGTGAACGAATTAAAATTTGATCTATATATATTATATCACCAAAATCAAGTGCAATACGTATATATGAATGAGTATAGGAATTATCTAACCAACCAATAGACATTGATGAATGCCATTCATCATTTGACCATTGTCTATCAGTAAGTAAACCACGACTAAAATTTGACATTGTTTCATTTATAATATCACCATATTGAGGATTATAAAAAAACATTGAAGGTGATATATGATATCGAGCACCTGTACTTATTTGAAGTGCAATACCATTTGATATTTGTTCAATAATAAGATCTTCATCAGTAAGTGAAAGTAAAAAATTTGAATTAATAAATGAAATTCGAATTGTTAAAATTTTTTCTAATGATAATAATGAAAATGGTAATAATGTACTTGTCCAATCTTCATCACGCCAATTTTTTTCACCTATTTCAATACTACTTAATAATTTCCATATAGAATTATTATTATTTATTATTATAAATCCTTCTACTATTATTCGACCAAACCAATATTTATGTTTTAATGACCAATTAATTCGAATAGCTTTTGGTATTATATTTGATGATATATTAATTATTGCTTGAAGATTTTCATTTATTATCCAAAACCATTTTGTATTTAAAACATATGTTGGTTCAATTCGATGACCAGATGTATAATTTCGAATAAGATTACATGCTTTTTTTGATTGAGCTATACTATCATAATTACCAAGAAAATAAGTAGTTGGTACATATTGATAACCATCAATATAACCTTGTGCTAAATAATTTTGTAAAATTTCAATGTCATATTCTGTATTAGCTCCTTGATTTATTTCAATTTCAACACCTAAACCATATTTTTGAGCAAGTTTAGCTGTTGAACGTAATCGTCCAGCATGATATGTTCCTTGCATTAATGGAGATGAAAATGCATAACCAGGTTGTAAAATAGCAATATCAATACCTAAATTTATCCAATTATTCCAATTAATTGCATTTGTATATGGTATCCAAAGTAAACGTAATTGTTTTTTATGAACAATATGACTTATTTCTAATATTATTTGTTCATTTATACCATAATTAATATCTTCACGCATAAGATACATACCCCAGAAATGTAACATATCATATTGTTTTATTTTTTCTTTAATTGTATCAATATACCATTGAATAATTTGTTGACGATGATTTTGAATAGATAAATTTAATGTTAATGAAAAATTTTGTTGTCCTATTGAATCTATATATGGTAACATAATAATAATTTGTAATTTTTTATTTGATATATTTAATTGTTTTAATGCTTTAGTTAAATTTGATAGAATACCATATGAATTAAAAAGTTTTATTTCAAGAAACCATATCCAATCTTGTTCATTTGTTGAATATGTTGTTAAAGAATTTGATGATGTTTTTTCAACAAGAATTGTTATTGTATCAAAAATAATATTGTAAGAATCAATTGTTTCATATGAACCTGTTAACCATAACATTAATTTTTCAGGTGAATGATTTCCATCAATATAAAGTAATGCATTATGATGAAAACCAGCTTGAGTAATAGTTGGATAGCCAAAATCTTTTCCATGTACTATATTATTATAGAATATTATTATAATAATAAAAATTGTACTGATAAGATATATCATGATAGTCAAATTTCTTATCAAATCGATTTGATTAATTATTTTGATAATAAAAGAATTGTATATTCATTTTTACTTGCATTTTTTTGCTATTTTATCATTGAAAGAAATATGATACACAAAGCTTATCAGCCTAATCATGAAATACTTTAATTATATGATATGAGTCTGAAAATGATTTTTATTTTCTTTCAAAACTATTATTGTCATTTGTAGAATATACTATAAAATATTTAGAATAGAACTAAAATATTGTTCATATTGCTAAGAGTTTTTTGACAAGCAAATTTCAAATACACTCTTGACATCTTTCTAGTTTAGAAGAAGTCAATCATTATATTAAAGCGAAATTTAGTTTTGATAAAAAAGAATCAATATTGGACTGGTAGGACACAAAATGGTCTATTGGGAATTCAGTCACAAATAAACGGCGACATTGCTAATGACATGAAAGTCCACAGGATATAAAATAGAGTACAAAAAAGCAGGGGCGGCGCGAGCGGGGGGGCGTGAGGGAGGGTACCCCCTCCTGCTTTTGAAAATTTTCGTTTTTTTTGCTCAACAATACCTCAAAATTTGATTTTTTTTCACATTTTCTCCCATTTTTCGAAAGTACCCCCTCCCCTGCTTTGACCTCTTCGCGCCGCCTCTGCAAAAAAGTTTCACTCTGCACATCTCTATTTGAAAATTGATTAATTCTTTTAGAGCTCGATCTTCTTTTCATTTAATCTTATTCATATTCTCTATATTATGCCCATTGTATTTTCCTCTTCATTAAAACTAATGTATATTGAATTTACTTTTGGATTGGTTTTATTAACTTTACAACAATATCTATATGTTGCTTGATTTATTATATGATGAAATCAATCATAACTTTTTGATGAAATTACGAATTCAAAAAAAAAAACAGTTCACTACGTTTTAACCTTTGAAAATATACGAAGAAACGTAGTTCATTTGTATCTGAATTTTTAGAGTCGCTACTATTTATATATAATTATTTGTCTTTTACGTTTTTAAAATTTTACATAATTTCATTGCAATAACATTGATAAACTAAGGGTTAATTAAAAATAAACATTATTTAAATCCATTTTTATGACGATACATCTTAAATTTTTTTTTTTAGAGAAAAAATCATTGATCTATTAGAATGTTTTGATGTATATTTATTGATCATAAGAAAGAATTTTTATTAAAAAGTTTTAAAATTGATTCGAAATCTAAATAACAAAAAAAAAAAAAGAAGAAGGATATGTTGTGTACTAATCAATAGACATCTGTTTTCTATTAAAAATATTTAAAGAAAAATTTCTATTTCAATCATTAATGAATAACATATTTCATATTTTATTCTTGAATTTTCTTAATTTAATAATAATAATCCAATCCTTATATGTCTTATGTCTGAAAAAAACAATCAAATTCTAATCAAGAAATAACATCTGTTAAATATTTGAAAATATTTTATTTATTAAAATAAGAATATTCTTAATGAAAAAAAAGAAAAGAAAAGAAAAGCCTTCAACATTGTCAAGTATATAAACTCAATGAAATCTATAGTTTATCACATCATTTACAATCACCATGCATTGTTTCGTATCAACTATTTCAATCATCGTTTTATTGGGTTTGATTATTCAAGGTTTTGGTAAGTTAATATTATATAAAAATTTTCAAAAAACAAAAAAAAATGATTTTTATATATAAATAGATGCATGGAAACATCAATCATCATCAAATAATGGTCAAAAACGAATGGAAAAACGTCTTTATAAACGACAATTATCTCCATTGATTCCAGCTTATTCAACAAATAATTTACCAGCATGTGATTATTCTGTATTACGTACATGTGATGCTGTTGCTAATAGTATAACACAAAGTGGTGTACAACTTCAACAAACAATGACTGCTATTCAACAACGTAAATTATATGTTGGTAATAGTGTTTCATTATCAGCATTACAAAATGGTGGCATGTGTGTACCAAATACAAATTTATTAACGGCTAATGCATATTCAGCTATTGATTTAGGTCATATAACACTTCCACAACTTGCAGCAGTTAATATATTTCCAGTACCATCAATTGATACAAATACATTAATTAGTGCTGGTTATATTAATACAGTTGGTCAAACAAATTTACTTACAGCATTAGGTTTACAAGCAAGTATATCTGGTCATATATTACCATCACAACTTTTATCATTAAGTTTATATCCATTACAAACAACATCACTTTCATTAGATGTACTTGTACAAGCTGGTTATTTAACAAATGATTGTATACCAACAGCACTTGCTATATCAGCATTACATATTCATTATTTATCAATGAATAATTTTGCTTCACTTGGTTGTCAATCAACTGATTATTCACAAGTATCTCTTACACAATTATCTGATGCTAAATATGTATATGGTACATCAAATGTTTTAACACCAGTTGGTTTAGCTGCACTTCGAACAGGTATATTTTCACGTGAAACTTATCAAAAAATTGGTATTTTTCCATTTGGTTATGGTATTCAAACACAATCAACTGAATATGTTTATCAAGAACAACAACAAACACAAACATCAGTTGTTGTTAATGATCTTGTACATGTTGGTTATTTACAATCAAATAGTTATTTATTAACTGGTGCTGCTTATTATGGTATAACACGTGGTTATTTTACAATTGAAAATTTTCGTGATTTAAATTTATGGCCATTTAGTGGTACACCATCAATGAATATGTTTGTTTCAGCTGGTTATGCAACATATAGTGGTCATTTAACACAACTTGGTTATTCATTATTACATGCACAATATTTTCCATCGGAATGGCTTCCAAGACTTGGTATTCATATACATGATGATTTTCGTATATTTCATCAAGCTTTACGTTTTGGTGGTTATTTTCGATCGGATTATAATGTTGCACATAGTTCAATTCATAGTACATCTATTAATACAAATGTTGAAACAGCACAAGTAAAATATTGATAAATATATATTTTTAAAAAAAGACATTTGTATGTTTAGATTGGTGCATTTCGATCAGCAGCTGGTGTAGGTGTTGCAAATTCTATTGATAATGGAAATGTTGTCTATGCTCATAAATAAGCGTATTTTAATTATAATTCAGTATTATATTTTATACACATTAATAATGTGTTTCTTTTTTTTCTTCTTTTTGATTGAATAAAACGATGGGATAGTTAAAAATAAAAGAAAAAGAATTTATTCAGTTTTTTTTTATCATAAAACATATGAAATATAATCAATAAAATCATTTTGAAAGATATTAGATGAATTTAAAAAGCAATATATTATGAGAATTTATCAAATATTCGATAGTAAGTTTTTATTGTATATCTACGCGATAAATCAATGATGGATTTTATCAGGAAGACGTTAAAAACAATCATTGTCGCTCAAAATATTTGTCTTTAAAATAAGTTGATACTATTTCTAATACACTTCAAAACATTCAATTATTGCTACTGAAATTAATGCATACAATTACAATAGAAACAAAATATAAGTATTTAGAATTGCACAATTTTTAATGATTCATCGATTATGTTTAATCGCTTAGATTATTGCATTGTAAAATTCGTAAATTTCCAAGTGTGAAAAAAATTTACTTTTGTGAATATTTGTGCCATCGGTTGTAAATCGTTTTGATAATCATTGAATAACGTTTAACAAGGAAAAGTAACATTGCAAAGCACAAGTAAACGTTCTTGCCTTCTTGTATTGCAATGTTAAAGAAAAGAAGAAGGAAAAAGAAAAAGAATAATTACATGATCTGAAAATTGCTTCTATATCATTTTAGTATGAGAATTGCGCAAATACAAATACAAATAGTACTTTGCGAAGAATATGGGCACTATTGACCAAAAATATCTCCTTCATTCTGATAGCTAGATATGTGAACTTGTTAGCGTATGTACTACCTTAAAAATGTAGATTATTGAGACCGACACGGCCTCGTTTGCTTAAGTAGACGAATCTATCATTGTGCAGCTGGTTAACTCATTCAAATGCAAAAAACTCGTTTATTTGCAGGAAATTTTCGGGAACTCATGTTTACTTGCAAAATTTTTTGTAAAGTTGTCGTACATTCGGCATAAAAATGCAAACTATTTCAACTATTTGTAATTGTTACACATAAATACAAAACAATAGTACACGTATAGATGTACATGTCACAAAAATATGCATGGAAATACAATTTTTTAGTTATTAAACATCACATGCGAGGCTATACACACTCTTATGCTTACAAATTGTGGAGTGCAACACTCTTCTGTATTTATGCAAGATACAAGACTTGTATGTGAATGCCAAAGTGTTATCAGCTTGTATCTATAAAATAACTAGAATTTTGATTAAGTTTGTACGTTAATGCAGAAACATTGTATTCAACAAAAATTATTATCAGAGCGATTCTACATTGGCATGGAAATTTCTACCATTTTGTAATGTGAATGCTGCTCAGACTATATTGACTCAAGAAGTTTATTCAATTTTTTGAATTCTTCTATAGTGATTAGTATTCATATTCATACACGCTTACTAGTTATTAGATAATCATTATATTCGTCTGTTTTAATTGCACTTCCAATGTAAGTAAATGGTAGAATTGTGTACCAGTTCGTTTTATAAAGTAAAGAATATATGTTTGAATCTTATCTTCCAGCATAAAAAAAACTCCTATGTGTTTATACATATTTATCATATATACTTCATTTATACAGTTTACTCTGTGGTGCGTTTCCCCACATGCTATGTGATAGCAATTCCACGCATTTTAGAAAAATAATTTTTGAGATAAACTATAAACATGTAGCCTGAATTGCCTTGCAAACCTTGATCAATATCTTATGTCCCTGATAAAGTTCGATTATTGAGAGAAGTTATTGATTTCTATTAGGACAATTTTCGTAACAAACAATATTATTAAGTAATGAAAAACCATGATCAAAATTAAATCTATAAAATAGTTTAACTCATTATCACATGTTGACAATGGCTTCTAAAGTTTCTTCTAGATAAAATTACGTTTAACATGTCGGCTTTAATATAAATACAAAAAAAAGCCTTTTTTCTTTCTCATATCAATATCAATAACAACAAAATTTTCTCGACTTTTATAACGAAAACTGGCATGAGACAAAAATAAATTAATTTTTGTGAGTAAGCCAGTTGTAGTTTTCTTTACATAGTAAAATTCGTAATTAGATCAATAACACAAAGATAAAATTACTGACAACACGTTTTCTATTTTGAAATAAAAGTGAGGCCATGCTAAATATATACATATCAAATATGATATTTATATATGTGAAATAATATTTTTTTTTTAAAACAAAACTAAGTAATTACGTAGTATTTGATTCTTTTTTTTTTTCTTCTCCATAGAACAACAACAAGACATTTGATGAGTAATTTTTCTTCAAATTACTTATGTTGAATAACAACAAAAATCAAGAACAACATCAAATAGAAGTGATTTGATAGTTCTTTAGTTGATTTATCGTAATTGAATATGTGTTATTATAAAAGAAGACAAAAAAAAAAGAAATAGCTTTTATTATATTTCAATATTTTTATTCTAAAATAAAAGAACTTTATTTCTTTTCTAATCTTTAAATTTTAGCATTTGAAAATGAGATCGTTTCTATACGATTGTGTTTTAATTATTTCAATATCATTAACAATTGCTAGTAAGATTTTTATTTAATTATTTTCTATCTATTATCAACTATAAAAATCTAGTTCAATTGGATGGTGATTGTACAAGTGATACACAATGTGAAGGATCTAATATTGTTTGTCGAGATAGAAAATGTCAATGTAATTATCCAGCATATATACCATGTAAATCAACATGTGGTAAATAATTTTAATCAAAAAAAAAAAAAAAATGAATAAAAATTTTAATTTATTCTTTTATTAGAAATAAATCGTCGTTATGCATATGAAGGAGAAAATTGTGAAGTAAACGAAAATTGTATAGACAATGCAATTTGTTCGGAGAAAAAATGTATATGCAGACCAGATTTTCCAGCTAGAAATGGACTTTGTTGTATGTTGTTCTTTTGTTTTTTGATTGATGGTTTTTGAAGACAAAAAAAACAAAACAAGAATCATCATTTGTTTCAGTGAAAAATTTGAATGTTGTTTGTACAAATCCTACAGAATGTTGGTCACAATATTGTTTGAATTCACGATGTCAATGTGCACCTGGTTATGAGCCTTCTAGCAATCAAATAGATTGTAGTATGTATTTATTTCTAAATTAATTTTGTGAAATGCTACATAAAAAAAAACGCATGTTGAGGGTATAGAAATAAAAATTTGAATCTCTTTCTCTATAGAATTATGATTGATATTTGAAAATAAATAGAATAAAACAATTTTCATATGATTAATAATAGCAACTACATAGTTTAAATTGTATTAATTTAATATTTATTTATTTTCTAGAACGAAAATTAGTTAACATTTTTAATACTTGGTCTGATGCAAATATACAAGGAGCAATTTGTTATGATGATAATTCATGTATTGATATTATTGCAAACTGTATTCCTATTTCACCAAATTCAACAAATAAATTTTGTAGATGTCCAATTGGATATAATGTTATAGATAATAATACACGATGTGGTAAATAATTTCAAAAGATTTTTGTTTTTCTTAAATCTAATTTTTTTTTTCATTTGAATAGAACCAATTCGTAGTACATTATTATCACCATTAGATTCATTAGTATCTAATTATAGTACATGTGGTGTATGTGAAGATATTAATGCATTATGTATAAAAGCTGCTGATCAAATAACATGTTGGTGTCGTTTTGGTTATATTAAACAAAATAATCAATGTGGTATGTAGATAATAAAGAATATATTTATATTGAAAAAAATATTTTTGAAATTTAAGTACGAGAACAAAATAGAAAACCTTTGATTATATATCCAAATTCAATTGATCTTAATTTACATAATTTTGCAGATGGTTGTACAAATGAAAATAATGATACAAATGAAATTAATAATAATTTATGTGTATGTGCTTCAGGTTATGAATTTGTTACTAGATATCAATCATGTGGTAATTATATTTTAAAGAAAATTCTTTTTATAGACTTAAAAAAAAGCAATTTTTGTGTACTCAAAAACTGAGTACACTCTAGAATCGGTCAGTGTGTCCGGCCGTCCGTTTACATGATAACTCTTCACAATTACGTTTGATTGAGCTGAAATTTTGTGCGGAGAATTGTCTCATCAATATCTCGGTCGAGTTCGAAGATGAGAAGGATCCGTCAAGAAATGGCTGAGTTATCGAAAAAATTGTCATTATTGACCAGACCATCCCTGAGGGGGGTACAGGGATTTTTTCAAAAAAAAAAAACTTTCTCAGAATTATTCACAACATATTTAAATCGACTCAGTTTTTAACACTGATTCCGAATCTGATATTAGTTTTGAACCAAATCGTAGCTTTCTAACAAAACATCGCCTGAAAAAGGTCTCAAAATGCACAAAAAACTGCATCCAGAAAGCAAATTGCCTAGATATATCTCAGATGATAAAAAACAAAGTGAATATACCTGTTCACTTTTTGAAGTACACATAACACTCGGATTTAAATCCGAGATTTTCGCATTTATTTCGTTTTAGTTAAGATTCAACGTAATTGGCAAGATGATATCTATGAATATGGTCTTTGTACTCGTATTAATCCTCAAGAACTAGCGATAGGTGTTAATGGTTTATGTCCTGAACCATTAATATGTGAAGAACGAAGAGATAAACATATTTGTTCATGTGGTAAAGACAAATTTCGAGATTTAGATGATCCAAGTCAATGTGGTAAGAAAATATTTGTTTATCTAAAGTAGAACTATGAATGGATTAGGCAACATCTGATATGATTTGATATATATTGATTAAAATTATTTCGTATCAAAAAATAATCTTTCTTATTTCATAAAAATACAATTTATTCATGAATAAATAGAACGAGATGACAATTTCGAAATTAATCTCGTTTTTTGCTTTATTGTAAACCATTATGAGCTATGCTAAATTTAGCTTAACCCATTCTAAACTCTAATCGTCAGATATTATTGAATATATATATTATGTTTATAAAAAATTACATAAGTTCAATAAAAGAAATTTTTCGAAAAAAATAAATTTTACTATAAATGACATTTGAATTGAAAACAAAAATAATCTCTGTTTTTTTTTCTTTTCTAATAGACTGTTTCGATTTGATATTCATAATTTAAGAATTTATTTATTTTTTCATAGTATATTATATTGGTAAGACAACAAATTCAACTAATGACAAATGTCCAACAAAAAATGCTATACGAAATACTACAAATGGTATATGTCAATGTCTTACAGGATATAAAGCAATTAATAATAATCGTCAATGTGGTTAGTAATCTTCTCTATTCAATATATATAAATATTTTATTGAATAAAAAAAAAAAAATTTTTAGAAATAAAATTATCATCTTCAAATCTTGCATCATCATGCAATGCAAGTCAATTAGATAATACAATATGTCAAAATTTATTTGGTATATCTGCAGCATTTTGTACTATTGGTGAATGTTATTGTGCAGGAAATCAAAGTTTACCAAATAATGCTCAAACTCGTTGCTGTAAATCAACAATATATTATTTAAAAAAAAAAAAGAAAAATTTTAATATTATTTTTTTATTTCAATAGATGCACGATTAAATCGTTCTCTTATTTCACCCATTGAAGATTGTCCACCACAATCCGTTCTAAAAAATAATCATTGTGAATGTCAAGTTGGTTATCGTCCATCGAATGATTTTCGAGAATGTGGTACGAAAAAAATAAAAATATTTCATATGAATCTTTTTAGTATTTCTTTTTAGTTCGTTTACAATTACAATTAGTTGAATATTTAGGACCTTTAACAAATGCAACTGGTCAATTGACTATAGAAGATTGTCGAGCTTTATTTACAGGACCTGTTGAATTTCATACAACTGGCCGTTGTCAATGTACATCTATAGCATTTAGAAATGATAATAATACTGGATGTTGTAAGTATAGTATTAAATAAATTTAATATTGTTATTGTTTTAATCTAGGGTATCTACTTAATGTTATATTGCCAAACGCAATAGAATCTCTATTCTGTCCCCCAAATAGTGTTACTGGACTATCACAAATGTGTGAATGTACTATTGGTTATACAAGAAATAATAATAAATGTGGTAAGTTATCATCGATTAGTCGAATTTGTTAATAAAAAATTAGAGATTATTATACGTATGAAAATATTTTTGAGAAAAATACAATGTTTACAACTTATCTTCAAGAAATTTCATTCATTCTACAAAAAAAAAGTTCTTAAAATGTAAAACATAATAAATTTGTATAAAATTTTCTATAAGCATAATTAAATTCATCGTATAATGATTATTGTTCACTGAAGATAGGTTATGAACATCTTATTTTATACAAAAAAATGTTTCTTCTATCCGATGAATTTATTTCTCAAATGTATTTGATAGAATTCAGAAAACTAGTTTTGAAATACCTTAGTTTTCTAGATATTTTATATAAATAAGAAATAAATTTATTTTTTAAGTGCCTAAAACGAATCAACTCTACATTGATAATGATCCTATGGCACCAAATATAACCAGTTTAACTCTAACCGATTGTATAAAATTGTTCGGCACTGGTTCAACAATATCAAACTATGGAAGTTATTGTATTTGTAAACCTTATGCATTTGCTATTAATAGCAATTCACATTGTCGTAAGAGAATTGATAATTTCAATCAATAATTAATTAGTATTATATATTGTTTTTATTATTAATAGATTTTCTAATTAATCAAAATAGTAGTGATCTTAAAGGTTCTAACGATTGTCCAGCAAATGCGTTTGTCTCTCCACAGGTATAAATTTTAATTATTCCTTATTCATATTATACATAAGATATTCAAATAGAGCCCACCATCGGCATGTGTCTGTAATCTAGGTTATCATGTGTCATCTGATAATCGAACATGCAGTAAATAAAATATAACTATTCAAATGACAATATAATTTTATGTATTTTATTTTGTATAGGAACAGCCGATATTGCTTTGATCGGTACTGCTAATGTTGATTCATCTTCGACAACGAATTGTATCATTTTTACAAATGATGATTGTATTGCTAAATTTGGAGAACAGGCTTTTTGTCAAAATGAAACATGTTTTTGTAATCGTCGTTTCAGTTTTAGTAATTCAATGGGTCGATGTGGTAAAACATATTTTTAAAATTAAAAATATTTTTTGAATAAAGTCTTATCTTAATGAGTAGAGTAGAAATTTTTTACAAACTCAAAATTCTCAAATGTTTTCTTCTAGAATATATCAAGATTATAAAAGCTAAAAATAACCTTCAAAACTGCTCGATTATTTCTCATATGTAATATTTTTGATAGAGTCACTCATTTTTCAAATGTAACAAAAAACCCCACGTAAATTACGAGATTTTTTCAAGTAAAATGTTCCATTTTTAATATTTCAAAGAAGATAGAATCTCTTTAAAATAATTACCAACGACTTTGTTTTGAAATATTTTAATTTTTCTCTATATATAAAATTTTATTTTAGAATCATTTTCAAACTATATATTTCCTGGTATACATGAACGTCATTCATATTCTTGTAATACAGAAGCAGATTGTAATAATCAAGTAAATGTAATATGTGATTATTTAAATGATGATTCTCAATATAAAGTATGTCAATGTAAAAATGGAACATTATTAGATCCAAGATCACAAACATGCAGTAAAAAAAAAATTTTTTTCTAATAGAAAAATATATTTATATATTTAGTTGCAAATCGATGTTCAAGAAATTGTCAAACAAATTTGAATTTTGTATGTCGTAATTATGAATGTGTATGTAGAGATGGATATTATCAAATTGGTTCTCAATGTGGTAAATAATGATATATTAATACTATTCAATAGTTTATTTTTTTTTGTCCTACAGTTAGAATTCCATATCAACTTCAATTAAATCGACCATGTAATCGATCAGTTCTATGGCAATATGTTCTTAATACTGCTAATAATTCACTTGAATGTGATGCAATATGTGATCGTGCTCGATGTCAATTTGGTTATCGAGTTGAACAATCTCAATGTGGTAAAATTATTTCATTTATTAACGATATAATTTTATAATATATACAAACGTTAAACTGAACATTTTTTTTTGTTTTTTCAGTTCCTTATCAATGGGAAAATACAAAATGTGTATATAATGAAAATATTTGTCAAACTATTGATGAAAATTCAATATGTAATAGAAATGAAAATAGATGTTCATGTCGATCAACATATTATTTTAATAATAATAGATGTGGTAAATATAATTATATTAGTTTGATTATTATTATTATTATTTTAATTTATATAGTTCCAGCATTTGGTTCAATATGTCGAAATAGTGAAGAATGTGGTTCGGATATGATATGTAATAACTATCGATGTATATGTAAAGGTAGACAAGAAATACAAGAAATATGTGACATAGATGGTCGACCAATAAAACGTTGTTTTAATGGTAAAATATTATTTTTTGAATGTTATATTTATTTTGATGAAATTATTTTTTTATATATTATAGGTATTGATCAAATACGATATAGTTCGATTTTATTATTATTTTTTATAATGATTCAAATACTTTTCATCTAAAATGATTTGATTTAAAATATTAAAAAAAAACATTATTATTTATTTTGTCGTTGCATAATAGAATTTTAAATATGATGAATATTGAAACAAATCAATATATTGAAAATTCTTTTCAAATTTTTTGCTTTTATTGTATTGTGTCTGTAAAAGTATTTTGTGTTTTTGTCGTAATCAAAAAAAAGAACAAAGATTATTTTCTTTTCATGATGAATTTCGAATAAATAATATATACATATGTATTTAAATAAATATATAATTCTTTAATGAGATAAAATAGTGCAAATTACACAAAGCATTTATCAACAGAAAATAGTCATCTGATGAAACTAGATGAGTATAAATTCGAATTTGAAATAGATTTAATATCGTTTTTTGTCTTGATTTTGATGAAAACAGCGAAAATTAAAACATAATTACTAAAATAGATTGCAGTTGATTTATTTTCACACAAAAATCAAAATTATATGTCTAAACTCATTGAAGTATTTATACCAAATCTTCATACAGATTAAGTGAAATACCGAGAGAATTAGAAATACAAATCTTACGACAATCTTTTTGAAAGTCAAAATCCGAGAAAGAATACTTGTCGATCCATAATGAGATTTTGAAAAAAATTGTTGACATTCAATAACTTTGGATCAAAACTTTTTTTTTGCTTGTATATTATTCAATTTCAATTGATTTCTAAATGATTCTCAACTTCTTAGAATTGATATTATTGTGTCTCTAAGAAGAACTTTTGATATCTGTGATACAAATTTTTGCTTCAAATTCATCAACAAAATCTCTAAAGTTGATAATTATTTTGAAAAGCAGCAGCATTTATTTCTTGTTCGTACATATTAACTATTTCTATTCGATAATCTAAAAAATTTTTATATATTGAGTTTTCTTAATTTTGATTTTCTGATCTATGCATTTACAGTTACAGTAATACTATAGTAAAATACTTTTCAAGGAGATCCAATTTCTTTTGTCTGTTTTTTAGGTAGATTTCTTACTCTGGTTTTAGTAGACTCAAGATATAATACGATAGTAAATGTCAACAATTGAAAATTATTTTAATGAAATTGAAAATAATAGGCTATCGCAAAGTAATTTGACGAAATGTTCATTTATTGCTTTTTACGTCCTAAATGAGTTTGATGAATTTTAAAAATGTTCGCGTTTTTATAGGTATTTCTGGCTTGAAAATTATGAGTTGACTGTTTCGAAACTCGGCAATTGAATTTAGATCAATTTGAGTGCGCCAAATCTTACTCGAAGCGTTAGCGGGAATTATTTCAATTCCAGCAAATGCAAGATTAGATATTGCTCTATAAAATAGTATACTAATAATTAGATTGTTATTATTCATTTGTCCATAGTGAGTATTTTGATATTTGATTTTTCTAAAATTCTTCACTTCGAAAGGAACTATCTCGTCTTTAATGCTATGCAAAATAATTGATAAAACTTAATTTTCATATCTCTACAAATTCCAATTATAACTTCTTAATCATAAGTCTTAGAAATATGTTAAATCTCTATCGAGAAACAATACAAAATTTTGATTTAATATGACAAATTACGGTCGAACATTTGACCTGATAGCCAGTTCTTTTGAAAAGAACTGAATTGTTTACACAGACTAGTTCTAGATGGGTAAGAGTGCTCACTTTTATAAATCTATCCTGTTTTGAAGATTGTATATAGAGTGGCTAGTTCTTGTTTCTGATAGCTGCAACAGTTACTGAATAGAGTTGCTAAATTATCATTGCCAATAAATAAACTGTATATCATAAGAACTAATTAGTTGCTTTGATTTTTATAATAATCTACTAAATATACCACTTGATATATTAGTAAATATATAATCAATATTGTTCTCAGAGAAAATTTCTGTAGATTTATGATTATTTATTATTTATAGTATTTAACAAATTTTCAAAAATTTCATACAAAATTAATTTTTGTCTTATTTATTTCGACATGATTAATTATTGTTTTCTTTTCTTATGATAAAATATTTTCTTCTAGTTCAAATTTTATTTGTCATTTTTGCAACTATTCAATTGAATAAATAACTAATGTTTTATTGGATTTTCACAATGAGGTCCTTCGAATGTTGGTGGACATATACATTCACGTTTTGCAACATTATTACTACATGATCCACCATTCAAACATCTATAATTACCTGAACATCGTCCTATAAAATATAATATTACAAAAAATGAAATTTTTGTTATTTGATATTTTACTTTCAGAACAATCAACACCTGACCATTCACTTCGAAGGCCACATAAGCAAGTTGTTCCACCAATACAAACACCACCATTAAAACAATAACCACTTTTAACACCAGAACAGCTCACTATAATTAAAATTTAAGAAAGAAAACAAGAAAAAAAAAGAGTATATTACTTATTGAACAATCACTTCCATTAATTCCAGATGGACAAGATGAACAAATACCTCGTAATCCATCAATACATACAGCTCCATTATAACATCGACCTGGTTCTAGACCACATCGAACACCTCTACAATCAGCTCCATAACCATCATTGAGACAATCACATCCTTTAAATGTGCATACATTTGGATTATAATCAACTTGATTATAACATGCAATTTCTGGTTCTGTACATCGCATAGCTGAACAATCAATTCCTGTCCATTGAGGTTGACATGAACATGTATAATCACCTGTGATTGGTGAATGTACACAATGTCCTTCATGTGCACATACTAAATTTGTTGAAGCATTATCACCACACATATGTAACATACAATATGGACCTGTCCATCCATGTGTACAATTACATGTCCATTCACTTTCAGAATTTTCTACACAAATACCATCATTTTGACAAACTATACTATTAGCTGTACCAGCACCACAAATATCTATCAAATAAAAATTTATATATTTTATCTTTGAAAGTTTATACTTACTGCCACGACAATCATCGCTAGTAAGTGGTGGCGGACAAATACATGTTCCAGTTGTTTCATTACAATGACCACCATTAAAACAAGCATTACCTTCAGAACCACATATAACAGCTGAACAATCATGACCAGTAAAACCCGATGAACATATACATATCGATGACATATGATCAATAGTAGTTAAGGAACAAACACCACTATTCAAACAAACTAATCCATTCGTACCACATATTTCTATTTCAATAGTATTCATAAAATAAGAGAAAACAAAAAAAGAATAATATCATTTAACTAACGTTCTTCACATGTTGGACCAGACCATGGATATTTACATTGACAAATAAAAGTTGAATTTGAAATTGATACACATAATCCATCATTATGACAAATAGGTCCATGAGGTCCACATGATCCTAGACCGATCAATATACACACATATATATATATATATATATCGAAATCAATTTAATTTAATTTCCTTGTCTTACTTGCTCGACAATCAATACCTTGCCAACCATTTACACATACACAACCATCTTTTCCTTTTCCATCATCATCACAATAACCACCATTATAACATAAGGCATGTTGACATGGTGCTATATTTATTTACATAAATCAAATACTTCTCATCCATAGTAAAAAAAAAAAAGAACAATTATACTCGCTGAACAGTCAGCACCTGCCCATTGTCCAGTACATTGACATGTATAATTATCATTTTTATCTTTTTCACAAATAGCATCATTATAACAAATAGGTCCATGTTCAGAACATTTTTCACCTGAACAATCTGAAAGTGTATAATTGTCTGGACAAAGACATATCATTTCTCTAGTCTTTTCATCCATTATACATTCTCCACCATTATAACAAAATCCAGATCCACATGGAACTACATACCAAACAAATATTGATACAAATATATAAACTTTTTTTTTTGTTTTCCAGATTGAATCTACTTACGTCCACGACAATTAACTCCTCCATAACCAGATGGACAAGTACAAGATTGACCATCAATACATTCACCACCATTATAACATGTAACTGCACTATGACTACACATTACTTGTGAACAATCAATACCTGTATATGGATCTGAACAAATACATTGTGTTTCAGTATCATGTCCTACAGATGGACAACCACCATTATAACAAAATAAATTTGAATATCCTGCACATTGTACTATAATAAAAAAATAAATATGTACAATTAATTACATATATATTCTACAGTTATATACTAGCTCTACAATCAGATCCACCATATCCAACTAAACAAGAACATGTTAATGTTGTTTCATCACAAGTACCACCATTATAACAAGCTAATCCTTTATTTCCACATGTAACTATTATAAAATAAAATAATGACATTCTATTTCGAATTAAAATAATTTTTAATTTATTTACTTCCAGAACAATCTTTTCCTTTAGCATGTCCTGGACATTGACATACAGGTGCACTATCACTAGTAGGACATGTTGCTGAATAACAAATAAGATCAGTAAATCCAGCACATTTTCCTCAAATAAAGAAAAGCAAAAATGTTTCGATATAAAATTTATTTCTTTATATCTTACGACCATTACAAGTAACACCAGTCCATCCATATAAACATTGACAATGTTTTTCATCAACACAATAACCTCCATTATGACAAATTAAACCTGATTTTCCACAAGTTTCTTAATAATAAAAATCATAGAATTATTTTCTTTTATCTAGAAAAAAGAAAAAAACAATTACTTCG
The DNA here is from genome assembly GCA_905250075.1 of Rotaria sp. Silwood1. Taxonomy (NCBI): domain Eukaryota; kingdom Metazoa; phylum Rotifera; class Eurotatoria; order Philodinida; family Philodinidae; genus Rotaria; species Rotaria sp. Silwood1. Next base: position 553,557 of record CAJNOP010000107.1, read on the forward strand.
AGAACAATCAGAACCATTTATTGAATGTGATCGACATTTACATCCATTTGTTGTACAAATACCATTATTTGTATAACATAAATCACCATTTGAACAAATTTCTACAAAAGTAATATATATACATATATATAAATGAAATTTTTGTCTATAATTAACTTGTTAAACAACCAGTTCCACTATCTTGATAACCAGATCGACAATTACATGTATCCGATTCATTATTACAAGTAGCACCATTAAAACAAATTAAACTAACTGATGTTCCTTTACTACATTTGACTATATAAAATAATAGAAAAACAATAAAATAATTAAGATTTTGTTTTATTATTATAATCATACCACCACTACAATCTGTACCACCCGATCGAGGTAAACATTGACAATGTTTTTTATGTTTACATTTGCCTCCTGTTTGAGAACACCAACTATGACCACATCGTGCTTAAAATAATATAATATATATTAATAAAAATTTAAATAATTAAAAAATCAAAATCAATTTACCTATACTACAATCATGACCCATAAAATGTTCAGAACATTGACATTGATGATCTTTACATTTACCACCATTTAAACAAGTTAAATCTTTTCCACCTAAATAAATATTAATTTTTAAAATAATATTCATTAAATATCTACAACTTACATTTAGTATTACTAGTTGATCGACGAACAATATTACTTTTTTCTAATGAATAATATGATGACTAGAAAAATTTAGTTTATATAATCAGTTTTTTTTCTTGTTCTTTTGAAATATTATCTTACCAATTGTTCTTGTCCATAAATGAATGCAGATGAAAAATCATCTATTGAACAATAATATTGATCGACATATAAAATCATAAGAAATATAATTAATCGAATATTTTCATGGATCATTCTTTTATTGTTTATTTATGAGAAAGTTTGTTTTTTTTTTTATTTAATTAATTTCAATAATACTCAATGTGTCTATTACTAGTGTATATAACCGATATATCAGACATTATTTAAATGTAAAGCAAAATAAGATAAACAAATGGTTTTAATTTACATATCAACTAGTTTTCTTTTTTTTTTTTATTGTAATAGGAACAAAAACGAGGACATATTTAAACCTTTTTTTTTTTTTCTTTTGATTATTTAAATGCAGTTATGTTTTTGTCTTTGATGAATTAATCATGAGTAGAAGATTATTGAAAAAAAAAAAAAAACATCTTCATATGTTATGATATTGAATATAGATAGGTAGAATTTATATTCTTATTATAATTGTGATTACAGACAAGAAGACATTCATAATACGAACTTATCTGATTTCTTTGAGACTCTTACTGTTAAATCTTATTGAATTTTAATAATTACAATCAGATCTTGCTAGAATTTTTTTTCATTAAATTTTGATACTTTTAAATAGTCTTTACTTTTTTTTTCTGTGTCACCATTTGAACTTGTTCAGTTTTGACTGATCCTCATCCTGCATCTTTTCACAAACGTTCTTTATAAATGGCTCTCAATCAAGTAATCTATATGAAATCGATGATATAATATTTCATTTTCTAAATATCTAATACAGTTATTTATGAAAAAATTGAATCAAGCTTTCTCTTTGATTTGATATTTTATTAGTTTAAAATATATACATATTGATAAAGATCAAGAACAAACTTGTTAGTTTAAATTGTTACTATTGAATTTTTTAATACGATAATATATTGAAAATATCATAATTTTTATCATAAAATTTAATAATTTTTACCAATTCGGAAGTATTTTTATTCCAAGAAAAAAACAACCTATCGAATATAAATTTGTTTTTCGGACTAGACAATATGCAATCATCATATTTCCTATTTAATATTATTTTTATATTTTCATCGTCTAATATATTCTAGCTTCCGTACTGTATGCAACTAGAAACCAATGTAGTTCTTGCTTTTACAACAAACTATTGTTGTTTGCACTGCTCTTTTAGATTCATTCTGGCATGAAATATAAGTAAGTACGTAAACATTATTAACTGTAGTGAAGGAGAAAAAACATATTTTTTATCGTTCGTGACATACGGAAGCTCTTTTGGTGCTATACCAATGTCGTCTGTGTTTTTTTTTTTCGTTTAGTTTCAGCAATAATTTGCCAATATTATGTGCATAATTATACGTCACACACTTTGAAACTTCCATAGGACAAAAAAACTTCTTATTGACAAAGAAGAAAAAAAAAAACCAGGCATGAAGGTAATTTATTCCAATAACCAATGTCGATGGTATATAAGTGCATGAAAAAACAAGCAGACAACTCAATTATTTCATCATGCATCTTACCAGTATTTTTCTTCTACTAGTAGTAAGTTGATGCTGATTAACTAAACATTTTAAATCATGAATATTTTTCTTTGCAGTTATGTGCTTCTATTGGTACAGTTTCATCTTTGTCATGGAACGGACTGGTATCAACAGTACTGGGATGGCTAGGTTTGAGTGATCCGATAAATAAAATCAAAACTGAAACATGTTCATATTTTGCTAACCATCCCGATCGTGCTAATGAAACATTTATCAAGATCAATCAAGCATTACAAAGCAAAAATACAACACAACAAATGTTTGCTACTACTCTGGCTTATATAAATGATCCTGTGAATCAACTAAAACTAGTTAGTAATACAACCGCCTGTCCAATGTTTATTGATGAATTTATAAATGCACTTGTGACTGATTATCAAAACGCACGAGCCAATACACAAACTGCTCGACAAAATGCAGTAAACAAACTAAAAGAACTTTATACTACGTATAAACTTTGGTGATTTGAATTTTCTTTTTGTTCTAATTTAAACTCGAAATAAAATCTGAAAAACTTTTACTATTTATACTATTATAGTTCGATGAATTAAAAGTTCGAGCTACGTAGACATTTATATTATGTTTTATTGTAATATTATGAATAGAAGTTTTAATCTATTACTGAATATAAACATACAAGATGAGTTACAGTATTTAATAGCATGTAACAATACAATATATAATCAAACGCATTTAAACAACGAAGTAGAAAAGAATTTATGTCATATAAAAATATTTCATGAGAGATAATGATAGTATATATAGAGAGAAAAGCTTTATTGTACTACGATCCGTTCTATTTATCCTTCATTTTCAATTCTAAAAGTATCAAATTCATTCACATGATTATTTAGTGTATAAGTTATTTAATAATAAAGTAAAAGTTTTGACTATTGTAGAGCACCGAAAAAGAAAAATTCGCATCACTATTTTTTTTTTGAATTATATATTGAAACTACATTAGATGAATTGAATTCGATTATATGCCTGTATAGTAAAAGTTGAGTACGATGTAAGTATATGTTTAATACAATAACAAAAAAAAAAAAAAACTTCTGTGCTAAGAAACAAAAATACAAGCACATATTATGATTATGAAAGATGTTGTCGAATTAAGCCATCTATTCAAAATTAAGAGAGTGTCAAAGCAGTGTGTCTGCGTTTTAACCCCATTTATACTCATACGCACAGATACACTTCAAACTTCAAACGATGTATTTTGTAGTATTTAAAAAGCGGATATTTTGTGACAAAACTTGGTATCTGATCATATCTTCTAAGATTAATACTATTGAAGACATTAAAAGAGAAATGATAAGAGATGTTACACATAAGAGCTTGCGACCCAGGGCAAACTCTACAAAATTATAAGTAAAAAAATTCTTTTAAAAAACGCTTGCGAATGACACTAAGAACCAAGTCGTTTATCAGTAAATTGATTCTCATAGTTCCTTCAAAATCGTATGAAAATAAAATTGACTATATACTATTCAATATGTCTCAACTTACTCTGCAACATAGTACATTTTGCTTCTCAATTTTGGATTAATAAACTAACTCATAGGGTTTTTCATAGCAATAATATCATTTTGTCTTTTTTTTTTTTTCTTTATACTGAAGTTCGTTTTATTTTTAATTATATGTCATATACAAGGCTTTTTTTCGTATTACACAGATGTATACATAGTACTTGACTTCAACTATGAAGGCGGTGACCAATCACTTCCTCGCGTTCTGTTCGTCGCATCCTACTCGATTAATTTCTGTTTTTTAAATAACCAATTGAAATAAAATAAATTAAAAATTGTGAAAGATTTGTATGATAACGATTGACTATTCTAAGGCATATGACTTTAATTGGGAAAACGAATCAATAAAAAATATTAATCAAAAGTGATCATGATAGAGCTAAAATAAACGAAGAATAATTAGATTTGTCCCACAATTAATGAGTTTCAAGATAATCTAGACCAACAATAATACTAATCAAATGTTTTTAATTATACAATCACGATAAATAAAAATATACATTGATGAGATTGAAAATATCGGTATTGAAAATTCTATAGTGTACAGGTAATTTTCATAGAGGAGCACTGTTTCCTTTTGCAGAAAGAAGTTTTTCCACATTGAGATGTTTATTTTGAGTAACGTGCAGTGAATATTGAGATTGAGAAATGAAATATATTTTCAATGTCATCAATGGATGTTTTTTTTATTGTAATCCCATAATTAAAAACATTGGATCTGTGTTATCGTTGGCATAGATTATGTTGAAACTCATTAATTGTATGACAAATCTAATTATTCTTCGTTCACTTTAGCTCTATCATGATCACTTTTGATTAATATTTTTTATTGATCCGTTTTTCCAATTAAAGTCATATGCCTTAGAATAGTCAATCGTTTATCGTTAACGGCACGGCCAAGCGTTACGGAATTTCATTTTTTCAACTTGTGAGATAAATATCTTCTCAATAACAAGAGAAATGCTTCTAAAATTTTGGGCATACATAAAGGTAAACTAGCTCTGTGAGCACTGAAAATTTCATGGAGTTATCACAAGCCATAGCGAAATTATTTGAAAAATATCGTTCGTTACGGAATTTCAAAAAATGGACAAAATTTTTAGGGATGACTCACATTTTAGCATTTTTATACGAAACTAAGCTACTCATAAATGAACGTTCTATACAAAAGTTGTTCAGTTTTTCACATACTCTTAGAATATCATGTTGTTTTCGCCATAGGACAATCCCTTCGAGTAAGCTAACTTAAAAGGCTGAGCGTTACGGAATTTCAAATGTTATGGAATTTCACCAATTTTCTCTTTTTCCACGGAGGACAGTTTAGTGCCATTTTTATGGTAATTTTATCTGTTTAATCTAACCTTTTTTGTTCCGTAACGATTAAGAATATTGTTTTATATAAATCGATTAGTTCATTTTCATCTTCTTTTCAAAATTTCATTGAAAATTCCATTCATTATTTTGGCAAAAATGAAAGGTTAAAAAGTGAAAAAACAGTGAAATTTCGTAATTATTCGTGTTTTTAAACTCGTAGGAAAGAAAAATGATATTGGTTTTATATGTCAGCTGTGTAACTCGGAATACAGAACAAACTTAATAATATTTCAAGATCACACTCTCTATAACAAATTCTTTTTTCTGAATCTTACTGATTTCGAACCTTCCCCAACGAAGGGGACCGATGGCTGGCCGTGCCGTTATCATACAAATTTTTCAGAATTTTTAATTTATTTTATTTTATTTCAATTGGTTATTTAAAAAAACAGGAATTAATTGAGTAGGATGCGACGAACAGAACGCGACAAAATGTACTAGTACCTATGAAGGCATATAGCCTAAGTAAATTAATGTGGTGTATCGTAAACACCTGAATCAAAACAAAAAGTTGATGCGAAACTTCTGAGATGCACTCTGTACTATCGAATTGAATGTTCCCTTTAATAAATCTGTTAATAACGTCATAGAGATATTTAATAATCTTCAAGCTGATCTCTCGCGTAATACCAATATGTTTATCTCAATCAATGTCACAAATAATTCTCGTTATTACGACTAGCTTGACCCTCACCTAAAAGTTCAACTCTTTCTGTATAACTTATTGTTTTACAAGTCTGATCGAAATTATTATTAAACATATGTATGCAGTTGGTTGTTGAGATATACGTTTTCTAGAGTTTTGCAATTCGACACATGAACTCGTGCGGTTGCAATTTTGTCGGATTGGATACGGTGTGTGATCAACTTTGAAAACTGTCGGATTTTTTCTTCTTGAGAAAAATAAAGCAACCACTCGTAGAACCTCATTAGAGAATACATTATTGACAACTCATATAAAATGTCGAGTTAGATAGATATACAGAATGTAGAGTTGAATGTGTGTGATTAATGAGAATAATATCTATTGAAATAATGAACACAATATGTCTCATTAATGATTATAGTATATGAATACGAGCAATTCTTAAGTGTATATCTGATGATTGAAAGCTATTTTTAACAGATTGTCTAATATATTCGGTCCGATCGAGAAATGGGTGATTGAAGTCAAGTTTTCTGATATAATAGTATTTTACTTGATATCGATAGTTTTGTTTTCGTGTAAGTGAGTTAATAAAATTTTTCCTGATCAGTTTCATGTGCTTTTGCAAAGACTTGTTTTGAGAAAGAAATACAAAGTAATGATATAGCGTAAAAGTCTTGTGATAATATAGTTACAGGTTACTTTTGCGCTTTGTTAAACTTCATTCGTCGTACGATGTAATATGGATATTTATCAACTTGGAAGTTCTTTTTCATTCTTTTTGAACAAAGTTCGAATGAGAGTCGACGTAATAATTAGTTACAGAAGTTTCTTTTTTACATTTACTAATTGTCGAAAATGCAGTTTATTTTCTAATGATCAATGATATCGAAATAATCGAATCTGATCTAAAGCAAGCAATTGTAGACAACAGTGCGTTTAAGTTTTTTTAAGTATGAGTTTTCAGGCAATTATGTCAATTGTGATGATATATCATGATTAGTTCTGATAAAATTCATTTAATATTATCAAGTCGTCTACGAAAGAATAGCTCTGCGAATCTTCTTATCGGCATATTGTGATCTGGCTACATATATGCTATTAAAAATTCTTTTTCTATTATAGTTAAGACTCTAACAATGTTTTTGGGCTGCTTCATAGATAAATAAATAGTTTTGTTTGATTACGATACAGCGCTATAAAAGACGATTCTGAAAAATATTTAATTGTCAAGTTGCATCATGATTAATATTGAATGGGTTTTTGAGCTAACGAAAATCATATATCGGTTTTCAAATATTGTTGATACATTGTGCTTTCATTAAATGACACAGATTATTCTAGTTCTGTGTAACCTCTGGCAAATTTATATTTCTAGTCTAGTATTTATCTGTTTATTCTCAACCTACACACCCACACACGTACAAAACCAAGATGAATGTAACAGTCCCTCGCGACTGCTCATGCCTATGCGAACATGTGCCAGAAGTTTTCTGAATCTATGATATGTAATTTCAACAGTTGAGAAGTTCCAAAAAGACACTAAATAGCCGTTGTACAAGTCGTTGGTAGAATGAAACTAGACAAACGCGTGCAATATGCCTTGACTTGAGCAACGTCGTGTACAATCCCGGCAGTCTTTCATATCCAAACGACCGTATATAATGTGGTAGGATATCAGATGGCAAATTGTAACTAAAATTGATCGAATGAGCATGACTGCATTCATAGTACAGCCAGTCTGTGAGTCACAAATTTATGACGTAAAAAAACGATACAAGCATAGTTCTTTTACGAAAACTCTCAAGATTGAGTTGAATAGTCATAATCTAGAATAAACAGATTGTATATTGAACATTCATATTATTATGAAAAGATCGATTATATTTCTGCATACGATCAAACACTGTAAATATAGATAGTTTACGAGCTGTATTTACACTGTTTACTGCTGTAAAGTTGATATGTTTTAACATTTACTGACTGAAAACGAGTCGTAACGTTATCCATTTGAGCAACTTGAAATGAGTAAAGATTCAGAATATCAAAGTTTTCTAGCATCAAGACAATCTAGATAAGATTACATAGAATGTTTATTTGAATAATGCTCTTTGAATTAGATCCCCAACCTCGGAAAACTAAATTGGACGAAAGCTAGATAGTGGAAAAATCTGATTTTATGGCAGATCGATAACAAAATAATGTGGCTGGTTGAGCCAGTAGCATGAAAAATCTGAGATCCGAAGTAGCAGAAACATCTGATTGGCTGCATTACCAACATTAAAAAAATCACATTTCAAATAGATACTAAAGGCTTTCACAAATATATGTGTATACATAACTTTACACGTGCAACCAAGTGTACAAGCAAGCAAACTCATTTTATTTTATATGACTTTTCATTCAGTCGACAGTATACTATAGGAAAGAAAGCATAGCATAAAAACTCTATCGCAAAATACATCAAGACATAGTATCATATATACACATCGCAAAATAGATATATTAAACGAACATGAATGATGTACAAATGAAAATCAAGCTTGTGACGGTATGTACAAACTGGTAGACTTGATATTATACAACAACTTTTATGCGCGCAAATTGAAATAAAATCCTAAGGTACATAGTGCAATCTTTATGAATAAACAGTTCACACGCATTGACTTTCGTTTGAAATGCATCTCTGATAAGTGAATCTTCTTTTTTTATTCTTCTCCATTTCATCATATCTGGTTAATGCACTAAAACCCTTTATTCATTGTTTGTTTTAACTGTACATATCAGAAATGAAAATTTGGGTATTTCATTTTGTTCTGTATCTCATGTTTTAAGACCCAGGAAAAAATATTTAAATTATTATTAAAAAAAACAAACCACAATCATACTATTAAACGAAAATTCAAAATTATTGATATAATAAAATTAAATGAATGCATGTATTTGGATAGATTATAGAACAATGTTCATCAATTTTACATATATTGAGACTAAACGCATATTATAGAATTTAATAGAAAAAACCAAGTTTTATATATTGTTGATCATTTTTTAGATTAATAAATATTCAAAGGAAAATGGATACATAATACAAGAAATGGTCTCTGATAAGTTCAAAACTATTTAGTAAAGAAGCTTATATTATGAAACTTTTTTTCATTTCTTAGTAAAATATATAGTCTCCCGTTGATAAACATCTGTCAATATTGAACACTTTTGAATAGTTACCGATGATGTTGATTTAGGAGAGGTTGTACTGTAATCTAGATATAAGACAAGTAGAGACCATTATAATCGTATATGTATAGCCAATCCATGTGAATTTATACTTTATGATAAGCAGCAGAACATACCAATATGACATGAAAATTAACGAAGAAAAAACTAAGCAAGTTTTCAATTGGACTTTTAATTGATTTCGACAATAATTATCTATTGATTGTCTTGTTATTAAATATGACTACAATTGGTAACCTTACCATTTTTATGAAACATTTATAAATGTCAAGTGAAAAATTTAATCTTGCAGATACTATTGATTTATTTTATGAATCTTAATTTCAGATGAAAGAAATATTCGAAAAGAGAACAAAAAATATTCTTTGTTATATTCATGTATAACAGTTTACGTATCAGTAATCAATAATTCACTGCGATTACAAAAGAGATAACAAATCGAATGCCTTTGATAATTCATTTCATGGTAAAGTTTATAAACATCATCACAGGCACATGTAAATGCAGTCATATACACAAACGACAACTATGTGTTAGACACGGTTCATTAGTTGCATTGTATACAAAACGATTCTTCTTTTTGTTCGTTTTCTATGCTTTATCTTTTAGTATTTATATTTATCATATGAAAACAAACAGTTGTACAGATTAACAAGCATTTTATGGTTGATATTTTTGTTTATTTTATTTTTATTTTCATAACAACAATTGATGGATTTCTATTTGATGCTAACAAAGGTCTAATTCTTTTACCATCAGTTGCTTTTCGAGATCGCTCAAAAAATCCATCAATAAATTGGATTTTTTCTAATCAAGGATGGTATTATCAAGAAGACATTTTGAAAGCCGAAGAAATGGAAACAACATTACAAATAGTTATTGGACAAAATATAAATATGAATCGTATTAAATTACTTTCAGCTGAAGGACGAGAACATGAAACTGTATGTATTGATAATTTCGATAAATATATTTGTACAAATACGGATGATGAAGGTAGAATTAAGTTTACAATTCGAATTAGTGACAATGAAATTAATCAATTTATTCAATCTGATGGTAATGGTGCTAAAATAGTTTATCAAATGTCAGTATTAAACAACGATATTCATGCAACTGGTCAGATTATTTAGATATCGAATTGTATAAATAAAATTGTTTTCATGTTTATTTTCTTATAGGTGAAGTTTATTTATGTGATGATAATGGTATAACTTTTCTAAGTGATATTGATGATACAATAAAATTTACAGATGTTTCATCATTACTAAAAATATTTCGGAATACTTTCTCTGGTAATTTTAAACCTATTTCTGGTATGTCCGATATATATCGATATTGGCAAAACAAATATAACGCAACATTTGCATATGTAACAGCATTACCAGATCAACTTTATCCATCTTTCCGTAAATTTTTCAATCGTGAAAAATTTCCCCCAGGTTCGTTTCATATGAGTCATTTTGCAGGGTTTGACAACAATATCATTGCATTTTACATATCTGATACATATCGTAAATATAAAACTCAAATAATATCTATGCTTCTAAATAATACATCAAAACGTATATTTATTTTACTTGGTGATATATTTCAGAAAGATCCTGAGATATATGCAAGTATTTATATGGAATATCCTAATCGAATAGCAAAAATTTTTATTCGAAAATATAAAAATGATATCGAAGGTCAACAACGTTTAGAACGAGTATTCAATAATATATCTCGAGAAAAATGGGCAACATTTGAAACAGGTAGTGATTTACCAGAGGATATTTTTGTTACTTGAATTGTAATAAAATAATATTTTCAATAAACATATAATGAACAATGTTGAACTATTTTTTGATGGAAACTATGATGCATAATAAGAAGATGAGAGTTCATCTGTGATAATTGTTTCTGTGGAACTCACATATATTTTCGAAGCAAATAATGCGAGTAGAAGTTTAAAAGTGACATTCTTGAAGCTCTCCCTACTTTCTCAAGGCTTTAGCATACGGAGACAAGGAGAAGCTGAAGACCATTGCATTACTTTGCCATTGACATGGGGTCAAAGGTACCAATGATTTGGTAAGTTTTTACAAGCGACAAGAAAATGTGCTTTAATCATTCGGTGATTTTTTTGAAAATTTCAAAAGCATTCTATGAATCAAGGATTTGTGTGATAGATTTGAACTAGTCGAAATGATACGGATTTTGGTATTTAATGTAGCGAAAGGATCTTATCGTAAATATCGACCAGTAGGGCGATGATATCAATTAATCTAGCCGAGCTAGAATAGCGTAGACATAAAGTATGAGCTAATTGAATTCTAAATTGAGACAAGTACTAACAATATATGCCAATATTTGTCGAGAGGAAGAAGGATGTGCTTATAAACTTACAGCACTATCAAATCAATCTTATGTAGTAGGCTATTATAAGGAGAAAAAGAAGTTATGCATTGAAGATGTAACTGACAATACAAATAAGATTTTGAGCATGATGATGTTAAATAAATCTGATAAGTTGGTAGAATAGTCATTCGAAATGTTGACATTTTTCATACGATAAAATTTCAGAACATGCCTATCAGTTGTAAAAAAAATGGTTAAACTTGGATTGATTTATTCATTTGTTATTTTTTAAAATGAATTATTTTAACCTTTCTAACTATAGATGATAAATTTACAGCAGCCAGAATTTGTGAATTCCACACTTTTACCGCTCAATGTGTCACACTGTTAAATTGTTATTAGTTAATGGAAAATTTTCCATAGAAATAAACAAAGATGATTTTTATTGCATTTTACCATAAGTCTTTCGTTACAGACGAAAGATGGCGTGACGTTATAAGTGTGACAGATCCTGGAGATCTGCATAGGGATTACTGATTTTGGGTATGCAGATTCCCAAACCTCATCAAAAAATGAGGAGTTATAACCAGTTTCATTCTCTGCTCTTGATACTAATATGAAGTAAAGCGAATAAAACTGGTCATAATTGACACAAAGAATCAGTCAAATTCGCAGGATTTTGATACCAAAATTCTACAAACTATATAAACTTTCAGGATTCAGTACAGCCTTATGTCGTATGGCGGCTAAATTGTAGTATGAATAATTATTTTAGTTAAATATAGATTCTCTCTCGAGATAAGTTTTTTCATAGTTATGAAACATATTATCACCGGAGTAAATAAAGTATAAACTGATGTGAATCGATTATATAAAAATGATTAAAATGGTCTATTTGTCTTGTATCTAGATTACACTATAACTTCTTCTAAACGCGAACACCATTGAGGACTATTCAAAAGTGTTCAATATTGAGAGATGTTCATCTATGAGAGATATAATATATTTTACTAAGAAATAAAAACAAAATCTATCATAATATGAGATTCTCTACTAAATAGTTTTGAAATGATCTGAGACCAATCTTCGTATTGTTTATCTTTTTCCCATTGAATAGTTAAAAATAAAAAAATAAAAATCTTCAACAAAATATAAAACTTTGTTTCTTCTATCAAGTTTTCTATTATGATTTTAGTCTTGATATACAAGTACTCGAAAAAGTATTTAAACACTTGAGACCACTCTTAACCTTTCTCGAAAACGGTTTCCTGTACAGCATATGTAAATTGCATGAAATTTTCAGAATATGTTGGAACTGTAGTGGAGAGACTATGGTGAAACATTCATCCATATATTATGATGTTTGAAGGAAATAGTCACTAAACAAAGGTCAACAATGTTTCATTTGGCAATTCGAAATTCTCTGTGAGTCTTCATTCTATATATTTAATTTTCTGTTAGTTTGAAAAAGCACGTCAAGATGCAGAGCAAGATAGAGCTCTTTTCTGCAAACCTTCACTTATTAAGTAGAAAAAAATGGATGGCTACTTCAATAACCTAAAATACTCCTATTTTTTCAAAATTTTCTAGATATCGAAGTTTTTATCCATTATCTTCACTTAAAAAGAGAAATTTAAATAAAAGGATTCTGCCATACGCTGCATCCTCACATGCTATTTCAAACATAAAAGACTAAATAGATAGAATGAAGGCTCACAGAGAATTTTGGGTTATCTAATGAACCATGGGTGGTCCTTGTTTAATTAATATCTCCCTCAAATATCATGGTATATGGCTAAACGTTTCACCATAGTCTCTCCACTACAATGCCAATATAGCCTGGAAATTTCGTGTGGTTTTCATTTGCCTGGATCAAAATCAGTTTTGAAAAAGAGTGGAATTGGCCTTAAGTGTCCGGATACTTTTGCGACTACCTATATGTGAATTTGATGAGCATTGCTCTACGATTGATCCAAATACATATATTCATCAAGTTTTATTGCGTCAAAAATTTTCAATTTTTCTTGAATGGTTTGATTTTGGTTGTTTTTTTTAAGAATAACTTGAATATTCTTTACTTTGTCTTCAAATATGAATTCTAAAACCAAATGAAATATTTGAATTTTCATGTCTGATATGTACAGTTATAACAAACAGTGAAAAGTAGTTTTGTTGCACTAGCGAGAAATGATGGAGAGTGAGGAAGAAGACAAAAATATTCGCCTTTGAAAGATGTGTTTTCAACAAAAGTCGCTTTATGGAAGGTATTGGCTAAGAAAGGTTTCATTGTATTTAAGTTAGAATATTATGTCGATATAAGTACATACAATGTCCGCATAATTTCAAGTCCAGTGAGTTGTACATATCAGAACATACATTTCATTAACGATAAAAATTGTTCTATACCATTGCTTATGATTTTAATAATTAGAATAAGCAGCAGAACATACCAATATGACATGAAAATTAACGATGAAAAAACTAAGCAAGTTTTCAATTGGACTTTTAATCGATTTCGACAATAATTATCTATTGATTGTCTTGTTATTAAATATGACTACAATTGGTAACCTTACCATTTTTATGAACTATTTATAATTGTCAAGTGAAAAATGCAATCTTGCAGATACTATTGATTTATTTTATGAATCTTAATTTCAGATGAAAGAAATATTTGCAGAAGGAGCAAAAAATATTCTTTGTTATATTCATGTATAACAGCCTACGTATCATTAATCGATAACTCATTGCTGTTATATAATAGATAGCAAACCGAATGACTTTGATTATTCATTTCATGGTAAAGTTTATAAACATCATCACATGTACATATAAGTGCACTCATCTAAACAAACGATAAGTATGTATTAGACACGGTTCATTAGTTGCATTGTATACAAACAATTCTTCTTTTTGTTCGTTTTCTATGCTTTACCTTTTAGTATTTATATTTATCATATGAAAACAAATAGTTGCACAAAATAACAAGCATTCATGGTTGATATTTTTGTTTATTTTATTTTTATTTTCATAACAACAACTAATGGATTTCTATTTGATGCTAACAAAGGTCTAATTCTTTTACCATCAGTTGCTTTTCGAGATCACTCAAAAAATCCATCAATAAATTGGATTTTTTCTAATCAAGGATGGTATTATCAAGAAGACATTTTGAAAGCCGAAGTAATGAAAACAACATTACGCATAGCTATTGGACCAAATATAAACATGAATCGTGTTAAATTATTTACAGCTGAAGGGCAGGAACATGAAACTGTATGTATTGATAATTTCAATCAACGTATCTGTACACGTACCGATGATGAAGGTAGAATTAAATTTACAATTCGAATTGGTAATAATGAAATTAATCGATTTATTCAATCTGATGGTAATGGTGCTAAAATGGTTTATCAAATGTCAGTATTAAACAACAATATTCATGCAACTGGTGAGATTATTTAGATATTGAATTGTATAAATAAAATTGTTTTCATGTTTATTTGAAATTGTTCAAATATTAAGTCATTATGCTATCATCCATTCAAAAATGCAATGAACTTTGTTGTATCGCGAATAAGTCAAGCATCGAAGTACTGAGAGATCTGCAGTTTTTAGGATTCGAAAGAAGATTGATTACTTCATTAATCTATGTCAAAGTTAAACAATCAGAAAGTGACCAGTAATGATCAGGTCTTAATGAATATTTCGAAAACGATACCCTTGGAAAATTTTTCATTACATGTTGACTTTGAAGATAGTCGTTCGATAGTTAAAAACAAAGTATATGTTAGTGGTTTTATTACCAAGTTATAGGCATTCTTCTGAGACTGTTAAAATGTACGAATTGACCAGTAGTCAGTTTGAAATGAATTGGTACATAAGGTTTTGACCATGATGACACAAGTTGCAGTGTTTATTCTCTTTTTATCAAAAGCAATATTAACAAATACGACCCAAATTTCAAAATAGTCAGCGTTGAATTTTATAATATCGGTTTGATAATCTCGTGTTATTTTAAAAAAGGAGATAAATATGGTCATGTGTATCAGCATGGTCAAAATCTCATAGATTAGCTCATATCAAACTGACTACTGATCTATTAGTCTATCTCAAGGGTCTCAGAAGAACACTAAGAACTTGGAAACAGAACCGGCAAGATACAAATTGATTTTGTCTGTTAAATGACTATCTTGAAAATCTAAATCTAATAGGAAGCTTTTCAACAACATAGTTTCCGAAATGATGATTAAGAGCTTATCAATACTGATCACTTTTTGATTCTTTGACTTTTACATAAGTTGATAAAGTTCTTTGTTGTGTTTTGAATACTGAAAATTGTAGATCACCAGGTAGTTCGATGTCTGAATTATTCATAATAGAAAAAGGTCCATTGACTTTTTGAACGGATAATATTTATTGCTTCGTCTGATTGCAAGTACTGCTAGTTTAAGTTCCAAGTATATAAATCGAATAATATTTATCATTTTTGTTATATGTTATCGATTTTCAACATGTCTTTACATATGTCAATATAGTTTTGTGAAAAATTTTGAAGTGAATTGAAATTTCTATGTATACATTTAATTATTGGTTCACTCAAATTGTATAAAC
The DNA here is from genome assembly GCA_905250075.1 of Rotaria sp. Silwood1. Classification (NCBI taxonomy): domain Eukaryota; kingdom Metazoa; phylum Rotifera; class Eurotatoria; order Philodinida; family Philodinidae; genus Rotaria; species Rotaria sp. Silwood1. The sequence continues at coordinate 569,630 of CAJNOP010000107.1, forward strand.
TGGTATATTTAGTCTACAGATAGATTTTTATAATGAACGTAACATGTTAATGGGTAATGTAGTGTAGAATTTGAACAGCTTTTAGTATATTTTGATGTATCAGATAAACAATTGATGTTAACTATTTGCATACTATTATCATGATTTGATGTTACATAGGGTACACCAAAAGTCATTCACATCAGTGCAACAATATTGTTGGAACAACTCGACGAACATTTTTCTTTGTTTATATTTTGAAACCCCCCAAAAAAGTAGCAATTATTTCGATTATTCAAATTTATTGGATATAGCTAACTAAAGAAGTACAGCGATTACATGAATTGATAGTAGATGACAAACTCTCGATATTTTAGACCTGAATCGGTTTACGTTCTTCGAACTATATCCAAACCGCAATCGAATAGTTTTCATCGGCTGCAATTCAACGCAGTAATTTAGTCTCCAAACAATGTTTGATATCTTTTGTAAAAGGAACTAATCAAATAATCTTTAAAAAAGCTGCTAGATATGGAAAGAAGATAGATATATAATTCTCATTACTATATCAATAATTTCCTAAAACTCTTTTTTACTAGAATGAGAAAACAGAGGTCATGAATCAACAGTCAAGATATTTGAAGTCATTGCAATAAAGTCCAAGGGTTTATTTATAAAGAGCCTTGTGTGATCCTCTATCAAAACGTATTATAATTATTTAATATTCAGGTTTAATCAAACGTCTCCTAATCACTAAATGGAATGTCACAATCAAGATTATGAGTCGTTATTATCGAAGACTATTTGAAAAATAGCGTCAACAAAATTCATATGCCTGTGTAAGCATAATCAGGAGCTCAAATACTCGATTAACTCTTTCTTTTGAGATTTTATCTGCCAAAATCATTAATTTTGACATAGCCTAATTAATTCCTTCATTGTTCAGAAATTCTCATTTCTGAGTTATTGAAAATTTCTGCTATGTTAGTGCGATCGATGTGTAGTTCTCATTATAATTACTTTGTCAACATTTGTTCAAAGGATAACATAAAATATGAACCGATTTTTTTATAGGTGAAGTTTATTTATGTGATGATAATGGTATAACTTTTCTAAGTGATATTGATGATACAATAAAATTTACAGGTGTTTCATCATCAACAGAAATACTTCGGAATACTTTCTCTCGCGATTTTAAACCTATTTCTGGTATGCCCGATATATATCGATATTGGCAAAACAAATATAAAGCAACATTTGCATATATAACAGAGTCACCGGATCAGCTTTATCCATTTTTACGTGAATTTTTTAATCGTGCAAACTTTCCATTAGGTTCATTTCATATGCGTCATTTTACATGGTTTGATAAGAATTTTATTGCATTCTTCATGTCTAATAATTATGTTACACATAAAACTCAAACCATATCAATGTTTTTAAATAATACATCAAAGCGTAGATTTATTTTACTTGGTGATATATTTCAAAAAGATCCTGAGATATATGCAAGTATTTATAGGAAATATCCTAATAGAATAGCAAAGATCTTTATTCGAAAATATAAAAATGATATCAATGGTCAAAAACGTTTAGAACGAGTATTCAATAATATACCTCGAAAAAAATGGGCAACATTTGAAACAGGCAGCGATTTACCAAAGGATATTTTTGTTCCTTAAATTGTAATAAATAAAATTTTTAATAAACAAGCAATAAATAAAGTTCAAGTATTTTTTAATTGAAACGGTGATGCATAATAAGAAGATGAGAGTTTATTTGTGATAATTGTTTCTGTAGAATTCACATATATTTTTGAAGCAAATAAGGTAAGTGGAAGTTTAAAATTGAGATTTTTGAGGCTCTCTCTACTCACCCGAAAGCCCTTGCAAACGGGTGACGGGGGGGAGGCAAATACCATTGCACTACTTTGCCATCAAAATGCAGTGAAAGGTAACAATAAGTTGGTAAGTGTTTACAAGCGATAAGAAAAGATGCTTCAATAATCATGGTGCTTCCATCATTCGATGATTTTTTTGGAAACTTTGAAAACATTCTATGAATCAAAGATTTTTGCGATAGACTTGAGCTAGTCGAAATGCTACGGATTTTGGTATTTAATGCAGCGAAAGGATCTTATCGTAAATGTCGACCAGTAGGGCGATGATATCAAGTAAACTAGCCGAGCTAGAATAGCGTCGACATAAAGTATGAACTGATTGAATCCTAAATTGAGGCAAATACTAACAATATATGTCAATATTTGTCGAGAGGAAGAAGGGGGTGCTTATGAACTTACAGTACTATGAAATCAATCTTATGTGGTAGATTAATATAAGGAGAAAAAGAAGTTATGCATTGAAAATATAGCTGACAAGACAAATAATAGTTTGAGTATAACGACCGTGAATAAATCTGATGAATTGGTAGAATAATAATTCGAAATGCTAACATTTTCCATATGGTAAAATTTGAAAGCATGCTTCTCAGCTATAAAAAAAGCGGTCATACTTTTGATTTATTTATTCATTTCCCCAGTTTTTAAAATAAATTATTTTACTCTTTCTGACTATCTATGATATATTTATAGCAGTTAGAGTTTGTGAATTCCACACTTTTACTGCTAAAGTGACCGCATTAATAAACACAAAGATTCAGTCGAGTTGGAAGGGTTTTGATACTGAAAACCGACAAACCCTATGAAAGTTTTTAGGATTTAGTACACTCCTAGATGAAGTAAATGACAAATTTTGATATAAATATTTCATTTAAATATAGGTTCTGGTTCGAAATAAGTATGTTTCTCTTAGTTATGAAATGTATTGTGACTGGAGTAAATAATTATTGAAGTCATAAACAATGATATAGAACAATTTTCATCGTTAATGCTTCGGATATACCACACTTAATGATGCAGATCCTGTAATGTCTCATAGACAACTCGAGAAAATTTTTCTGTAAAGATATTCGTAGCCTAAATGATGCTCTTTAATTCTAAAATGTTTCATCATTCTTCATTTGCTATCACAATATTGAGAACACAGTAAAAGTGATGACGACTTGACAATAAAAAAAAACTTTAGGATATTCAGTAAATCACTAAACAAACAATAAATTGAATATCTCAACTATATACTGACTAAATGAGATGACATTTTTACCAATGATAAAGGAGTATTCATAGCTCGTATTCTTTAGAGAAACAATGAGGAAAATTATTTTTGAGTATCATTACTGGCTTCATCGAATGAGTATAAATTTTTCACGGATTATCAAAGATCAATATATAGTTTTTCTCTACTAATTCTTGCTGCTTATGGTTTAAACTTTTAGGGTACATTGACTAACAAAAAATATATTTGTAGTGCAACGATGAGAAGACTCCACCGTGGAATACTAAGAAAAAGTAGAGATGTAGTTTGTTCTACACAAAAAATATAATATATTGTTTTTTTTCGTAACTCGTGAAGATTACACGTATTTGACGAAGTCCAGTTATAATACTTGGAAATAATTGTTCTCAACGTTTCTCTTATGAATATGAGCTAGGAATACTCCTTTATCACTGGTAAAAATATCATATCATTTAGTCAGTATATAGTTGAGATATTCAATTTGTTGTTTGTTTAGTGATTTACTGAATATCCTAAAGTTTTTTTTATTGTCAAGTCGTCACCACTTTTACTGTGTTCTCAATATTGTGATAGCAACTGAAGAATAATAAAACATTTTAGAATTAAAAAGTATCATTTGGACTATCAATATAAATAGAGAGAAAACTTTCTCGAGCTATATAGAATATATTACAGGATACGCGTCATTAATTTGTGTATGCCGCAAATAATATCTATATGTAAATCGACATAAAATTTTAAGGTAAATACAGTGAAACCTTTCTTAGTTAATACCTCTCATGATGTGCCTCTCGTTGGAAATATATCTCCCATAGACGCACATTGTTTGTTTTTTCCTTTTCCTCTTCATCATTTCTTGTCAATGCAGTGAAAACCACTATTCATTGTTTGTTATAACTATACTTATCAAGAATGAAAATTCGAATATTTTCATGTTATAGAACTTGATAAAAGAAACAAAGTTTTATATTCTGTAGAACATTTTTTAGATTCGTAAATATTTAAATGAAGTAAAATAAACAACACAGAGTATGGTCTTTGAGCACTTCAAAACTATTTATCAAAGAAGCTTGTGCTATAGAACATTTTGTTTTTCATTTCTTAGTAAAATATATAGTATCTCTCAATATGGAACACTTTTAAATAGTTTCGAATGATGCTTATTTGAGAGAGGTTGTACTGTAATCTAGGTACCAGACAAGTAGAGCATCATAATCCTATATGTATATCCGATTCATATCAGTTTATACTTTATGATAAGTAATAGAACGCATCAATATGAAATGAAAATGAACGAAGAAAAAACAAAGAAAATTTTCAATTGAACTTTTAATCGATTGGACAGTAATGGTATATTGATTGCGTTGTTATAAAATATGACCACAAATGATAATCTTATTTTTTGTTCTACAAAAAGTTCGTAAATTTTAACGATTTTCAAGTGAACCATTAAGTCTTGTGGTTACTATTCTTTTTTTTGTGAATCATAGTTTCAAATGAAATAGAGATTCGAAGGAAAAACAAACAGTATCCTTTGCTATGCCCATGTATAATAGCTTACGTATCATTAATTATTGACTCATTGCTATTATATAAAAGATAGGAGAACATACACTTTGCATGACTTATTTAATGGGAAACTTCATAAGCATCATCAAATGTACATAAAGGTATACTGAGCTAAAGAACAAATAATTGGGGATTACACACTATTTATCAGGTAAATGTTATCCATATGACTCTTTTGTAATTTTCTCCTGAGTATATGTAATATAATAGCATACGAATGTAACTATTTGTACACAATAACAAGTAGTCATGGTTAGTATTTTTATTTATTTTATTTTTATTTTTATAACAAGAATTAATGGATTTATATTCAATGATAAAGAAGGCCTAATTCTTGTACCATCAGTTGCTTTTCGAAATCATTCAAAAATATCTTCAACGAATTGGATTTTATTAAATCAAGGATGGTATTATGAAGAAGATTTTCAACAAGCTAGAATAATGCAAACAACATTAGAAAGCATCGTTGGCAAAGATTTAGATGGAAGTCTTATAAAATTATTTACTGCTGATGGAAAAGAAAAGAAAAATGTATGTATTGATAATTTGAATAAACCTATTTGTACACTTACCGATGATGAAGGTATAATTAAAAATACATTACAAATTAGTCAAAATGAAATTAATCGATTAATTCAATATGATGATAATGGTTCTAGGATACTTTGTCGACTATCAGTATTAAACAAAAATATCCAAGCTACTGGTAAGATTATTTAGAAATATGAATTGTATAAATAAAATTGTTTTCATGTTTATTTTAAATTATTCGAATATATCAAGTCATTAGTATTATGCTTTTCAGATTTCTGAAATCGACTAATTGAACAGTGATCAGTTTGAAATGAGTTGATGTAGAGGGTTTTGACTATGCTAACACAAATGGTGATGTTAGTTTTATTTTTAAAAATAACACGAGGTAATAAAATCATTATTAAAAAAAATGCAATGTTCTCACATAATATCTTATTAAAACTGACGATATTAAAATTTTGTTCTTATTTTTTTCATGTTGCTTTAAAAAAGAAAATAAACACCATCACCTGTATCAGCATGATCAACACCTTCTATATGAATTCAGTTCAAATTGGTCACTGATCAATTCGTCGATTTCAGAAGAATACTTATAAGTAGACAATTAGACCATCTGGAAAGACCTTCATTTGCTCTATCAAATGAATATCTTGAAAATCTAAATCTCATGGAAAATTTCCTAATGACATCGTTTCCATACGGGTAATCGAGAACTAATCACTGATTGATCGGTTGATTTTTTGCATAAATTGATAAAGTAATCTGTCCTCTTCTGAATATTGAAAACTGATGATGACTGAGTATTTTTCTCCTTGGCTTGTTTCTGATACAATAAAGTTCATTGACTTAGTGAGTGCACAATAGTTATCGCTTTATTTTATTAAAAGTATTTATAGTTCAAGTTCGAAGTATAACAATCGAAATTTCTTAGAATCGTTCAAGATCGTATTGAATTCTTGCAGATACGACAGCACTCAATATTTGTCACTATTGTTATATACTATCGAGTTTTAACATGTCTTTATACGTTTCAGTATTAGTTTTGTAAAAGGTTTTGAAGTGAATTCAAATTTCTATTAATACATTTATTTGTAGTTCACTCATATTTTATATACTTGTCTGTGTAGTCTACAGACAGATTTTTATCGTGAACATAACATGTTATATTGGTAGTGTATTGTAGAGTTTGAACGGTTTTTAGTATATTTTGATGTATCAGATAAACAATTAATGTTAACCATTTGAATACTATCATCATGATTTGATGATACTAAGGGTGTACCAAAAATAGTCACATCAGTGTAATAAGATCAATGAGATAACTCGACGAACATTCTTCTTTAATTATATTTCGATAACCCAAAAGTGGTAACAATTATTTCGATTATTCATATTTATTGGATATAGCTCACTAAAGAAGAATTGAGAGTAGATGACAAACTTTTGATATATATATATATGTTAGACATCAATCGGTTCACACTCTTCAAACTAGAAGCGAACCTCAAAATAATGTTTTGTATCTTTTCTGGCAGCAATTTGTCAACTAATCTTTAGAAAGCTGACAAATATGGAAAGAAGGAAGACATCTAATGACCGTCACTATATCAACAATTCTCTTTAGCTATTTACTAACAAAATGACAAGGCAAGGACAATCGGCTAACATTTAGGACATCGAAAATCCATTCTTACCTTATTCTATAGATAAATGACTGTATATTTTTCAGGTGCTTGATCTAAATGATAAGCATCATTAACCAAACGGCCTCTAACCACTATATGGAATGCCATAACCAAGATTATGAGGTTTTTCCATCAAAGAGTATTTGAAAAATAGCTTCAATAGATTGATTGTGTCTGATTGAAAGCAATACTTGATAAACCCTTTACCATGGAATCTAGCCGACATAATCATTATTTTTTATAAATCCTCATTAATTCTTTCATTGAGCAGAAATTGTCATTTCTCAGTTGTTAAACATCCTTGTTATGTTATTATACTCAATCTTTAGTTCTCCATATAATTACTATATCAACATTTGCTCAAAGAATAACATAAAATGTGAATCGATTTTTTTTTCTTATAGGTGAAGTTTATTTATGTGATGATAATGGTATAACATTTATAAGTGATATTGATGATAAAATAAAAATTACAGGTGTTACATCATCAATACAAACAATTCTGAATACTTTTTCTGGTAATTATAAATCTGTTTCTGGTATGTCCGACATATATCGATATTGGCAAAACAAATATAACGCAACATTTGCATATTTAACAGCATCACCAGATCAACTCTATCCATGTTTACGTAAATTTTTTAATCGTGATAAATTTCCATTAGGTTCATTTCATATGCGTCATTTTACTTGGCTGGATAAGAATTTTATTTCATTTTTTATGTCTAATAATTATATTAGAACTAAAACAGAAACAATATCGATGTTTATAAATAATACATCAAAGCGTAGATTTATTTTACTTGGTGATATATTTCAAAAAGATCCTGAGATATATGCAAGTATTTATATGAAATATCCTAATAGAATAGCAAAGATCTTTATTCGAAAATATAAAAATGATATCAATGGTCAACAACGTTTAGAACAAGTGTTTAATAGTATATCTCGAGAAAAATGGGCTACATTTGAGATAGGTAGTGATTTACCTCAAAATGCTTTTATTGCTTAAATTGTAATAAATAAAATTTTTCAATAGATAATTGTTATTGTTAGTGAAACATATCCCGTAGAAATGATTACATTCAAATAGAATGAAACTTTCAAGATATATTGAATCTGTTGTGAAATGGTAATGGTAGAATTTTCAGTTTCATGCGATGAGACTCAAAGAAGATATTCATTAAACAGCGGTTAAAAAAAAGCTCATTTGATGTTTCAAATTTCTCGTGGAATCCACATTCTATGTGTTAAGTTTCTTTTTTAGTTTGAAAGCACCCATCAGGTTGCAGTATCTGGCAGAGTATTATTTGAGATTCTTACTTTTTATGCAGAGAAAAAGAACATGACAAATTTAATACCTGAAAAAATGTTCTTCTGTTTATGAAAGCATCGTTTTTATAATATAGTCACGAAGTTCATTTCAAAAATGGTCATTACAGCTTCATATATTTTCTCAAAGAAAAATATTGCTTACAATGAAGCTTTCTTGAGAATTCGGACGATGTGCAATAAAAAAAGTGTACACATCAAAGAAACGAAAATGATTTTCTATTTGTTACTATAAAGTGCTAGTTGTTCAGAAGAAGATGATAGAAATCATTTTAAAAAAAATTTCATAAGAAATATACTGCAAAATAAACAATCATATTATATGCGAAAGATCAAACATCCAGCGATCCTTTCATACATTGACCTTAATTTTGATATTCTAATGAACATCGACTTTCCTTACGAGGTATAGTGGGTTAACATCTGATAATCTTTTCACATCTATTTATTTAACTCGTTAAACTCGATATAAAAGCATACAAGTAGTTATAGTTGTTTTATTTTTTCTTACTCCAGAAAAAAGAAGAATATTTCCATTGTATATTCTACAAGAAATCTTTCGATAGAGATGACAGCTGTTGTAGCGTAAATAATAAATTTTAACATGCATAAGTATTTTATCTAAATATAGTTTCTCTTTTAAAAGGAGTTTCTTTTGACTAGAGAAAAATTTAATATGAAAAAATGTCGACATTGTTTTTTTCTTGATTTAATCCGATATCATTTCCTTCTGCTCTGATCTTAATATCGACCGGCATCTTCCTGATCGAAGAATATAATTTATATACATATGATAGAGTACGAAAATATTACGACATCTTTAGAACATTATACAGAGAAAATACCGTAATATCGGACATATTATAACGACATAAAAGGTATGCAAACGACCGATTTCCTCTCTTTATATTAAATGAAGTGTATTTTCCAATTTTCGGTAATACATATGCCTATCTGTGATTACCTAAACACCATTTTTCATCTTCAGTTTATAAATATACGAACTCATACTTTATAAGCTTTAAAATAACATTTGGTCTATGTTGTCATTAGACTGTTATGAGACTTTTTGTTTCTTCTATTTTTAAACTAATGAAATTATCATAAGTCGATATACTTCTATGCTACAGAGTAGATTAGTTAAATGTTATAAAAAAATCAGTCTTTTTTTATTCTCAAACAAAAAAATAAAAAAATCTCTCGTTCTTATCATTCGACACCAATAGAAATATACTTCCAATTAATGTACCATTTTATTGCGTCTTAATGTAAGTAATCCTAATCTTACAGATTTTATTTGGGGCTTGTCAATTCAAAGGTTAGTCACTCTAACAACTAATACGACTGCGATAAATTTACAATCAGGCTAACAAAAATAAAACTTATACTAATGAAGAGAGACGTACAATGCTTTTCTATACATTCAAATATTTTATTTTAAAATATATGTTCAAATTGTATAGTACCTAATAACCAAAACGATACATATAATCTATGCCAAATGAATATTCAAATACAAAAATCATATTCTGAATTTAAAAAAATGATTGGTTACAGAAAAATTTTAAAGAAACAAAACAATGTATATATTTTTGCAAGCAGTCAAAGATTTAACCAACATTAACAACAGTATTTACTTAAAGTAATAATTTTATTAATAATAAACTTTGCAGTTTAGCTGCCTCATTCACTTTATGGAGAAAGTCAATACTCGTCAAAATCAAGACTCTTGGTACTAATGATACTTCTTGACGTAGTATTTCAAAGAAACGACTCAGTTGTAGTCGTAGTCGTTGATGATACAGTTTGGCGTACAGATGACTGAGCTATAGAAGTCGTTGAAGTTGATGTCAATGTTTTTGTACTAGTCAGTAACGATTCGAAAATTGTTGTTGACATGTAGGAATTCATCAACGAAGTTGATAAGGTTGATGGTTCTGTATATTGTTCAGTTACCGACGAAGTCGATGCTTTCATGACCGTAGACGAATCAGTCATCATTTTCGTTAGTGTACCATTCGGCGTAACCCAATTAGAAACCATTGTGGATAATGTCGGCATCGATGTGCTAGATTCCGTCAAAATAGAAACAGATCCAGTAAATCGAGTGA